>CP139505.1:279292471-279892471 GCA_021014915.2 Artemisia tridentata subsp. tridentata | reverse complement strand
CGAGTCTTCGAGCAGCTTGCACAACCTTTTGATTAGCCCATTCTGTACACTCTTGTAACTGGTTCTGCAGTTCATGCACCCTTGGAACTAGCTTCATAATCGTTTCATCTTTTTTAGCATGCGAGATCCGCTGCTGGAATAACTTGTCATATGTTTTAGCTATGGTCTACCAGATGTGTATTTAAAATGTATGCTTTGTATATAGCTTAGCGCAGTCATTCAAGAATGCTGACATATAAATATGTTATACAAATTGCAAAAAAATGGGTTTTAATGGCTTGAGGTCTATTGGTAATGTTTTGTCAGAAGAATATTTTTGCATACAAAAATGATTTATTTTGTTGAGGGTATGGACATGGAGGAATGACTTCGGATGAGTTATAGGTAGCTGATGCATAAGTTATGTGAGCCGTGACTTCCTTACAAAATCCATATATTTTATTCTTTAGTAATAAGTTGGTTGGTTTTAGGTGTCATTAAAATATTTTCGGTGGATGTGTGCAAACTTGTGAGGACCTAGTTTATACACGGTTAAGGTGGTTAAACCTTGTGTCTTTGTGTATGAGATATATTGATTTAATATGATTAAGCACGCGGAATTTACTTAACCACACTTAGAAGGTTATGTATGTTATGGAAATGGAAGAATTATATTTGTTACTTAACAATGAACAAAGAAAGTTTTTCACTAAACGATTCAATATTATTCAAAATAATACGAGTGATCTTGAGTTTTTCACTAGGGTTACAAAACCTTGAATCTTATGTTACAACTTGTGATTTGTGTTTGTTCTATGTCTTAACAGTTATTCAATTATTTCACATACATAATCACTAGTCTAAGATCTCTTTTATAGTTGCAAAAGATCTTTACAAATTGCTAAAAGTCTTGACCGACTTACTTGGTTAACTTATGCTTATTGTGTCAGTACATAAGATACAACATGTATCTATGTATACAACTTGTTAACTAAGCACATGGAGTAAGATATTATCTACCGTATATGTTTGACCAAAATACAATAAATATCTTTTCGATCTTATCCTATGAGTCACTGATCAGCAGTACCATATACAACTAGCAGTACCTTTAACTTGAACTAGCAGTACCTTCTTGCTCTAGCAGTACCTTGATGTACTAGCAGTACCTTGATCATGAACTAGCAGTACCTTTGACTTAGAGTAAATTCTAATACTCTAACTTCAGAATATTTAATTCCCAACAATCCTCCCCTAAACATGTGAATTAATTCAAACATGTTTTCTGAATTAAATGAGGACTTGTGAAGATCTTTCAAACACTTCATGAATCTGAACTATTCTTCTTATTCTGAACTCATCTGCTTTGTTCTTCTTTGACTTCAGCAATATCAAAACATTGTACCAAAAGATGGTGCAATTTCCTTGGATGGAGGAATTGTAAGAGGCAATGATTTCAACAAGTGAAATCATCTATCAGCATGCCTTTGCAAGTGATAAACAAACATAATGAACTGAAATTGAAACTTTCCTTCGTTTGATCTAGATAGAACTTTCTCCTTTAGAAATGCTTCATCCCTTCTAGATGTATGCTCTTGTCTTCTCCTTCCATATATTGGTTTATTCTTCCTTTTCTGGGCAATTATTTCCTTCTCTGAGATTGTAACCTCCCCTGAAGCAAATAACTTTTGTTTCCTCCCCTTGTTTGGAAGATCTCACTATGTACCTTTGACTGATCTATCAATATGTAACTTTTGTTGTCAGACAATATTGTACATGAAGCCATCAATTCCTTAAGAGTTTAAGTTGCTGTCCTCATCACTTCTAGGTGTGTTAACTCCTATGAGAGGTGAATCAGTGGACATTTTGATTCATAATCCATCAATGAATGGTTTTTCTGAATCCTTGAAAATCCTTTTAAGAAATCATTTAACTGAGTAGTATGTTCATGATTTTAGAATTGAAAAATCATACTACTTCCAACCATTTTGAAAGAATCAAGTGTATAACAGACACCTAATCAAAATTTCAGTTTAAAGTAACCTCTGGTTGTGTGAGAACCAATGAGTTTCAGTTATCACTAACTGCCTGTGAAAAGATAAATCTATTCAAAAGATTTTCTTGACAGGGTTTCCAGCTCATAGTAATTGTTACCTCCAACACAAGTGTTAGATTCACTTTCACTAGCTGTTATTTCTATCAGATGTCCTTAGACTAACTCATTATACTTGAAAGTATAAAATGATAGAAAGTGAGTTGTATCAGTTACTAT
Source organism: Artemisia tridentata subsp. tridentata (assembly GCA_021014915.2). NCBI lineage: Eukaryota > Viridiplantae > Streptophyta > Magnoliopsida > Asterales > Asteraceae > Artemisia > Artemisia tridentata. Next base: position 279,890,220 of record CP139505.1, on the reverse strand, counting down.
CTGATCAACTAAGTCATCAATTCAATGTGAAATATCATAACTAGATTTCAAGAAAGAAGTTTTAAGGAGGTTAAATTCCTAAACTCAGTCCATCATAAATCTACTATGGTCAGCAATTTGATAAGCATTCTGCTGTTCCCATTTCACTTGAAATATCCTTTGTGTTCACTTATTCATACCTGAAATAGTTAGTCTAAAACCAAAAGAACAATGTACAAAGTACTTGTCTTGCATTAGTATAATCATAAAACTAACTGTATAAATAACACAATTCAAATTTTGATATATTAGCAGTACCTTATAAATCCAGCAGTACCAACAAAAATTTATGTACAAAAACACATCATATTGAAAATTTAAAGATTAAGCATTCCAATACTTGCTATTAAGTACTGAAACCTTGAAACATCAAAAGCTTTTGTTAACAGATCTGCAAAATTATGCTCTGAAGCAATTTTAAGAACTTGAATTAATCTTTTCTCATTGCAATCTCTTATAAAGTGATGTCTAATTTCAATGTGTTTTGTTTTAGAATGTTGTACAGGATTTTTAATAATACAAATTGTACTACTATTATCAATATAAATAACAGTGTTTAAGAAATTGTACCCATAATCAAGAAGTTGGTTTTGAAGCCATAGAACTTGACTAGAGCAACTTGCAGCAGCTATATATTCAGCTTCAGTTGTTGAATTTGCCACACTTGTCTGCTTCTTACACTGCCATGAGACAAGTCTACACCCAAGGAATTGACATCCTCCAGCTGTTGACTTTCTGTCCAAGCTAGCACCAGCATAATCACTATCCGAATATGCTACCAAGTCAAAAGGAGATTCTCTAGAATACCATATACCCAACCTTGGTTGACCTTTAAGATATCTAAAAATTCTCTTGACTGCAATTAAATGAGAAACCTTTGGAGTAACTTGAAATCTTGCACATACACAAACAGGAAACATGATATCAGGTCTAGATGATGTAAGATACATCAAGGAGCCTATCATAGATCTGTAACTGTGTACATCTACATTTTCTCCATCTTCATCTTTCAGAAGGTGCTTCTCTGTGTCCATTGGTGTGCTTGCAATTTTTGAATCAGCAAATTGAAATTTTCTAAGTATCTCTGCAACATATTTGTCTTGACTAATAAATATGCCTTCAGATGATTGCTTAACTTGCAAACCCAAAAAGAATGTAAGTTCTCCCATAGAACTCATCTGAAACTTATCTTTCATAAGTTTCTCAAATTCTAAACACATTTCCTTCCTTGTAGATCCAAAGATAATGTCATCCACATACACCTGTACTAACAGAAGATCCTTCTTGTGCTGTTTGATGAAAAGTGTCTGATCAATCTTCCCTCTTTGAAATCCATTTTCTAATAAGTAGGAAGCAAGTGTTGCATACCAAGCTCTTGGTGCCTGATGAAGGCCATAGAGAGCTTTCACTACTCTGTACACTTTGTTTGGATGTAATGGATCAATGAAACCAGGAGGTTGTGAAACATACACCTCTCTTCCAATTTCACCATATAAAAATGCACTTTTGACATCCATTTGATAGACTGTGAAGCCTAAAAATTAAGCATAAGCTAGAAACAGCCTAATTGCCTCAATCCTTGCTACTGGAGCATAAACTTCATCATAATCTATTCCTTCTTCTTGTGTGTACCCTTGTGCTACTAATCTAGCCTTATTCTTGATCACAATTCCCTTTTCATCCTTTTTGTTCTTAAAAACCCATCTAGTGCCAATTGGCTTCTCACCTGTAGGTAAATCAGCTAGCACCCAAACCTTTTGAATCTTGAACTGAGGAAGCTCTTCTTGCATAGCCTCTGCCCAGCTTGAATCATCTAGGGCTGTAAGAATATTCTTTGGTTCCTTTTGAGAGAGAAAACATACAAATAAACATGAGTTTGAAAGTTCATGTTGTTTTGAAGCATAAAGGGCATCAAGAATCCCTTTTTGGTCTGAAGAGACTAGTTGTCTTCTTGTCTTCACACCAGATTGTATATCTCCTATCACATTATCAAGGGAATGAACTCTGTGAATTCTTATGTGTGGGGTAGTAGGAACATGATAAGATGATGAAAGATTAGTCAAATCCACTTCATCTTCTTGGAACTCTGCATCTTTTGAGTGTGAAGGACCAGCAGGACCTTCAACTGAACTAACAGTTCCTTCAAATGAACTACCAGTACCTTGAGAAGTACTAACAGTACCTTGCTCTATCTCAGCAGTACCATCAATATTTAACATATTGAGTTGTTCCTTTGTTCCAACATCTTTTCTTTGAGCCTCAACATCTTCTTTTGCCTTACCAGAAGAAGATTCATCAATGTTTGAAGCTAAATCCACACTGGTACTTGACCAAAATGGCATAATGACATCAGTTTGATCTTTATCTAACTCCACCTCATTTGTTGCTTGTGAACCTGAAAAACTATTAGTTTCTGCAACAACAGGTAAATAATTCATAGAGTTTGTTAGATAATCAAGATCAAATATCCATTTGGGTCCTTGACCAACTACATTGGATTTGTTTTCCTGAAACTCCACATGTAGTTCTTCTTGAACTTTCTCAGTTCTTAAGTTGTAAACTCTAAAAGCTTTGCTAACAAGAGAATATCCAACTAAGAAACCTTCATCTGCTTTACCATCGAATTTTCCTAAATGGTCTAAGGTATTGAGAATTGTCACATGACATCCAAAAGGTCTAAGAAATCCTATTGCAGGAGTTCTACCATTAAAGAGTTCATATGATGTCTTATTGTGAGGCTGCACAACTAAAACTCTATTTTGAACATAGCAAGCAGTGTTAATTGCTTCTGCCCAAAAGATTATAGGTAGCTTAGAATCAGCTAACATTGTTCTAGCAGCTTCAATTAGTGTTCTATTCTTTCTTTCAACCACTCCATTCTGTTGTGGTGTTCTAGCAACACTATATTCTCTCCTAATACCTTTTTCTTTGCAGAAATCATCCATAACTCTATTTCTAAACTCTGTCCCATTATCACTCCTAATGACTTTTACTTTCTTGCTTACTTGGTTTTCTATCAGTGTAATGAATTCCTTAAGAATGCTTGATGTCTCATCCTTAGTGGCTAAAAAGAAAACCCATGTAAATCTGCTATAGTCATCAGTTATAACAAGACAATATTTTTTATGTTGTATACTCCTTACTGAAACTGGTCCAAATAAGTCCATATGCAGCATAAACAATGACTGATTGATAGAGTTAAAAATTTTGGGCTTACAAGTGGCCTTGTGTTGTTTGCCTTTTAGACAAGCAATGCATGTTTGATCATTTTTAAATCTTTTGTGAGGTAAACCTCTTACCAAACCATTCTTAACAATTTTATTTATGGTTTTGAAATTAATATGACCAAGCCTTCTATGCCATAACATTGATTCATCCAATGTGGCCTTTGATACAAGACAAGTTAAATCTTCTTTAGGAATGATGTTCTTCATATCAACACTATACATGTTGGCCTTTCTAGGAATTCTAAGAAGTACTTGATTTTCATCAGGCATCTTAAAATCCTTAGATAGAACAAGACATTCAGTGTCAGTAAAACGGACATTATTCTTTTTGTCACACATTTGTGAAACACTAAAAAGATTATACTTTAACTCTTGTACATAGTACACATTTTCAAAATCTAAATTTCCGGTTTTAATAGTACCTTTACCAGAAATTTTGCCATGAAAACCACCTCCAAAGGTAACATATCCTCCATTGAATTCTTGAAAATCTGAAAGATAAGACATGTTGCCTGTCATGTGATTGGAACATCCACTATCTGAGTATCCTTGATCTTGATGATCAATAGAATGTTCCTGCACACAAATAAGAGTGTTAGTTTTCTTTGGGGATCCAAGCCATTACTGACTTGGATCTGCCTCTTGCATCAATGTAATTTAATCTTTTAAGGACTGTTGATGCAACATTGGATTTTTGAATCCAACATGCTGAGGCCTTAACAGCATTTGCCCTATTACCCTTAGCAGCAGAGTGAATAAGATGTTTAGCAGAGTCTGCTAACTTTGAAGTCACACCCTTTGGTCTCCAAATTTGCTTGTGGACCACTGCTTTTGTTTGAATGGGTCTTAGAACAGTTTTAGATGCATGTATGAAAGTTGTTTTTGCATCCTTAGCTGTTGATTTTGGGTTAACAGTCATCATAGGTCTAGCAGTACCTTTTGATCTACCAGTACCTTTAATTTGTTCTGGCAGTACCTTCTTGTATGTTTTAACAGGACCTTTTTGTCTATCAGAACCTTTGGGTCCAGACTTGTTTGAGACTGTTCTGGGTTTTGTTCTAAGAGTGTTAGAGTGAAAAAGAGTTTGAGGAGATTGCCTTTTGTAGTTCACCCTATTGTTTTCATACCCAGTTACCCTTTGGTTGCAGAAAGCTGCAAGATGGTCAAAACTACCACATGTATAACAAGCTTTATTGTAAAATGCAAAGTCATCACCTAATTGGTTAGACTTGAGGTTGTTCCAATTCCTTTGGTTACCTCTGGGCTTGTTTGTAGTTCTATATTGTTTACAATATCTAACTGATTTCCTAACAGTCTTAACATTTGACTTAGGCCTGTTAGTGTTGTGATTGACTATCTTAGGAATACTTGTTCCTACTTTCTTAACCAAGACAGGTTTAGAGATAACCTGTTCTTCTTCATCACTATCACTATCAGTTGTACAATCTTCAACAACTATAACATCTCTTTTCTTAACAAAGGACACCTTGTCCTGATAAGATAAAGTTTTATCTAAACTTTTACTTACCTTTTCTATCTTTGGAGATTTAGTGACCTTAGAACCATATTCCATGATTGGTTCTTGAAACTCAGGTAACCCTGTGTGTGCTAAGTCAATACCTGGAGGTGAATGAACACCTCTGTATGGTGGGGGTACAGACTTAAATCCAACACCAGAATTAACCTTATCAATAACTTGGGCTTCCCAAAGCTTATTGAATCCTTCTGAGGAATGTGCTAAAACATCCACAGAAACCTTTACATTTTCTCTTTCATTTTTGTGTTTAGCTAATGAATCATTCAACTCAACAATACACTCATCTCTGATCTTAATGTCATTTTTTAGTATATTGATGTCATCAGCAAAATGAATTTCATTATCTTTAAAATGTAAGACTTGTTTTTCTAAAACACCTAGACCTCTTTTATGATTAGCCAAATTAAAAAGAGAGTTAAGTAGCTCTTCTCTATGAGCTTCAAATCTCTTATTAAGGTCTTCATAAGCTTTAAGATTAGGACATGATTCAGTACAAGATGTAATATTGTTTACCTCTGAATCAGAATGGGCCATTATAGCAAATTCATTGGCCAAAAGAGCAGCATTTGGTGGTGCATCCTCTTCATTAGCCATAGAGCTCCAATCATAACCAATACCATCAATAGCCAACATAGCCTTTGGCTCTTCAACAGTAACTTCCTTTTTCCTATCTTGCTTATACCATGTGTTTCTATTCTCCTGCTTTCTTGGGCTTCTACACTCCTTAGCAAAGTGTCCTAACCTATGACAGTTGAAACACTTCACTTTCTTCTTATCAAACCCAGCAGTATCATTACCATTTATGGTAATTTGCTTCCCAGTTCTTTGCCAATGCTTCTTGGCCCTCATGCTGAGCAAAGCAACCTGCCATTTGATGTCCATTTCTTCCAAATCATCACCATCAACCTGCTCTAGGTCTTCATGATTTAGAGGAGAACCACTAGACTGACTAGATATAAATACATAGAATGCTGGATCACCAAGTCCTGCAACAGTCTTTTGTGTACTAGTAGAAGGACCACCATTTGTAGCATTAGAAACACCTACAACTTCTTCTACCTCTTTAGCCTTACCAATACTAGGAGATGACAAAAGAGCCACGTTCCCAGAACTAGTACCATAAATTCCAGACTTTCTAAGACTTTGTTCAACAATTTTGAAGTTGTTGTACAAATCATTGAGCTTCATTGTTTCAATGTCTGGTTTGTTCATCCAGACAATAACATGAGTATGGAACTCATCAGGTAGACTTCTTAAAAACTTCATGTTGAGATCTTCTTTCTCTGTCTCAACACCCAACACAGCTAACTGACTGACAAGCTTATGTAATCTTGAGAATAGCTTATCAAGAGACTCATTACTAAAAGCAGCAAAGTTTTCAAATTGTTGCTTTAGTAGTGTCTTCTGTGTCTTTTTGGTAGTTTCATTACCACCAAAATATGCACAAATCTCTTCAAAAAGAGTTTTTGCATCAAGATACTTGTTAAATGATAGCATCTGCTCACCAGGAATGGTCATAAGCAGCAAATTTCTTGCTTTCTGATCATTTCTCTTCAGTATCTTCTCTTCATTTGACACTGGTCCAGTATTTCTTTTCCTACTTGTTTTACCTTCTAGGACAACCTCTGAGTAGCTTGGTGAAAAAGAATCACCATATATAATTATATCCCAAAGAGTATAATCTTGGACCATAAAATATTGCTCAATTCTCATCCTCCATAATTCAAACTCATTGGGTTTGATCATGGGCAATTTTGCAGCAACATTTGTTTGAACATCATGAGCTTCCATTTCTGTTTCTTCTAATTCAAATATATCAACCCTTAGCTCTGATACCAACTGTGAGGACCTGGTTTATACACGGTTAAGGTGGTTAAACCTTGTGTCTTTGTGTATGAGATATATTGATTTAATATGATTAAGCACGCGGAATTTACTTAACCACACTTAGAAGGTTATGTATGTTATGGAAATGGAAGAATTATATTTGTTACTTAACAATGAACAAAGAAAGTTTTTCACTAAACGATTCAATATTATTCAAAATAATACGAGTGATCTTGAGTTTTTCACTAGGGTTACAAAACCTTGAATCTTATGTTACAACTTGTGATTTGTGTTTGTTCTATGTCTTAACAGTTATTCAATTATTTCACATACATAATCACTAGTCTAAGATCTCTTTTATAGTTGCAAAAGATCTTTACAAATTGCTAAAAGTCTTGACCGACTTACTTGGTTAACTTATGCTTATTGTGTCAGTACATAAGATACAACATGTATCTATGTATACAACTTGTTAACTAAGCACATGGAGTAATATATTATCTACCGTATATGTTTGACCAAAATACAATAAATATCTTTTCGATCTTATCCTATGAGTCACTGATCAGCAGTACCATATACAACTAGCAGTACCTTTAACTTGAACTAGCAGTACCTTCTTGCTCTAGCAGTACCTTGATGTACTAGCAGTACCTTGATCATGAACTAGCAGTACCTTTGACTTAGAGTAAATTCTAATACTCTAACTTCAGAATATTTAATTCCCAACAATCCTCCCCTAAACATGTGAATTAATTCAAACATGTTTTCTGAATTAAATGAGGACTTGTGAAGATCTTTCAAACACTTCATGAATCTGAACTATTCTTCTTATTCTGAACTCATCTGCTTTGTTCTTCTTTGACTTCAGCAATATCAAAACATTGTACCAAAAGATGGTGCAATTTCCTTGGATGGAGGAATTGTAAGAGGCAATGATTTCAACAAGTGAAATCATCTATCAGCATGCCTTTGCAAGTGATAAACAAACATAATGAACTGAAATTGAAACTTTCCTTCGTTTGATCTAGATAGAACTTTCTCCTTTAGAAATGCTTCATCCCTTTGTATGCTCTTGTCTTCTCCTTCCATATATTGGTTTATTCTTCCTTTTCTGGGCAATTATTTCCTTCTCTGAGATTGTAACCTCCCCTGAAGCAAATAACTTTTGTTTCCTCCCCTTGTTTGGAAGATCTCACTATGTACCTTTGACTGATCTATCAATATGTAACTTTTGTTGTCAGACAATATTGTACATGAAGCCATCAATTCCTTAAGAGTTTAAGTTGCTGTCCTCATCACTTCTAGGTGTGTTAACTCCTATGAGAGGTGAATCAGTGGACATTTTGATTCATAATCCATCAATGAATGGTTTTTCTGAATCCTTGAAAATCCTTTTAAGAAATCATTTAACTTAGTAGTATGTTCATGATTTTAGAATTGAAAAATCATACTACTTCCAACCATTTTGAAAGAATCAAGTGTATAACAGACACCTAATCAAAATTTCAGTTTAAAGTAACCTCTGGTTGTGTGAGAACCAATGAGTTTCAGTTATCACTAACTGCCTGTGAAAAGATAAATCTATTCAAAAGATTTTCTTGACAGGGTTTCCAGCTCATAGTAATTGTTACCTCCAACACAAGTGTTAGATTCACTTTCACTAGCTGTTATTTCTATCAGATGTCCTTAGACTAACTCATTATACTTGAAAGTATAAAATGATAGAAAGTGAGTTGTATCAGTTACTATCTGATCAACTAAGTCATCAATTCAATGTGAAATATCATAACTAGATTTCAAGAAAGAAGTTTTAAGGAGGTTAAATTCCTAAACTCAGTCCATCATAAATCTACTATGGTCAGCAATTTGATAAGCATTCTGCTGTTCCCATTTCACTTGAAATATCCTTTGTGTTCACTTATTCATACCTGAAATAGTTAGTCTAAAACCAAAAGAACAATGTACAAAGTACTTGTCTTGCATTAGTATAATCATAAAACTAACTGTATAAATAACACAATTCAAATTTTGATATATTAGCCGTACCTTATAAATCCAGCAGTACCAACAAAAATTTATGTACAAAAACACATCATATTGAAAATTTAAAGATTAAGCATTCCAATACTTGCTATTAAGTACTGAAACCTTGAAACATCAAAAGCTTTTGTTAACAGATCTGCAAAATTATGCTCTGAAGCAATTTTAAGAACTTGAATTAATCTTTTCTCATTGCAATCTCTTATAAAGTGATGTCTAATTTCAATGTGTTTTGTTTTAGAATGTTGTACAGGATTTTTAATAATACAAATTGTACTACTATTATCAATATAAATAACAGTGTTTAAGAAATTGTACCCATAATCAAGAAGTTGGTTTTGAAGCCATAGAACTTGACTAGAGCAACTTGCAGCAGCTATATATTCAGCTTCAGTTGTTGAATTTGCCACACTTGTCTGCTTCTTACACTGCCATGAGACAAGTCTACACCCAAGGAATTGACATCCTCCAGCTGTTGACTTTCTGTCCAAGCTAGCACCAGCATAATCACTATCCGAATATGCTACCAAGTCAAAAGGAGATTCTCTAGAATACCATATACCCAACCTTGGTTGACCTTTAAGATATCTAAAAATTCTCTTGACTGCAATTAAATGAGAAACCTTTGGAGTAACTTGAAATCTTGCACATACACAAACAGGAAACATGATATCAGGTCTAGATGATGTAAGATACATCAAGGAGCCTATCATAGATCTGTAACTGTGTACATCTACATTTTCTCCATCTTCATCTTTCAGAAGGTGCTTCTCTGTGTCCATTGGTGTGCTTGCAATTTTTGAATCAGCAAATTGAAATTTTCTAAGTATCTCTGCAACATATTTGTCTTGACTAATAAATATGCCTTCAGATGATTGCTTAACTTGCAAACCCAAAAAGAATGTAAGTTCTCCCATAGAACTCATCTGAAACTTATCTTTCATAAGTTTCTCAAATTCTAAACACATTTCCTTCCTTGTAGATCCAAAGATAATGTCATCCACATACACCTGTACTAACAGAAGATCCTTCTTGTGCTGTTTGATGAAAAGTGTCTGATCAATCTTCCCTCTTTGAAATCCATTTTCTAATAAGTAGGAAGCAAGTGTTGCATACCAAGCTCTTGGTGCCTGATGAAGGCCATAGAGAGCTTTCACTACTCTGTACACTTTGTTTGGATGTAATGGATCAATGAAACCAGGAGGTTGTGAAACATACACCTCTCTTCCAATTTCACCATATAAAAATGCACTTTTGACATCCATTTGATAGACTGTGAAGCCTAAAAATTAAGCATAAGCTAGAAACAGCCTAATTGCCTCAATCCTTGCTACTGGAGCATAAACTTCATCATAATCTATTCCTTCTTCTTGTGTGTACCCTTGTGCTACTAATCTAGCCTTATTCTTGATCACAATTCCCTTTTCATCCTTTTTGTTCTTAAAAACCCATCTAGTGCCAATTGGCTTCTCACCTGTAGGTAAATCAGCTAGCACCCAAACCTTTTGAATCTTGAACTGAGGAAGCTCTTCTTGCATAGCCTCTGCCCAGCTTGAATCATCTAGGGCTGTAAGAATATTCTTTGGTTCCTTTTGAGAGAGAAAACATACAAATAAACATGAGTTTGAAAGTTCATGTTGTTTTGAAGCATAAAGGGCATCAAGAATCCCTTTTTGGTCTGAAGAGACTAGTTGTCTTCTTGTCTTCACACCAGATTGTATATCTCCTATCACATTATCAAGGGAATGAACTCTGTGAATTCTTATGTGTGGGGTAGTAGGAACATGATAAGATGATGAAAGATTAGTCAAATCCACTTCATCTTCTTGGAACTCTGCATCTTTTGAGTGTGAAGGACCAGCAGGACCTTCAACTGAACTAACAGTTCCTTCAAATGAACTACCAGTACCTTGAGAAGTACTAACAGTACCTTGCTCTATCTCAGCAGTACCATCAATATTTAACATATTGAGTTGTTCCTTTGTTCCAACATCTTTTCTTTGAGCCTCAACATCTTCTTTTGCCTTACCAGAAGAAGATTCATCAATGTTTGAAGCTAAATCCACACTGGTACTTGACCAAAATGGCATAATGACATCAGTTTGATCTTTATCTAACTCCACCTCATTTGTTGCTTGTGAACCTGAAAAATTATTAGTTTCTGCAACAACAGGTAAATAATTCATAGAGTTTGTTAGATAATCAAGATCAAATATCCATTTTGGTCCTTGACCTACTACATTGGATTTGTTTTCCTGAAACTCCACATGTAGTTCTTCTTGAACTTTCTCAGTTCTTAAGTTGTAAACTCTAAAAGCTTTGCTAACAAGAGAATATCCAACTAAGAAACCTTCATCTGCTTTACCATCGAATTTTCCTAAATGGTCTAAGGTATTGAGAATTGTCACATGACATCCAAAAGGTCTAAGAAATCCTATTGCAGGAGTTCTACCATTAAAGAGTTCATATGATGTCTTATTGTGAGGCTGCACAACTAAAACTCTATTTTGAACATAGCAAGCAGTGTTAATTGCCTCTGCCCAAAAGATTATAGGTAGCTTAGAATCAGCTAACATTGTTCTAGCAGCTTCAATTAGTGTTCTATTCTTTCTTTCAACCACTCCATTCTGTTGTGGTGTTCTAGCAACACTATATTCTCTCCTAATACCTTTTTCTTTGCAGAAATCATCCATAACTCTATTTCTAAACTCTGTCCCATTATCACTCCTAATGACTTTTACTTTCTTGCTTACTTGGTTTTCTATCAGTGTAATGAATTCCTTAAGAATGCTTGATGTCTCATCCTTAGTGGCTAAAAAGAAAACCCATGTAAATCTGCTATAGTCATCAGTTATAACAAGACAATATTTTTTATGTTGTATACTCCTTACTGAAACTGGTCCAAATAAGTCCATATGCAGCATAAACAATGACTGATTGATAGAGTTAAAAATTTTGGGCTTACAAGTGGCCTTGTGTTGTTTGCCTTTTAGACAAGCAATGCATGTTTGATCATTTTTAAATCTTTTGTGAGGTAAACCTCTTACCAAACCATTCTTAACAATTTTATTTATGGTTTTGAAATTAATATGACCAAGCCTTCTATGCCATAACATTGATTCATCCAATGTGGCCTTTGATACAAGACAAGTTAAATCTTCTTTAGGAATGATGTTCTTCATATCAACACTATACATGTTGGCCTTTCTAGGAATTCTAAGAAGTACTTGATTTTCATCAGGCATCTTAAAATCCTTAGATAGAACAAGACATTCAGTGTCAGTAAAACGGACATTATTCTTTTTGTCACACATTTGTGAAACACTAAAAAGATTATACTTTAACTCTTGTACATAGTACACATTTTCAAAATCTAAATTTCCGGTTTTAATAGTACCTTTACCAGAAATTTTGCCATGAAAACCACCTCCAAAGGTAACATATCCTCCATTGAATTCTTGAAAATCTGAAAGATAAGACATGTTGCCTGTCATGTGATTGGAACATCCACTATCTGAGTATCCTTGATCTTGATGATCAATAGAATGTTCCTGCACACAAATAAGAGTGTTAGTTTTCTTTGGGGATCCAAGCCATTACTGACTTGGATCTGCCTCTTGCATCAATGTAATTTAATCTTTTAAGGACTGTTGATGCAACATTGGATTTTTGAATCCAACATGCTGAGGCCTTAACAGCATTTGCCCTATTACCCTTAGCAGCAGAGTGAATAAGATGTTTAGCAGAGTCTGCTAACTTTGAAGTCACACCCTTTGGTCTCCAAATTTGCTTGTGGACCACTGCTTTTGTTTGAATGGGTCTTAGAACAGTTTTAGATGCATGTATGAAAGTTGTTTTTGCATCCTTAGCTGTTGATTTTGGGTTAACAGTCATCATAGGTCTAACAGTACCTTTTGATCTACCAGTACCTTTAATTTGTTCTGGCAGTACCTTCTTGTATGTTTTAACAGGACCTTTTTGTCTATCAGAACCTTTGGGTCCAGACTTGTTTGAGACTGTTCTGGGTTTTGTTCTAAGAGTGTTAGAGTGAAAAAGAGTTTGAGGAGATTGCCTTTTGTAGTTCACCCTATTGTTTTCATACCCAGTTACCCTTTGGTTGCAGAAAGCTGCAAGATGGTCAAAACTACCACATGTATAACAAGCTTTATTGTAAAATGCAAAGTCATCACCTAATTGGTTAGACTTGAGGTTGTTCCAATTCCTTTGGTTACCTCTGGGCTTGTTTGTAGTTCTATATTGTTTACAATATCTAACTGATTTCCTAACAGTCTTAACATTTGACTTAGGCCTGTTAGTGTTGTGATTGACTATCTTAGGAATACTTGTTCCTACTTTCTTAACCAAGACAGGTTTAGAGATAACCTGTTCTTCTTCATCACTATCACTATCAGTTGTACAATCTTCAACAACTATAACATCTCTTTTCTTAACAAAGGACACCTTGTCCTGATAAGATAAAGTTTTATCTAAACTTTTACTTACCTTTTCTATCTTTGGAGATTTAGTGACCTTAGAACCATATTCCATGATTGGTTCTTGAAACTCAGGTAACCCTGTGTGTGCTAAGTCAATACCTGGAGGTGAATGAACACCTCTGTATGGTGGGGGTACAGACTTAAATCCAACACCAGAATTAACCTTATCAATAACTTGGGCTTCCCAAAGCTTATTGAATCCTTCTGAGGAATGTGCTAAAACATCCACAGAAACCTTTACATTTTCTCTTTCATTTTTGTGTTTAGCTAATGAATCATTCAACTCAACAATACACTCATCTCTGATCTTAATGTCATTTTTTAGTATATTGATGTCATCAGCAAAATGAATTTCATTATCTTTAAAATGTAAGACTTGTTTTTCTAAAACACCTAGACCTCTTTTATGATTAGCCAAATTAAAAAGAGAGTTAAGTAGCTCTTCTCTATGAGCTTCAAATCTCTTATTAAGGTCTTCATAAGCTTTAAGATTAGGACATGATTCAGTACAAGATGTAATATTGTTTACCTCTGAATCAGAATGGGCCATTATAGCAAATTCATTGGCCAAAAGAGCAGCATTTGGTGGTGCATCCTCTTCAATAGCCATAGAGCTCCAATCATAACCAATACCATCAATAGCCAACATAGCCTTTGGCTCTTCAACAGTAACTTCCTTTTTCCTATCTTGCTTATACCATGTGTTTCTATTCTCCTGCTTTCTTGGGCTTCTACACTCCTTAGCAAAGTGTCCTAACCTATGACAGTTGAAACACTTCACTTTCTTCTTATCAAACCCAGCAGTATCATTACCATTTATGGTAATTTGCTTCCCAGTTCTTTGCCAATGCTTCTTGGCCCTCATGCTGAGCAAAGCAACCTGCCATTTGATGTCCATTTCTTCCAAATCATCACCATCAACCTGCTCTAGGTCTTCATGATTTAGAGGAGAACCACTAGACTGACTAGATATAAATACATAGAATGCTGGATCACCAAGTCCTGCAACAGTCTTTTGTGTACTAGTAGAAGGACCACCATTTGTAGCATTAGAAACACCTACAACTTCTTCTACCTCTTTAGCCTTACCAATACTAGGAGATGACAAAAGAGCCACGTTCCCAGAACTAGTACCATAAATTCCAGACTTTCTAAGACTTTGTTCAACAATTTTGAAGTTGTTGTACAAATCATTGAGCTTCATTGTTTCAATGTCTGGTTTGTTCATCCAGACAATAACATGAGTATGGAACTCATCAGGTAGACTTCTTAAAAACTTCATGTTGAGATCTTCTTTCTCTGTCTCAACACCCAACACAGCTAACTGACTGACAAGCTTATGTAATCTTGAGAATAGCTTATCAAGAGACTCATTACTAAAAGCAGCAAAGTTTTCAAATTGTTGCTTTAGTAGTGTCTTCTGTGTCTTTTTGGTAGTTTCATTACCACCAAAATATGCACAAATCTCTTCAAAAAGAGTTTTTGCATCAAGATACTTGTTAAATGATAGCATCTGCTCACCAGGAATGGTCATAAGCAGCAAATTTCTTGCTTTCTGATCATTTCTCTTCAGTATCTTCTCTTCATTTGACACTGGTCCAGTATTTCTTTTCCTACTTGTTTTACCTTCTAGGACAACCTCTGAGTAGCTTGGTGAAAAAGAATCACCATATATAATTATATCCCAAAGAGTATAATCTTGGACCATAAAATATTGCTCAATTCTCATCCTCCATAATTCAAACTCATTGGGTTTGATCATGGGCAATTTTGCAGCAACATTTGTTTGAACATCATGAGCTTCCATTTCTGTTTCTTCTAATTCAAATATATCAACCCTTAGCTCTGATACCAACTGTGAGGACCTGGTTTATACACGGTTAAGGTGGTTAAACCTTGTGTCTTTGTGTATGAGATATATTGATTTAATATGATTAAGCACGCGGAATTTACTTAACCACACTTAGAAGGTTATGTATGTTATGGAAATGGAAGAATTATATTTGTTACTTAACAATGAACAAAGAAAGTTTTTCACTAAACGATTCAATATTATTCAAAATAATACGAGTGATCTTGAGTTTTTCACTAGGGTTACAAAACCTTGAATCTTATGTTACAACTTGTGATTTGTGTTTGTTCTATGTCTTAACAGTTATTCAATTATTTCACATACATAATCACTAGTCTAAGATCTCTTTTATAGTTGCAAAAGATCTTTACAAATTGCTAAAAGTCTTGACCGACTTACTTGGTTAACTTATGCTTATTGTGTCAGTACATAAGATACAACATGTATCTATGTATACAACTTGTTAACTAAGCACATGGAGTAATATATTATCTACCGTATATGTTTGACCAAAATACAATAAATATCTTTTCGATCTTATCCTATGAGTCACTGATCAGCAGTACCATATACAACTAGCAGTACCTTTAACTTGAACTAGCAGTACCTTCTTGCTCTAGCAGTACCTTGATGTACTAGCAGTACCTTGATCATGAACTAGCAGTACCTTTGACTTAGAGTAAATTCTAATACTCTAACTTCAGAATATTTAATTCCCAACAAAACTTTATTTTATGTATGTATTGAAGTTATAGTACTTGTTTTTTTTGGTAGAGAACTACAGATGGTCGCTTTCAGGAATCTGCATGACAGACATGTTTTCATACCTCTGTCTTTGTTTAATTTCGTTGTTTATATATGACTAACCTATATGAAAGTTTCTTTATTCCATTAGTAAATTCTTAAGTGGGCAGTTTTACTTTCTAGGATAATTATATTATGTGTTAAACTGATTGTTGATTATACACCAGAAAGATTACTATTTGTATCATATGTTAATGCCTGTGACGTACTCTTATTTGAACAAAGTTTCTTCTTGCAATTGCATCATTTATAGGAGGGAATATATGATACGTAAGTGGATCTTATATATGTGCATTACCCTTTTACAAGTGTGCTGCATCTCTTTTTTTAAAAACATGACCTTGGCCGCCTGTACTTATAACATCTCACACCATTCTTGATAGTTGTTCTTGTAATTGCAATTACTGGGTTTGCACTTACTATTCATATAACCAATGTGAAAAAGAAAACATATTGGTGCATCTTATATATTTTGTAGATGTGTATTTATATGTTTGCATTGTTTTTTTTATAGGAATGGGTGACACGATTACATTAAATTTTACTCCTAAACAATACAAGTTTTTTTTGGACTCATGTATCGAGGAAGTGAATAGGGTAGATGCTAAGGGTAATAGCCTACATATTGAGTCGTGGGCGATAGTCGGAAAAAAAATGAAGGAAACATTTGGCCTAACGACCACCCAAAAACAATTAAAAAATAAGTTTGATTACTTCAAAGCAAAACACCAGGTTCATGCTTATTTAAGAGGAAAAAGGGGAAAATTTTCAATGCATATACAAATACATTCAACCCAACAGATGAAGAGTGGAAAGCTTTAAACAAGGTGGGTTCATGAATACTTTGAATGTAATTTTTACATACATATAATATAGTAATGACAACGTTAATAATCTATACTTTCTTTGTGAATTTTGTTTAGAAATTTCCAAAAGCGGGTAGTAGTTTGAAAACTAGTCCATTGCAACATTATGATCTATGTGATTACTTATTTGGAAAGTGTGCCGCATCCGGTTCTATTCGTCGACCCATTGCTGAACGAAGACCTTCTTCTCAAAATTCTCGTGTCAAATTAGTTGAAGTTGAGGATGGTTTTTTTCGTCGACCCGTTGTTAAAGGAAGGTCTTCTTCTCAAAATTCTGGTGTCAAAGTTGTTGAAGTTGAGGATGACGTGAATAGTTTGAATGAAGATGGTGGTTCTTGGGCAGCTAGCGAGCATAGAAACCTTGATGCGGGTTACGACTCTGGTTTTGAAGGTGGTTCTTCTAAAGAACCAAATGTTGCACGAGGCGGAAAAAAGAAAAGGAGAAAAAAGGATTCGGAGTTGTGTGAGTTGGAAGAAAATATGAAGAATGCAATTGCTAAAATTGCTGTTCAAGAAAACCAAGGTCCAACTATGGAGGAGTGTCATGAGAAGTTGAAGAAGTTGAGGTTGGAATCTGAAGATCCAATTTATTTGGCGGCACTTGGGGTATTTTGTCAGTCAAAGAGCCACAGGGAGGCATGGATACTATTAACGTCAGAACCAAATGTATTAAAGAAATGGATTAATATGATGGCACGTCAAATTGGTATTTTGAAGTAGTTTTGTTGAACTATTAGGAGTTTGTCGTATTTGGTGTTTTTTATCTTGAACTATTAGGATTTTGTCGTATTTGGTACTTTGTTATGTTGAACTATTAGGAGTTTGTCATATTTGGTACTTTGTCATGTTGAACTATTAAGAGTTTATCGTATTTGGTACTATTTTGAACTATTTGGTGTTAGTTTTGTTTGGTACTTTACGATGTTAAACTGTTTGATTTATTGTTATTTGGTTTTGATGTTAAATTATTTGGTGTTTTTCTTTATTTGGTAATAATCCTAAACCCATTTGGTATGTATTGTTTGTATAGGTTAAATGGATGTTGCCCAAAAACTTGCGTTCATCTATATTGTTTATTTTTATTTCAAGTATTTTCGGCGAAGTGTAAGGAAACGTAAGCGGGATAATACTTCTACAATGTCCGGGCATCAATATACTCAGGAGCTTTTGCAAGGAAATAATTTACAATGTACGGAGTTGATACGGATGTCTCGTGACTCGTTTGTTCGACTATGCAACCATTTTAAAGAAAAAAATTGGTTAAGAGATAGCAAACATATATCGGTTGAGGAGAAGATGTTTATCTTCCTTGTGATAATCGGTCCCAACGAACGATTTTCTGTTATGAAGCGTAGGTTTCAACACTCGAAGGAAACGATTCATAAGTGCTTTCATGAAGTATTAGCTCAAATGTTGGTATTTGCTGAAGAAGTTATAAGACCGACAACATTTACTCCAAATCCAAACATTCCAGGAAACAATAGAAGGGAGCGTCGAATGTTTAAGGTAACTGTCAAATTTATAACTAGTGTGTCTCTTGGTTTGATTGTATTTTAACAATTTTTTGTTCTAAATTAGGGAGCCGTTGGTGCACTTGATGGAACCCTCATACATGCTGTTGTTCCATCTCATAAACAGAATATGTATAGAGCAAGAGGAAGAGGTGATTGTTATCAAAATGTTTTGGCAATTTGTGATTTCAACATGATCTTTACCTACATTGTTGCTGGATGGGAAGGTACGGCACACGATGCGAGAATACTAAATGAAGCTTTAGTAGATCCAGTATTTGAGTTTCCGATTCCCCCTGCAGGTATTTAAGTTTGGAATTGTAATATATATGAAAACTTAGATATCAAAATATCCAAAAATTAATATGTTTGTTTTTTCAGATAAATATTATCTATGTGATGCTGCCTATAAGCATACGCGCGGGTTCATGGCTCCATACCTCAATGTCAGGTATTGGTTAGGATACTTTCGTCGGAAACATGCAATGAGCAGTAAAGAAAAATTCAATCACGCTCATGCAAAACTTCGAAACGTAATTGAGCGGGCATTTGGAGTCTTAAAAGCGCGTTTTCCAATCTTGAAGAGTATGCCCAAATTTCCTTTGGTAACACAAAGAGATATTACTATTTCATGTTTTGATATTCATAATTTTATTCGAAAAGAGGGTCTAAGCGATGATTTATTTAATGAATACGATGAAAGTGACGTACATGATAATGAAAATGTACATGATGATAATGAAGGTGATGTTGAAGTTGTTCAACCAATTGGGAGTGACGCGGATCAACAATACATGATTAACTTACGAGATCAAATCGCGGCACAAATTATGCAAAGATAGGTTTTAAATTATTTGGTATTGGTTAAGTTACTTAATTGTTGTTTCATTGCGTTAAGGTTATGTTTTATTTTAAGACGATTTATGTAATAGTTTTTATTATGTTAAATTTTGGATATGTATTAAGATAATTTATTTAATGATTTATAATTGTGTTAAATTTATGATAAAAATATTTTGTTTCAAGTTTACACCATCTACTTATTAATCGTATTTGTAATAGTTTAATATATACTTAAAAAAGGGAAAAATAAAACCATTCGGACAATTATAAAAAAATAAACAACACTTTTTCAATCATATTTAGACATTATAGCCACCTCTTACTAGTAAGAGGTGGTAGTCAGATTCAGATGCGAAACATCTTACTAAAACAAACAACACCTAAATGTTCTATTAGTCACTAAAATCAACTCCGGACCTTTAATAAGTAACTTTCCGACCTTATTCTACCAAAAGGAGCTCTACACTTCCGTTCATATATGGATTTGAAAGGAAATCCATTGTGATCAGTATGCCGTCAATTATTGTAAGCAACTCAACCAGACATCAATGTTCGCCCCAATAACCGTCCATTCAAAGTACATGATTTCAATATATCCTCTAAAGTACGAATAGTCTATTATGACTATACATAAGTCTGAGAGTGAAAGGAAATCTTAAACTTGAGTCTGATTCCTCAAGCCTTCTGTAGATCATCCTAGCATTGTGAAGTAAAACGCGAATCTTTGACACGATCACTGCAGGTGTGCTAAGTACCCAAATAATCTTCTGCCGAAGGACTTCTACCAACTTGCTAACTGCCTTCCCACCAAAATGTTTGCCCCAGATCTTTATGTTGAAAACTAGAAGGGGGGGGGGTTGAATAGTTTTACCGGTTTTTAATTTGTTTCAAAACTTTACTTTTGAAAAACTTTGATTCGAATCTTTTGTGTAAACAATCAACACCAATATGAACACTAAACTATACTATATAATATAAAAAATGAATTTAAAGAAAAGAGATGGAAAGATCAAACCGGGACAAAGCGATTTATAGTGGTTCGGTCATGAAGCTCTTCTTTGCCCTACTCCACTGCCCGAGTACCACACTTGAGAGTTTCAAGCACTATGTCAACAAAGCTCCTTTCAGGCGGAGAAAACCGTACAACGTCGCTTAT
This sequence comes from Artemisia tridentata subsp. tridentata, assembly GCA_021014915.2. Lineage (NCBI taxonomy): Eukaryota > Viridiplantae > Streptophyta > Magnoliopsida > Asterales > Asteraceae > Artemisia > Artemisia tridentata. Next base: position 279,870,019 of record CP139505.1, on the reverse strand, counting down.
CTTAATTTCTGACACTAAGCTAAATGTCGAGTACTAATCTTAGCTAGTACCAATCTACCACGATCCACACGATCCTTTCTACTTCACACAATCAACATACTTGACTCGATCTACCCGGTATACCCTTGATCCATTTGATCAACACACTAGCCCACAAGCTACAAGAGATCTCCAAGACCTCGACAAGATCACTATGATCTACTCTCACAAACTCTCAAAAGAAAAATGAACTTGATGTATACAAGGATACAATAAGTATGTAACAAGTGTTACAAGTGCACTAATCTATAACTACAACACTTTGTATCTTCTTTGATACCTTGTATTCTTCTCTTACACTAGTAGATGAATGAAGGTGATCACTTGGTTGGATGATTGGATCACTCTTTAAACAAAAGAAAACTAAACTAAATGATCAAGAAGAGAAGATGTGATAAGAGTATTGAACTCAGAAAGATATTTGTGAAAAAGGATGCCCAAAAACTGTGAAGAGGGCTGATATTTATAGGCAAAAGAAATCTAGCCGTTATGAGGACACGGTACCACTAAATTTAGTGCTACCGTGGGGGGGGGGGGGGATTAGCTGTTATGATATTTAAACTTATTTTTCCAATAAAACAATTTTTAATAATTCAAAAATAACTTGTAAAGTATATTTTTGAAAAAATGTTTTGTCACATTAAAAATGTGAAGTTTTAAACACAAATTCACTTCTTTGATCATTTGTCAAGTTGTAAATTTGTTTGTTAATACCTAGAGTGATTTGCGTAGAAATTGGATCTTTCGACTAAAAACTTGTTTACGTTAAATTTAACGTAAAGTGATTTCACATTTTGTTATCATCAAAACGTGAAGTTATCGAAAGATATAAATAACGTTTTTAGAACATTATTTGCATCAACAATCTCCTCCTTTTTGATGATGACAAAACCTAAACTCATTTTAAGTTAAAGATTAATTTTAACAAGTTTTTAATGAGTTTACATCCCATTTCTCCCCCTTTTTGTCGAAGCAAAAAGGTCGCTAAGGCTCCCCCTTGATGTATACTCCCCCTCGTTTGGAGGACACCAAGGAATCGAGCAATGGTTCTTGCTACAAAACAAAGTTAGATAACATATATACAATATCTAACATGTAGCAATCAAGAAAAATATCCAACCACAAACAAAAAAAATTGGCTAAGTAGCCAAACACCATAAAAAATAAAATAACCACATAACATGCCCATCCATTCATTAAAAGAAATGTCATACTTGAAGTATGACTACATCACAAACATAAAGACAAACAACAAGAAGAATAAATAAATCCTTAGTGACAAGAGGCCCTAAGACAAGCTTCATTTCCAAAAGGGTCCTAAAGGTTTATTAATGGAAACTAAACATGAAGATATTTAGTTAAGTGGGATAGGAGGAGGTGGAGATGGTGACATGATTGGAGGTGGTAGCGATGTCAAGAGATGCTCCACATAGGATAACATAAAGTGAATCTCATCTCTCAATGAGAAGATGAGGTTGCGGTTGTGGAGGCAACATAGGCAATTAGCACTATGTAGATCAAATGGATGAAGTTGGATAGGTTGGCCCATGATTAGAGAAGGAGGTGGTGGTGAGTTTGTTGGTGATGGGGTTGGCATGGCATAATCCAATGGAGTGATGGGTGAGAGTGTGTAGTCCATGGATGATGGCATGGTGTTGAGAGAGGGAGATGATGAAGAAGTGGTTCTAGTGGAAGATGTTTTGGAAGGAGCATTAGGTGGAGATGGTGAGTGAGGAGTGGCTTGGGAAGGTGGTGTTGTGACTTCATCATCTTTTGTGAGATCAACAAAGAGAGGTTTGGATGGTGGTCTTACGGTTATCCTAGGTTTCTTGGAGATGTGGGTTGTTGATCCTTGTGTGGAGGACATGGTGATTGAGTGATGTGAGGTTGAAGATGAGATGCAAGATAAGCTTGCAATGGTGAGGCCTTATATAGGCAAGAGTTGTGGAATTTGAATTAAAGTTGGTGGTAGTGTCCTATGATGTAGTGAGGGAATCTTAAGGTGTATGTGAGTTTGCAAAATTTTGCAGGTTTGAGGTTAGGGATGCAGGGATCTGGAGAAAGCAGTGAAAATTCATTAAACAAAGGCACGGTACCACTAAATACCACACGGTACCGTTAAATTTAATGGTACCGTGGCCTATTTAACGGTACCGTGACATGTGAGTCACAAATTTTCCTGTGCAGCCTAATTCTGGATAGCTAGAGGGAAGTTTTCTAGGGGAACTATTTGCAGGAAATGTTAGTGCCTCAAATCACTAAAGATTTATTTGCCTAATATGTCCCATATTAAGCTACACCTAGCAATTAAAGATTATCATGCAATTTTCTAAGATAATTTATAAGCATGCAAACAAAAAGGACAAAATAAGCTATCATTCAAATATTATTAAAAAAAAATTCATGCAAGTTGATAGAGTAAGTATCAAGCATGCAAGATATTAAAAAGTATTAATCTCTAATATAGGTTGTCATAGACAAATCCTAATTATAAGATGAAAATAGTTCCATTGACTTGAGCACACCCTCATTCATCATCACTTGATGAAACATCATAGCACGATACCGGACTGTCATCATGGTTCCCTTGAGATGATGTACATTCCCAATAGAGAGAGAGGTGTAGGTGGGTTGAGTTAGAGGAGCCATGGTGGGATCGACAAGGAGATATCGATTGTTTTGGAGGTGAGGGAATGAGTTCATGACAAAACGGTATAAACGAGTCAACAACATGCCATAGGGTATCGCCTTATTTAGTCGACCCCTGACATTGACAATTCTCTTTACCATAAAGTAGGCAAGATTGTAAGGTTGTTTGGTGACTAGACAATACAACATGTGAGCACAACATGCCGGGAGGTGTTCACGGTTGTGAGGATGACAAAAGACATCTTAACGAATGAATTCTATCCATCTACGTAGATGTGGATGAATTTCATCAACATAGACTCTTAGTGGATCTAAGTCATAGACATGAGACTCACGAAACTCAATTTCACCGTTTTCTTTAAAAAAACCATGAACTTTTTGAGGAAGACGAATGTGTTCTTTAATCTCACATGGAGTGGGAATGTGGGTATTGTAAGGATCAGACTCAAATCGGTGACTAGTGAGGGTTTTGAGAGACCAACCTTCTGTGTAGGAACATTGTCCATGGTTCAGAAGTTCAAGAATATGAGAAAATTGGTCAAGAGTGAGTGAGATTTCTTGGTTTTGTATTACGAATTGGAGAGAAAAAGTTTGATCCTCGTTTTGTACGAGTTTAACTTGTCTATAGAACTCAAGGACAAATCGAGGACAGATTAGATCATTAATCCGAAACAAGCAATCGAATCCGATTTCTTGAAACATGGTTTGGATATGATCATGTTTGAGAAAGGAGGACTCGACAATTCGTCCTTCATGAAAGAAATGAGACTCTAGGTGACGGAAACTTTGTATGTGACAAAGTGGGGTGTTTGGTTCAAGTGATGGTTTGGGAATGTAATCGACTGTCAGTTCATGATCGTAATCAAACATGTGATATCTCTTGTTACCCATGAAAAATTTATCAAAGATTAAAATTGAGAATATTTCATTCAAAGACATGTGCCTAGTGTGTGCCTATATGCGAACTATGTGGAGGTACGGTAATCTCAACTCTAGAACCAAAATAATGAGATTACCCAAACACTCCTAACTTCACTTTTGCTCAAGCGAATGTGTCGATAAATACATATTAGTTATGTAATTCTATCAATATTCGTGAGATCATGTATGCATGAGAAAACGTTTTTTGTTTGTATCAACAATGCACGAAAAATGTTTCATGATCTTAGTTTCGTGAAATTTTTCGAAAACAATGGAATTGGGGTGTTTGGCGACTTCAATGTTTTGGCGCCCAAAATTTTTGAAAACTTAGAGTGTTAACGACTCCTAATCCTAATTGCAAGTATTCTAGACATGATTCCTCTTAAACCTACTTAATCTACTAAAAACAAGGTTTGAACCAAAATTTGTGATTTAAGTGGGTTTATGCAAATCCTATGTTAGGGGAATCATGAAGGTTATACATTGCCTAATCCTAGTCCTAATTTCCTAAAGACTCAATCAAAATTGAAAAACCCCAATTCAATTTTCATGTATGAACAAACCCTAGACTCAAGATTAAGGAAAAGTAGAGTCAAATGACTTACAATTCATGTTGAAAAAGTGAAAGTAGTTGGTAATCTTGAGAATCAATGCCTTGAATTAGATCTTGAAGAGGTGTAATTGAGTTTTGGATTGTGAGGTTTGGTTTTGGCAGCAATGGTAGAAGTTGGGAAAGTTTAAAATGAATAATGTGGGAAAAGAGAACTGAAATGCGAACTGTATCAGATACACGGTACCACGGTACCATTAAATTTAATGGTGCCGTGCCACTTTAGTGGTGCCGTGATCTGCTGGGATGAATTTTCGTCCCATTTTAATTTTTGACGAATAAGTATCGCTGTTTTAGTGAGACTTTTTGACACGAGGAAAGAATTTATACCTAATAAATTCTTTTGACGAGGAGAACCTAGACTAGACGAAAGGAGATGACTTTAATATTTCCAGTGAAATATTCAAGTGGTCATACGAGGGATGTGAAGAATGACTCAATATTTCTAGTGAAATATCTAAAGAGTCATGAGACGAGACACACGAGATGACTTCAATATTTCCAGTGAAATATTTAAATAGTCATAAGATTTATGGAATATGTTCCATCATTCCTAGACCTAGACGAAGATAGTTAAAGGATTCTCGTTTGAGAGGTTTGGTCAAGATGTCGGCGATATTATCTTGAGAGGGAACTTTCTCAATGAAAATGTTTCCTTTCTGAACGTTATCGCGAAGGAAGTGGTGTCGAATTTCGATGTTTTTAGTACGAGAGTGTTGAACGGGGTTTTTGCTCAAGTCAATAGCACCTTTATTATCGCACATAATGGGAACGTCGTCTAGATGGATGTCATAGTCAATAAGAGCTTGTTTCATCCATAGTTCTTGTTGACATGCCTTTCCGGCGCTTACGTACTCGGCTTCGGTCGTGGAGATAACAAGAGCCGTTTGTTTCTTGGAGAACCAAGAAGTTAGACAACAACCCATGAAGGTACAAACGCCACTCATAATTTTTTGATCCACATAATCTCCTGCATGATCAGAGTCAGCATAGACAACAGTTTCTACACCGGTCCCCTTGGGATAGAATAATCCCAAGTGTATAGTGCCTTTAATGTATCGGAAGATACACTTAACCGCTTCTAGGTGAGAGGTTTTGGGATCCTCTTGGAAGCAAGCGCAAAGGCAGACACTAAACATGATATCGGGCCTACTTGCCGTGAGGTATAAAAAACTTCCTATCATACCTCTATACTTAGTGCTATCCACAGACTCACCTTCTTCATCTTTCATGAGTTTCGTTTCCATGAACATGGAAGTTTTCATGGGCTTAGAATCTTCTAAACTAAATTTCTTAAGCATCTCCTTACAATACTTAGATTGATTAGTAAAGATACCATCTTCTATTTGTTTTATTTGTAGACCAAGGAAAAAATTTAATTCGCCCATCATGCTCATCTAAAACTCGTCACGCATGATCTTAGAGAAATTGTTAGGAATTAAATGTTCTGACTTAGTACTGCTAGAGAATCACACTAACAGTACAAACTGCTAGTGTATAACTGAAGACTGCTGAAGAAACAACTAACAGTACAAACTGTCAAGTTAGTACTGCTAGTTGTAATGAATGTGATGTTGCATGGATAACTGCTTCAAAAGATATTGTAGAGGATAAGTATGGAATAGATCTTATGTATATCACAATTAGTTAGAAATATACGGTAGGATACTTATCTTGTAAAGGATTCCTTAAGTCTATAAAAGGAGGTCCTAGGTTAAATGTTATGTACATCAGTCGAATACACTGTTAAGATTCAAGGACTTTGTAACCCTAGTGATATCTGTAACACCCCTAAAGATCGGGTCCAGCGGAAGCATACATGTCGCTTGGGTGCTACTAAATCGGTACCATAACACAGTGTAAAGAGAATAAATTTTATCTCAACCATTGAAAATAGATTTCATATTGAAAAGTGAATCGTTTACGATATTTCAAAAATGGTGCAAAAATATAAGCCCATAAAGATTTCAATTGGTCCCGAATATATCAGAGTCTTCTATGACCATGCCATGCCCTGCCAAGAGCCTCCGATAGCATACTATTGCTTTATACCTGAAAATACATGCTAAAGTGTCAACACGAGGTTGGTGAGTTCATAGAGTTTAGTGTACAATGTAAAACATTTGAATAAGGATTTCCCAGCAAAGGAATTGTAAATCCACTCAGTCCCAATCCCGCCCATACAAGACTTGCGACCTGTGTGTTTACAACCCACTACCAAATAAACAACATGTATCATATGGACCACAATAATTGAAAGACCAATATATTCCAAATATATATATAGGGTTGTTGTCGTAACAAGTTCATGACACCGAAGCCTTAAGATTTCTAGTTTCTAGTTCCTGTCCGTTTGACATACCAGTCAAGTAGGGAAACCACCCGGAGTTTCTAGTTTTCTGGTAGGCATCCGTTTGAAATACTAGTCAAGTGGGGAAACCACCCAGACACCCAAAGTTTCTGGTAGATGTCCACCTAGGACATCCAAGGTTCCTCAAATGATTATACGTCCATTTGACATACCAGCCAAGTGGGGAAACTACCTGGACGGGGAGTTCAATCCCAATAGATCTATTCATAATATTCGCGCTTAACGGGTCATAACATAGGCAATATGAAAAAGTTTAATGAACTAGTGTCCATAAGAAAATGATCAAGTGTGAAAAATGTAAAACAAAATACTTTCGAGTAACAAATCAAGTATCTTAGCCAATCAATAATGTTTGAACGACAAATCACGTTTCAAGTAAAACAAGCATGGAGTTTAAATATAAACGAGCATGTATTCTCCCCCAAACAGTTGTAAAACAATTAAAAGTAGGGGCTATGAAACTCACCTGATGCAATAGCTACGATGACAAATGTGGATACACTGAAATGAGGCACGATCTCTAACCGCAACCTACTATGAATGATAGGATCTAATGTAAGCAATGAAATGATGCTACACATGCAAATACGTATGTTATCGATACCACTCGTGAATTTCGGAAATAATGTTTATCGTTGAAAAATATATTTTTGACGTCTCGTTAAGTTAATAAACACTTTTCATGTAAATACGTTACAACGATACCCCACGATCGTCGTTTGGTGATCTATCGATAAGTATAGTGTTTTCGTCGTAATTTAGCATTTTTCACAACTTGTAAAAATGGCTAAATGGCCTCGCAAAACTAGTCATAAAACGGTGTACATTGAGTGTTAGAAAATGAACTCGGCGTTTTTGGAAACCTTGTAACAATATCTTGAATTAGTATCTTCGGAATTTTGTCCATACACGACTCGATCAATGAGAAAAATGGCTCTCAACATGGATGTCTCGCAAAAACTGTTTTAGACTTAGAATTATTTCTATTAAAAGCTGATAAAAATGTTTAGTATTCGTCGGTTGTCAAACGCTTGTATCTTGGTCGTTATAAGCTTGTTTTCTACGTTCTTTATATCCACGGTTTCGTATTAATGTGAACTAATATATTTTCAAATTGTCGGCTCTTCTAGATCACGTCCAACACCTCATTTTACCCATTGAATCTCGTGTAACAGCACGTATATTTTCAGAAAAATAGATTTCGTCGTCAAACTTAGAATTAACGTATCTTTCTCGTCGTAAGCTCGTTTTTGCTCATTCCAACGCTCACGGTTTCGTTTTTAAGAGTACTTTCTAAAAATATAAGCCAAAATGGTCCAAGACCTAATGATTTTTCCAGATTTCTCAAAAATGGACAGACCCTTTTTCTATTGTTGTAAAAATCGATTTTCTAGTTCAAGGCTTGAATATATCACTTCTAATCAACACCACCACTAGTCTAAGCCTACCATACACCTTCTTAGGGTGTCATGGGTTTCTAGTCTTCACCAAAAATTGTGGATCTCACAAGATCACTAATAAATATCTTTAGATCTATTTTTAGTGAGAAAAATAAACACTAAGTGGTATATATAACACACACACACACACACACACACACACACACACACACACATATATATATATATATATATATATATATATATATATATATATATATATATATATATATATATATATATATATATTATATATATGCATGATTTGTTACTAGAACTTGAAAATAGATCAAATGAAAGTATAAAAGATTAGAAAATTTATTTAGAAGCTTACTTGAGGTTTTGATGAGTTTTTGAAGTAAACACTTAATTATCCTTTGAGGTTTTTATCTCAAAACCTTAACTAGGACACTAATGGGACTTGAAATATACTTGATCTTGAAATTTTGGTGAATCTCTCTTCTTCTTCTTGTTGTGGCCGAACTTCAAAGAGAGTGGGAGAGGTATTTGCTAGCTACTTTCTTCCTATTTTTAATATAAGTGAAGTATGGTTTAATAAATAAATAATTAAATTAGTACTACTCATAAATGAGGAAATCAAGTTTTTCAAAGATGTATGGTGTAGGTGATGGTGTTGTTGGCGTGAAAAGGGGGACAAGCAAAAGAAAAAAAAGTTTTACTTGATTTATTAAATAGATATTATAAGATTTAGTTGGATATTGTGTAATTTAGGTGTTATCGGGTACCGAGTTAGCTGTAAATAAATTTTAACGGGACAAAATAAAATATGACGACGTGGTAAAAATTATGAAATCACATTCCTTGTAAGAATCGGGTGTTAAAATAGTTGTCGTGTTGAGATATCGCGAACCGACATAGTTATAAGCGTATACCGGAAAATATAGCAAATGGTTTCAAAACACCGGGTAAACAAATAATATAATTTTTATATCATCATTGTGAGTATGAAAATATATTAGGATCATAGTCGGGAGTGTCGAGTGTATTATTCGTAGTAATGAGTGAGTGGTAACGTTTATTAAGTAAATAAACATATGTTAATGAAAATCACACAAACCCGTGCATGACCTAATATGATGATGATGTTACTGATGATATGTAGACTACTTTAGTCTATATGATGTGTCCTTACTGATGATGCAAGAATACGCAGCTAAACCATACTGGTTACGCGAATTTGAATACCCGTAAACCTAGTTTACGAACTGATGATTAATGACCATGAATAGTAATTTTCCTCCGGAATGAATAGTGTTTTATGAATAGTAAAATTTTTTGAAACGATCTCAAAGTCGCAAACTGACATAAAAAATGATGAATAGTGAAATGAATAGTGAATAGTAAATTCCGAGATGAATAGTAAAATTTCGAAGCTTGAAAAAGGACCTGAAATTACGATTTGCCACAGTCTCCACCCGTTGAAGGAATTCAGTCCCTGAATTCAGTTCGTGTTGGTCTCTGGAGTGGATTCGGTGAAAAGATGTGGATATTTGAGTCGCATTGTGGTGTTAAAAGATAAAACATTCATTGGATAGGAATTCGTAATAGTACATGAAGCTTATACGATAGAACTTAAAGTGAAGCGCAAAAGAAATACAACACTAGAGGGTTTAGATTTCCGTTTTCTTGTCTTTCAGCTCCGGGCAGTCCTTCCTGAAGTGCCCTATGTTCCCACATTCGAAACAACTTCCCGGGATCCTCTGATTTGCGGGATTCCTACAGTCCTTGGTTTGGTGACCACGCTTCTTGCACACCCCACACGATTCGCTAAAATGACCTAGGTGATGGAAATTGCATGTGTTGCAGTAGGGTAAGTTTCCATCATATCTCTTCTTGGTGCTGCGTCCTACAGCATAGGCTCTAACCACTTCTTGTCCCTTGTTTGGCTGTCGAACTTGACCTTTTCTTTGATTGTAATCCCTTTTCCTCTTGTTTTCGTTTTTGCTGTTGTCATTGTTGTTGTTGTTATTGTTGTTGTCAGTAGTTCCCTTCTTCACCGCTTGTGCCATAAGCTTTTGTGTTATTCTGATAGCTTCGTCAAGTGTGTGTGGATCAAAAGCAATTACATCCCCACTGATGCTATGTGGTAGTCCACCAGTTAAGTTTTCCAACAGCTTCTCGTTATCTGGAACCATATTTGGACAAAGTGCGGCCAACTCTTGAAATCTCTTGATGTAGGTTTCGATATCATTGCCTATGGTCACCAACTCATAAAATTCTGTTTCTAGCTTCTTTACTTCTGTGCATGGACAAAACTTCTTACTCAATAGCTTTTTGAATTCTTCCCACGTGAGCTTGTAAGCGTTTTCCATACCAATAGGCTGTGCATAAGAATTCCACCATGACATAGCTTCCTCAATAAAGGTACTGGTGGCGAACTTCACCTTGCAGTCATCTGGACAATTGCATAGAAGAAACACAGATTTTGTCTTCTCAAACCAACGGATCATAGCAGTAGCTCCTTCCGTGCCTTTGAATTTTATAGGATCGCCGCTCTTAAAGTCCATGTATGTACATTTGCGAACATTTGTACCATTAGCAGCTAGTCCGGCAGCTTCTGCTGTTTCTGCCCGAGAAGCGGCTTCAGCAGCCCGTGCAGCTATGACCTCTCTTTCAACTACTAGTGCTGCCTCTATACTATCGGCAACAAGTTTTCAGATTTCAGCTGGTGTCATAGCTGGAGTAGATCTCTTTGGCGGCATAACTCTTCAAAACAAGAAAAGAAGAGTGAGACAAAATAAAGACGTTTCCGAAAAGTAGGTGCTCTAAGTGGCTTGCCATAAAATGAAAGCTTGAGGTTGGGTTATGATTAGTTGACATGCTTCTAGGCGGCGGTTCATGAGGTGATGCAAATGTAAATGTTCGTGCAACGATTGTGTACACACACATGAATTTTTGAAACCTTTAGAAATCGAGTAGAGATTCAACCTGGACATAATTTTATTATAACTATTCCCAGTGTTGCAAAATTCATTTCTGAGTCGGACATAGGTGGTCAGGCTATGTCCCACTGTCCCGGGTCGAATATAAATGACCAGTCTATATTCCACCGAGGTTCAATGAATTTTGAAATACTCAGCTCAGTTATTGTTGGGAATTACAACAAGGTTCGAAGAAGACTTAATGAAGACAGACTTAAGTTAAGTCTGGTAGTTATAATATTAAGTCTGGTGTTAGTTAAGTCTGGTTTTGTAATAGTTAAGTCTGGTAGTTATGTTAAGTCGGGTCAGTGAAAATAGGAAAGTTTGTTAGTATTAAGTTAGGAAAAGATATGTACGAGTTAGGTATCTTTATAGAAGATACGTGATATCTTTTCACACGGTTTTGTAATTAGGGTTTCCTTCAAGTATAAAAGGAACCCTAAGGAGATATATGTATGTACGAATTGTGAGTATTAGTAATATATACGAAGTTGGTGATAATTCGGTATTCTTCATTGTTCTTGTTAATATTCCGCGTTAACATTAACATATTGTTAAGAGTTTCTCACTTGGATTGATTTGGATTTATTCAAGTCATCCATTAAGTAATCAAAGGCTACTTAGAGATCCATATAAATCGTGGACCAACAAGTGGTATCAGAGCCTTTAGAGAGACTCTGTGTTCGAAGAATACAACACCACAAACAAACTCTCAATCAATTCACCCTACACAATGTCTGATATTGAAAAACCTATCAACACTGAAACCTTTTCCATCCATAACAGTGAGGATGAGAACTCAAACCATGATGAAGAAAACCCTGAAACCAGCACCTCTAAAACACAACCAATCATCCCTGCAACCACCACCATATCCAACATTAAGCTTCCAATACTGAAGAGAGAAGAGTACAACATATGGGCCATGGAGATGGAACATTACTTGGAGTACATTGACAGTGATGTGTGGAAGGTTATTCAGAAGGGTAATTCTAAGAAACGGGTTTCAGTTGGTAATGATGGGCAAATCAGAATATTACCACCATTGACTGCTGAGGAGGTACGGGCTGTGGAAAAAGAAAAGAAGGCTAGAACCTTGCTGCTTATGGCTATTCCAAAGGAGCATCTACAAAGGTTTCATGGGATGATAGATGCCAAGGAGATTTGGGATGCAATTAAGAAACATTTTGGTGGGAATGCAAACTCTAAAAAGATGCAGAAGGCTGTTCTTAAACAGCAATTTGAAACTTTCAGTGTGTCAAAGGCTGAAGGATTAGAAAAGGGTTATGACAGATTTCAACATGTTCTGTCACAACTAGAAGTACATGGTGTTGCTGTATCTAATGAGGATGCAAATCACAAGTTTCTTAGGTCTCTACCACCAGAATGGGTAAATGTGTCTATGACTATGAGGATGAAGGATGAAGTTGACTCAATGACCCCAGATGACCTGTACAACAATCTTAGGATTTTTGAAAGGGACATCAATGAAACCACTCAGGCAACTACTAGTTCTTCAAATGTTGCTTTTGTGTCTCAAAGCAAAGGCAGTACTTACAAGGTTAAGTCTGGCAGTGTTAAGTCTGGTGTTTATGAAGCTTCTACAAGGGAAAGAACTGCTCCTTCAGGCTTTGCAGATGAGGTGATTCACTCATTCTTCGCCAATCAACAAGAAGATAAGAGCTTTATCAGTGAAGATTTGAAGCAGGTAAATGATGCTGAGGTAGAAGAGATGGACATCAAATGGCACATTGCCATGATTGCTCTGAGGGTAAAAAGGTTTCAAAAGTAGTATGGGAGGTACATTAAGTTCAACAACAAGTCTCCAGTTGGATACACTAAGAGGACAGTTGAATGCTACAATTGTCATAAGCATGGACATTTTTCTAGAGACTGCCCGGAGAAGAAGTCTAATGATGGGTATAGGAAGAGTGATGCAGAGGAGGACAAGCTGGAAAGAAACCAGATGAGTATGGTGACATTGGAGGCTGGAGCTATTAACTAGAATGAGCATACAAAGGAGAATGAAGAGTCCAGTCATGCACTCATGGCCATTGGTTCTAGTAATGAGGTACCATTATGTTCTATGTTATGTACTGATTCCTATAATCATATTAAGGCTTTGTGTGATGAGCAGTTGACACTGATAGGTGACCAGGAAGCACAAATTTTAGCTTATAAAAGTGCTCTAAAAACATTAGAAGCACAAAAAGGAACCCTTCAGAAACAACATGCTGATTTAAATGAAAAACTATTCTTTCAGGCTAATAAAATATATGAGCAAGATGAAAAACTTAAAAAATATAGAAGAATTGGCCTAAGAATACAAAAGGAAAAGGATGATTTGCAAAAACGTGTAGACCAGTGGAATAATTCAAATGATAATCTGTTTAAATGATGGGATGCACAAATAAAGTCAAGTAAGAAACATGGCTTAGGGTACGAGGAGGATGAGAAAAAGGCTATATTTAAGAATAGAGAGGAGGACTATGCTGATAAGCCTTTGTATAATAGGTTTGTTAAGGCTGATGATTTCAAGGGAGTTCCACATCCATTGAGTGGAGACTACACTCCTCTTGAAAAAGAGGAGTTATATGACTCTCTATTTGTATATGGAAAAAGAGGTCCTCAAACACCTTAGTCAAACTCCTCAGAGGACAAAACTAGTGAGTATTCTATGATCCATGTGTGAGTATATATAAATAATTATAGTATCGTGCACACGTGATACTTTGGGAAATGACAAGTCAAACTTAGGGAAAGTCAAACTTGCAAAACCCGTGGATGTGATGTGCGTGATACCAGGCAAGTGATCACCCGGGTCGTGTCCCAACGAGATGTGAATGGGCTCTTGTGGGAAGCTTTGGATTAGAGTGATTGATGATTTAGATTGCTTTTGATTTTGCTTTATTTAACAATTCTAAATAACAAGTTAAAACAGATATGCACAATAAAGTCAAACGCAAATTACTTAACTTAAAAACGCGCAACGAAAAATCTAAAAAGGACTAAAAAGTAAAATTTATGAAATTTAAAACCTAAAAATGTAAATTACTAAAAACTTATTTAAAAACTTAAATTCTAATTTTTTACACTTTTTATTTAATTATTTCTAATTATTAATTATTTAAATACTAATTAAACTAATTTAAATTATAAAAATTACTAAATGAGCCAAGAAAAATCTAAAAATTTTTCTAAAAATATAATTAAGTAAAAAGAAGCTAAGAAAATTATAAAATTGAAATTTACTTAATTAAAATTTAAAAAGATAAATTCTATTAAATAGAAGCTATCACTATTTTTCTATTTTTGGTTTTTCTTAAAGTCTAAAATATAGATTATATTTTTCCTGGATTAAAAATGACAAAAGAAAATTATGAAAATTGGATTTATATTTTTCTGAATATTTTTTCTATTTATTATGATTTAAATACTATTTTAAACTAATTAAAAAGATTAAAAATACCAAAACTATTCAGAAAATTATGAAAATTTACAGATAAATCTAAATTATTATTAAAAAGCTAGGAAAAATAAAATGGAAAGCTGACTAAGCCAAATAAGCAGATTTGGGCAGATAAGCAGTTTGGAATAAGCCCAAAAATAAGCAAATAAGCACACAAATTCACCAAATGCTCAGAACATGTTAAGCTAACTTAAATAAGCACAGAACAATTTATTTCAAACAGTTAATCCACAAAATGAGCCAATTAAGCACAATGACTGCTTCAAAATTAAGACAGAAACTCAGAAATTCCCCCAACTTTGCAGACAGATTAAGCACATGAAATAAGCTTATAAGCAAAATGTTATGGGGGCAAAATGTAGCTTATACTACTGGGTACTCAGAAACACAAAAAGCCCTATCAAAAACAAACCAATTGAGGTCCAATTTGACCTCAGATCAGCAGTGCAGACTAGTGAGCTTTATGAAACAAGCAGTTAAAAACACAATTAGCACTTGAGCACAAAACAAGTAGATGACAAACAAGAACAAGCTAAGGCAAGCATAACAAGTAATAACAACAATCTAAGAACAAGGATCACACAGGCATATGAAATCAACAAGCTTAGTTAAACACTGATCAGCAGCAGCAGTAGAGTATGAGGCAAATTTTGAGGCCTAAATAAGCTAGTGAATAAGCAATTGAGGCCAAACCAAGCATATACCAACAAATCACCCTAACAAACACCCCAAATCAACCAGAATCAAGGACTAAGCTCAAGTTTGGAGCAAGTTATGGTCAAATGAAAAATGGGTCAAGATAGCAAATCTGGGTGCAGGGCAGGTAATGAACAAGCAGGCTACTTTCAAGCCAAATCTAGATAAGCAAATGAGCTTGAAAATCAATTTTATCTGTTGATTCAGGTATACAAGCAACCAAAGAACTCAGGAAAGCAACTCTTATCAAATTCCAATCTCAATTGAATCCTAAATGTGATTTAGAAATCTATCCCATTTTACAGATTTGGACTTTTGACCTTTTTTAAGATTTACTACCTAAGTTGACTAAATTGTAATTTGACTACTTCTAAATAACTAAGATTGGTGTAATAAGCTATATTATGACTGAGATAAGCTAAAGAAACAACTAATGCAACTAAATGGATGATTAAGATTCCTAAAGTTCTAACAGTGAATGCACAACTAGGATTAATAGATGATTTTGACTTTTGATCAAATGAGGACTGGATTTTATGCTTAAACTATACTAATGTGACCTAATGCAACCTAGTGTGACCAATATTAACACCAAAATCCAACTGGGACATAGTTAACTGTCCTTAACCAAACATCCCTTTAAGAATCAGTTTTAGAGATTTATGAGGCAAGAAGAGAAGCTAAGCCAATAAACTGATAAACTAACTTATACTAACATGAAATAAGCTTAAATGAACACAAGTAAACAACAATTAACAATTACAACTAGAACCAACAGAAACTCAGAATCACAGGTTGTGCACTAGTTAAGCAAAAAGTGAAAACAGAACTTACATAAGCAACACATCTCAGCATGAAAAGAGATGTTTCACTTAGCTTGCCTATCTTTAGATAGGCCTATTGCTTCCAAACCTCCAATAGAACTATCAATTATCACCAGGATTCAATATATTCACCACAGTTGACTTTTGTTGACCAGAGTGGAAAATTGCTTGAAAGTGATTTCTAAGCTCACTAAAAGCTATCAGTAGCTTTAGTAAGCTTAATTGAATTAGAATTAAGCTAATTGAAGCCTGGCTTTAAGAACATTTAAAATTCACTTAATAATAAAAATGTGGAAAACATGAAACTGGATTAACTTGGAATTAATAATTGAAACAGAGTTACAATACAATAAACTAACTTAATTTAATACAGAAAGCTTGAATTTAAACCTTAAAAATTATTTAAGACATTAGAAATTTAAAGCGACATACAAAAATTACAACTAAAAACTACTTCTGATCTCTGAGCCTTCTCTTTCCTTTTATAGGGGTCCATTAGGGTTTGTGTGAGCTTCTGAGCAAATCCCACCATCATTCAGAGCCATTGGATGAGTAAAAATCAATCTTGGCCGTTCCTTTGTTTTGGCGCCAAAATGGTTTTTTGGCTTTTAGTATCTGATAACGTGTGATAGGGGGGTGGTATTTGGAGTGGAGTGCTTTGGAGTGGGTTGCAGTGTTTAGGGGTAATGATGGAGAGGATGGGGGAGGCTTTGTGATGATGAAGGAGTAGCAGAGGTCACGGGTTTGTGTTGGGGGGAGATGGTCAAAGGTTTGACTTGGGAGGGTTTATTATTTAAAATGGCTGGGAAGTGGGGTTGGGCTGGTTGGGAAATTGGGCTTGGGTTAAATAAGGATGGGATGGGTTGGGTTTAGATAAGATGGGTTTGGTTTGATTATTTATTTTAGGTCCGGTTGTTAAAGTTAAATCACAAGGACCATTCTTGCAATTCCTGAATTTTTGAGGACCAAACTTGCTTATCTTCCAAAATACACCAAGGTAAAATCCTGCCATGTTTCAATAATCCAAGAACCAAAATTGCACTTTTCTATCTTTTAAAATTCCCAGGGACTATTTTTGACAGATTTCAAACTTGAGGGACCAAAGATGTAATTTATTCAAACTTTTCACCAAAGGACTAAATATGATAATTTATGATTAAAAAGGACCTTTGGTGATTGTTCTGACAAAACAAATGATTAGGGACTAATTTTGACAAGTTTTGAAACTTGAGGGATTGAAACTGCCAATTTTGCAAACTTTGTTCATTTTTCAACTGTTTTTAAACATTTTGCATTTAAAACATATAAAACACAATCCTTGGGATATTTTCAGTATTTTGATGCATTTTTGAGTGTTTTTGAATGTTTTGGCAGTTCAGATAAGACAAAAATGATGAGTATTTAGACACTCATCATTCTACTTGTCAATCTAATGACAATGAAGGATCCATTGGTGATGTCTCTGACCACTCTAAGTCTGAGTCAAAAAGTGAAGTAAAAGAGAGTCCTGAACCTGAGATTGTTAAGGAAAGTGAACCAGTAGTGACTAAGTCTGAATCAAAAATAGTTAAACCTAGTTGTGTTAACCACATAAAAACTCCTAGGGAATCTGTTAATATGAATGAGTCACCTAAAAGTAATAGTGTTCACAGAGAAGTTAGGAGTAGCTACACTTACACTCCTAAGAGATGTTTTGTTTGTGGAAGTATAAGTCACTTGATAAGAGATTGTGACTTTCATGAGAAAAGAATGAAAAGAGAGGCTGAGCTTAAAAGGAATGTAAATATGGGTCATGTTAATAATAAACCAGTGTGGAATAATGCTAACAGAATAAATCATGCCAACCAATTTGCCCCCAGACCAGCCCAACATGTTAACTCTACCCGACCAAATATTAATTCTGGTAGACAACAAGTTAATACTGGTAGACCAAAGTTTAATGTTAATTCTGGTAGACCAAATATTAAGTCTGGTTTAAGGAATTTTAATTTGGGTAGGCAAAACTTTAATTCTGTAAGGCCTAATGTAAATTCTGGTTATGTTAATCAAGTGAGACCCAGACAGCCTTTCCAAATACCACAGGTGAATCAAAGAAATCAATTTTATAAACCTCATTCACCTGTGAGGAGACCAATTGCTAAGAATACAGCAAGACCTTCTACTTCAAATGCTGTAAAGGGTAATAGGGGTTCTGCTGTTAAGCCCTCAGCATGTTGGTCTTGGGATCCATTCAAGAATGAATATACTTATAAATCCCAAAGCAACAGTGGATCAGTTTCATATAAGACTTTTAAATATGTTGATCCACAAGGCAGACCCAAGCCTACTCAGGCCTGGGTTGTTAAGAGAAATTGATTTCTCTTCTTATGTTTTGTAAAGTTTGTATACTTTTTGTCCTTGAAATTATTTTTATGTCTTGAAGTTTTAATTTTTTTTGGTTTGTTCTTCTAGTTTAAATGGTTTTCAACTTTTCTAGTACGATTGTTTCTTTGTGCTTTGTGCTTAACTTTGTTTTGCAGTTGTCAACTCCTTTTTGTTGCTAAACATTCTTATATGGCAAAATAATACAAAAGGACCATGGAGTTTTTATTCATAACCATCAGTTACATTCAAGGATGAGGATGCAGCCTACAACACAAAATAAGATAAAAGCCTAAACATAAACAAGCCAAATGTCACCACCTACATCTTCCTTTTTCCCTTGTCTTTCAAATCAGGCATGGTTTTCTTGGTCCCTTTCTCCCCAAGTTGATCTCTCACTTTTGGGCTTAAGAGTCCTAGAACCTGCTTGTTTGGATTTGGATGAGGCAACACAATGCTTTTCTTAGAAGACACATCTTTTGAAGTCTTTGCTGCTTCATCCTCTGGTTCTTTTGAAGTAAGATCATAAGCAGCTAGCCAACGTTTGAGCATTGTCTTCTTTGATAACTTGTTCCTTAGACGTGAGGTGTAACTAGGTGGAAAATATCCTTCCCATCCTCCATCAGATGACTCAGATGATGAATCGGATGAAATCTCCATGATGTTTGTTGGGGAAGAATCCATTATGTTAAGTTTTGGTGGAACAAATTTTCTTTTTGATAATAAGATGGTTTGGTGTTGACTAAAAGAGGCCTTTTATAGAAAATATCAAGGTTTAAGGCTCTTAAATGCTCGGTTGGTATATAAATTAACTCCTTGCAGGCATGAGTTAATTTTTGTATTTTTGGAAAGTTGACCAAAGTTTAAATTCCTTAAGTTAAGCATCGTTTTTAAGTTATGGTATTTTTAAATTCCTTAAGTTATGCTATTTTTGTTATGGTATTTACATTATGGTATTTTTGTTTGTGATTAAAAAAAAAAAAAAAAAAAAAAAAAAAAAAAAAAAAAAAAAAATTTTTGTTTTTTTTGGTGTCTACACTTAAGGGGAGGTAATGTACATTTAAGGGGAGGTTAAATGTAAAATTAGTAGGATTTTTCTTTAAAAGTCGGGTAGCCTTAAGTGTTAAATCTGGTTGATTGCAATTTTGCTTGCTTTGTCTCTTTTCTTGCGGTTGAGACTAACATTTGCTGAGAATCATGGATTGGGGATGGATCGAAGCCTTTTTGTTACTTAATAAAGTGTGTAAGTTAACATCTTTGGTAAAGTCTGGTAGGTGAGTGATTAAGTCGGGTTGACCAATTTTAAGTCTTGTAGTGTAAACAGAGTAATAAAATATTACCGTTAGGTCTGGTTTGTCAGACTAACGCGTTTTTATATGAAATATTACCGTTAAAGATTTTTCGAGTCTAAGAAGTATATAAGGGTAAAATTGATCAAATTTTTCTCACTTTTATCTTTATTTACTTCCAAATTTTAAATTACAATATTTTCGGTAACTACTCTGCTTCTCAACTACAACTTAGTCAATTATCTAACTTAATTTAACTTGAATTATCTCATTTTCTCATCCATGGCTGCCCTAAAGTTTGTTGACAAACACAATCAAGTTGGATATTTGAAGAAACCAACTCAAAGTGCTGGCTTTGAAGAAATTGTGGATTTATGCGTGGCTCGTACATTCGGTATGCTTTAATTCATAATCCCACCATTTATGCGTCCCTTGTCAGGCAGTTTTGGGGGTCGGTTACCTCTGATACTCTTGATGATAGGACACCATGCTTAAGAGCTACCATTGATACCATTGAGTTTACTGTTACTGAAGCATCCATTAGGAGTAGTCTTCAAATGGATGATGCTTTAGGGGAATTTGATATGTCGTCGTGAGGATGTTTTAGAAGGATTGCAAAACATAGGTTATCCCACTGATGGTTCTTTTACTTTTTGGAAAAACTATTTTACACCACAGTGGAGGTTTTTAGTCCATCATCTACTCCAATGCCTAAGTTCCAAAAGTGGTGGATGGGATCAGTTTGGTAGCAAAATTGCTGCTGCATTGGTCTTTCTATCCACTGGAAGGACTTTTAATTTCTCAAAACTTATTTTTGAAGGCATGGAGTCAAATGTTAAAAAGCCTAAGTTTTTGATGTATCCAAGATTTTTGCAAATGATTCTCAACTTTGAAACAACAAATAAAGTGCAAACATATGAATGTGTGGCTTTCACAACCAAATTATTTGCTAACATGAAGAGAAATTTCAAAGGGCCCCATAGGCCTTTACTTCCTTCTATGCTTGTTGGTACTAACAATGCAGGTACATCTGAGGATATACAAGAGTCATATGATGAGGAGCAATCTCAGGAACAACCAAGATCCCCAAATCACACACCCATGCCTACACCAACACCTTCACCACACCCCAGTCCTTCATCTGCTGAGAACCAACCTACTCCTATCCCACAGTCATCTTCATCACATGTTCCAAGTCCTGCACAGGAGGAGGAATGTGCTTCAATGTCTGTGGAAGAGATTCAAACATTGGTTCCAACTTTGCTTAAGAAGGTGACTTCTTTGGAGAAGTCAAATAAGGCACTCAGTACAGCTGTTATCACTTTGGTGAAGAAAGTGAAGAAAATGGAAAAGGTTATGAAGGATCAGGGTGTTCAATTTGATGACCAGGAAGGAGAAGCAGAAAATTCTTCCAAACAGGGGAGGAATTTAGAAGCAGAGCACATATTTCAAACACCAGTTCAAGAGAAAGTCACAACTTTTAGTCCAAAAGCAATGGAAGTAGCAGAGACATTGGCTCAATCCTTAGGCAAGATCAAAGAGAAGAAAAAGAGAAGAAAACTAATTCTAACTGACAAGGATTCTGCTGAGGAAGAAGTTGATAAATCTGCCACAAAGGCTAGTAGAGTTGGGTCTGAAAATGAAATTAGTTCTGGTCATGTTAGTTCTGGTTGGGATAAGTCTGGTTATGATGTTGAGTCTAGTCAAGGGATTGCTGGTACTAAAAGAAAAGGGAAGGAGATTCTTGTTGAAGCTCCTCAAACTAAGAAAAAGAAAAGTCAAATACTTGAGGAACAAGCAAGCTTGGC
Organism: Artemisia tridentata subsp. tridentata; assembly: GCA_021014915.2. Lineage (NCBI taxonomy): Eukaryota > Viridiplantae > Streptophyta > Magnoliopsida > Asterales > Asteraceae > Artemisia > Artemisia tridentata. The sequence goes on along the minus strand of CP139505.1, from coordinate 279,848,601 downwards.
TGAAATAGAAAGAATTAAGGCTAAAGATCTGGAAGAAAAGGAAAAAGAAGAAGCACAGATAAGACAAGATGCTCTGTTGGCTAGAGAAGTGGCACTTCAAGATACAGATGATGTGATGAGCTTAATTGAAAATGATGCTGAAGTAAAAGCAAAGTATGAAGAACTCAAAACTATTCCAGGATTGTCTACTGAAGAAAGAGCTAGGGAGCTAGCAGAGTTCATAAATTCTAGAGGGGATAATGAAATCTTAGGGGACTTCATAGCAAAAGTGAGATCAAAGAAGCAAGTTCCCAAGAAGCTTGGAAAGAATGAGATCAGACACTGTATGAAAATATACCTGAAAGAGATCATGGATACAGACCTTTGGATTATGAAGATGCACAAAGATGGTGTTTTAAGGAAAGGCATATTCCAAAGGAACAGGGTGAACAGCCAAGAATCAGATTGAGTAGTCATGATACAGTATCTGAACCTGTGCAAGAAGCTGAGCAGCAAATTGAAAAGGAGTCAGAAGTTGAGAAGGCTTCAACTGAACCTACAAATGAGCCTATTGTTGTATTTGAAAGAAGGAAGAGAAGATCTAAGAAGGTAGGTGAAGATGATGAACCAGAAGAGGAACTTTCATCTGAAGGAGCAACTATGGGCACAGTTGAAAATACAAAACAGCCTGCCAGAGTAGTTGCTTATCAAATAATTAAGAATGGGAGTAAAGCTGCATATAAAATAATAAGGGAGGATTATTCCAATATTGTGTATGTTAACTTCCCAGTAATACTTCGTGATGTAAGTAGGGAGGACCTCCATGAGTTGTACAAGCTGGTAAATATTAAATATGGAGATAATCCACCTGAAGATGAGTTTGAAAGAGTTTTCTAGGGTGATCTAAAAATTATGTTTGAACCTCCTACTAAATCAGATGTGATATGGCAGCTTCCTGAGTAGAAAAGGATCATTTCTTGGAGATATTTTCACAACTGCAGAATACATTGCCTGTCTCTACAAGGAGCTGAAGTATTTATGCTTGCAGAAGTGGAATATCCACTTTCATCTTCTATCTGTAAAGAAATGTTAAAGAAGAAATTATCTGCTGAAAAGAAAGATGAAGTTTATGAGCAGCTCTTGGATTTGATCAAGGCACAGTCTTTAAAGGAGACATTGTTGGATTGAGTGTTTGAAAGAATTTTCATCAAGTTATTAAGTGAGACTATTGGAACTTCTCACTTGGTGGAGGTGCATAGCACTAACACAACAAAAGGTTATCAGTCCACCTTGTCTGACCAACACAAGGACTGGCTAATCCTGAGCAAACGGCTACAGGTAAAGATAGCTCAAATCCGTTTATGGCTGACAATTTGCCAAAAATTGTATGGTATTCAACTCACCATATCTAAGATTAGTGAAGAGTTGACTAGCCCACAAGGTTACGGCTTTTGGTAAAGACATAACAAATCTGTTGATAGTTGATGATTTACTAAAAATCATATGGTTATCAATGTACCATGGTCTTACACACCAAAACATTTGGCTACTCCAGTAGTGATGGCTATTGGTAAAGAGACATCAAATCCATTAATTTTCAATGATTCACCTCTCACAGGAGTTAATACACCTGGAAGTGATGAGAATAGATATGAAACTTAATATGAATTGATGTACAAAATGTCATGGTTGCTGGAAAGATCAAGTGAAATGCATATCAGATGCTGAGAAGATCAAGTTGCTGCACAAATACTCAAATTTGCAGATTTCAAGTGTTTTGAAGATCAAGATAATTCCAATCCTCATAAGCTTACTCAGAAGGAACTTGAAGTTCATGGAACATGAAGATCAAGTTAGGGGAGGATTGTTAGGAATTACAACAAGGTTCGAAGAAGACTTATTGAAGACAGGCTTAAGTTAAGTCTGGTAGTTATAATATTAAGTCTGGTGTTAGTTAAGTCTGGTTTTGTAATAGTTAAGTCTGGTAGTTATGTTAAGTCGGGTCAGTGAAAATAGGAAAGTTTGTTAGTATTAAGTTAGGAAAAGATATGTACGAGTTAGGTATCTTTATAGAAGATACGTGATATCTTTTCACACGGTTTTGTAATTAGGGTTTTCTTCAAGTATAAAAGGAACCCTAAGGGGATATATGTATGTACGAATTGTGGGTATTAGTAATATATACGAAGTTAGTGATAATTCGGTATTCTTCATTGTTCTTGTTAATATTCCGCGTTAACATTAACATATTGTTAAGAGTTTCTCACTTGGATTGATTTGGATTTATTCAAGTCATCCACTAAGTAATCAAAGGCTACTTAGAGATCCATATAAATCGTGGACCAACAGTTATACTAACACTAAGTCCTTCACATTTAAAGGACGTTTTGAAAGACTAAGGCAAGTGACCAAACTCGAGGTCGAATGATGAGATTACGTGAGGAAAGGCGTAACGCGGTGACATATACAATACGTGAGCATGCTTATATGGAAGACAATTATAGCAACCAACGAAAATATGTGAGTATAATCTATCTGATAATAAGATACAAATCTCATCAAATATGTCAGCAACAAACCACAAATGAGACATTAGCTTGGCAGGTAGGCACGTGGCGGTCATAGGGTTAAGTTTTCGTGAGAGTAGTTATAGTCTAGGTTTTAAAATCACCCAGTTCTCTATAAGCAAGGCTCTGATACCAATCTGTAACACCCCCAAAAATCGGGTCCAGCGAAAGCATACATGTCGCTGGGGTGCTACTAAATTGGTACCATAACACAGTGTAAAGAGAACAAATTTTATCTTAACCATTGAAAATAGATTTCATATTGAAAAGTGAATCGTTTACTATATTTCAAAAATGGTGCGAAAATATAAGCCCATAAAGATTTTGATTGGTCCCGAATATATCAGAGTCTTCTATGACCATGCCATGCCCTGCCAAGAGCCTTCGATAGCGTACTATTACTTTATACCTGAAAATACATGCTAAAGTGTCAACACGAGGTTGGTGAGTTCATAGAGTTTAGTGTACAATGTAAAACATTTGAATAAGGATTTCCCAGCAAAGGCATTGTAAATCCACTCAGTCCCAAGTCCCGCCCATACAAGACTTACGACCTGTGTGTTTACAACCCACAACCAAATAAACAACATGTATCATATGGACCACAATAATTGAAAGACCAATATATTCTATTGGGAATTAAATATTCAAGAAGTTTAATATCGGGTTCTACTCAAAGAAATACTCTAAGTATGATTCTGCTGCTAGAGCATTTGGTTTCTGCTACTAGTGTTTGATTCTGCTGCTAGCGTTAAACATTCTGCTACTGAAGGATTCTGCTGCTAGCGTTAACATTGCTGCTGGTGATTAACTTTCTGCTGCTGAGCGGATAAGTATGAAAAGATATTATGTGTATTAAAGTCAACAATATACGGTAGATAATATCTTACCCCAGGTGATCAGTCATAATGTTATATTCACAGAACAAGTTGTAAACATAGATACAAGTTGTATCTTAATGACTGACACTCTCAAAGCAAACGTTCGATAAGACTTGACAATATTGTAAAGATCTTTCTTGTGTTATAAAAGAAAGATCTTAGACTAGTGAAAAACACACGAGACATACGAATAGATAATAGTGTGTGAATTATTTAAGTGCTAAGAAAAGAACTCTTAAGAACATAGAACAAATATCACAAGTCATAAAAAACATAAGATTCAAGGTCTTTGTAACCCTAGTGATAGTGAAGATCACTCGTATTATCTTGAATAATATTGAATCATTTGGTGATAACATTGCATGTTCTTTGTTCTATATACACAAGCATAACTGTTCCATTTCCATAACACAAATAACCTTCTGAGTGTGATTAAGTAAATTCCGCGTACTTGATCATATTAACTCAACTTATCACATACACAAAGCAACAAAGGTTTAACCACCTTATCAGTGTATAGAATCCTAATCATATTCCATATATATATATATATATATATATATATATATATATATATATATATATATATATATTCCATATATATATATATATATATATATGTTGTTGTCGTAATAAGTTCATGACACCGAAGCCTTAAGATTTCTAGTTTCTAGTTCCTGTCCGTTTGACATACCAGTCAAGTGGGGAAACCACCCGGAGTTTCTAGTTTTCTGGTAGGCATCCGTTTGACATACTAGTCAAGTGGGGAAACCACCCGGACACCCAAAGTTTCTGGTAGATGTCCACCTAGGACATCCAATGTTCCTCAAATGATTATACGTCCGTTTGACATACCAGCCAAGTGGGAAAACCACCCGGATGGGGAGTTCAATCCCAATAGATCTGTTCATAATATTCGCGCTTAACGGGTCATAACATAGGCAATATGAAATAGTTTAATGCACTAGTGTCCATAAGAAAATGATCAAGTGTGAAAAATGTAAACACAAAATACTTTCGAGTAACAAATCAAGTATCTTAGCCAATCAATAATGTTTGAACGACAAATCATGTTTCAAGTAAAACAAGCATGGAGTTTAAATATAAACGAGCACGTATTCTCCCCCCAAACAGTTGTAAAACAAGTAAAAGTAGGGGCTATGAAACTCGCCTGAGGCAATAGCTATGATGACAAATGTGGATACACTGAAATGAGGCACGATCTCTAACCACAACCTACTATGAATGATAGGATCTAATGTAAGCAATGAAATGATGCTACACATGCAAATACATATGTTATCGATACCACTCGTGAATTTTGAAAATAATGTTTATCGTCGAAAAATATATTTTTGACGTCTCGTTAAGTTAATAAACACTTTTCGTGTAAATATGTTGCAACGATACCCCACGATCGTCGTTTGGTGATCTATCGATAAGTATAGTGTTTTCGTCGTAATTTATCATTTTTCACAACTTGTAAAAATGGCTAAATGGCCTCGCAAAACTAGTCATAAAACGGTGTACGTTGAGTGTTAGAAAATGAACTCGGCGTTTTTGGAAACCTTGTAACAATATCTTGAATTAGTATCTTCGGAATTTTGTCCATACACGACTCGATCAATAAGAAAAATGGCTCTCAACATGGCATCTCGCAAAAACTGTTTTAGACTTAGAATTATTTCTATTAAAAGCTGATTAAAATGTTTAGTATTCGTCGGTTGTCAAACGCTTGTATATTGGTCGTTATAAGCTCGTTTTCTACGTTCTTTATATCCACGGCTTCGTATTAATGTGAACTAATATATTTTCAGTATGTCGGCTCTTCTAGATCATGTCCAACACCTTGTTTTACCCATTGAATCTCGTGTAACAGCACGTATATTTTCAGAAAAATAGATTTCGTCGTCAAACTTAGAATTAACGTATCTTTCTCGTCGTAAGCTCGTTTTTGCTCATTCCAACGCTCACGGTTTCGTTTTTAAGAGTACTTTCTAAAAATATAAGCCAAAATGGTCCAATACCTACTGATTTTTTCAGATTTCTCAAAAATGGACAGACCCTTTTTCTATTGTTGTAAAAATCGATTTTCTAGTTCAAGGCTTGAATATATCACTTCCAATCAACACCACCACTAGTCTAAGCCTACCATACACCTTCTTAGGGTGTCATGGATTCCTAGTCTTCACCAAAAATGGTGGATCTCACAAGTCATAGAAAACATAAGATTCAAGGTCCTTGTAACCCTAGTGATAGTGAAGATCACTCGTATTATCTTGAATAATATTGAATCGTTTGGTGATAACATTGCATGTTCTTTGTTCTATATACACATGCATAACTGTTCCATTTCCATAACACAAATAACCTTCTAAGTGTGATTAAGTAAATTCCGCGTACTTGATCATATTAACTCAACTTATCACATACACAAAGCAACAAAGGTTTAACCACCTTATCAGTGTATAGAATCCTCATCAATTGGTATCAGAGCCAGGCTGATATAGTTGATTTAGAAGAAGAAATGGACGTTGAATCTATTCAGACCAATGTTGCTGCAAAAATACCCATGCTCAAACAGAATGAGTTTGAGATGGGGAGGCTGAGGATAGAGCAATATTTCCATGTGCAAGACTATGCACTTTGGGAAATCATTGAAGATGGAAACTCTTACCAGCCTACAACCATTTCATCAACAGTGGAAGGCAAAGTGGTGACAACTCTGCAGACAAAACCAACAACTGCAAAAGAAAGAATAAAGAAGAAAAATGACTTAAAGGCAAGAAGCATGCTGATGATGACCATTCCCAATGATCAACTTCTAAACTTCAGCAAGTTCAAAGATGCCAAGTCATTATTTGAAGCTATTATTGTCAGATATGGTGGAAATGAAGCCACCAAGAAAACCCACAAGACACTGCTCAAGCAGCAGTTTGAAAACTTCTCATCTACATACAATGAAACTCTTGACCATATGTTTAATAGGCTTCAGAATATTGTGAGCCAACTTGCTATTCTTGGGGTTGAAATACCTCAAGAAGATCTGAACTCAAAATTTCCGAGAAGCTTACCAGAAGAGTGGGCTATGCATGTTGTTGTCTGAAAGAATAAGCCAGACCTTGATACAATGGAACTGATAGATTTGTATAGCAACTTTAAGATTGTGGAGCAAGATTTGAAGAAGAATGGAGGTACTAGTTCTACTACTGGGAACATGGCTTTTATGTCAACTCCTAGTACCTCAAAATCAAGTGAAGAGGTGAAAGTTGTTGATAGTGTTGGTGCTGCTAGTTCATCAAGCAGTACCATGGGTATTTTGGATGAAAAGACTTGTTGTGCATTTCTTACAAGTCAAAATAATGGGTCCATTCTCACCTATGAAGACCTCCAAGAGATCAATGATGATGATCTAGAAGAAATGGACCTAAAATGGCAAATTTCTCTTCTTAGCATGAGAGCCAAGAAGTTCTATCAAAGGACGGGGAAGAAGCTCTTAATCAGCAACACTGATACTGCTGGTTTTGATAAGTCAAAGATAGAGTGCTATAACTGCCACATGATGGGTCATTTCTCAAGAGAATGTAGAAGGCCAAGGCAGCAGGATAGCAAGAACAAAGGTTTTGGAAGCACATCCAAAACAAAGGAGGTTTCTGAGCCAAACTCAAAGGCTATGATAGCTATTGATAGGCTAGGTTTTGGATGGAGTTTCATGGCTGATGAAGAAGAAGATTCTTCACAGATGGGACTCATGGCTTTTTCTACTTCTGAGGTACAATCTCATAAAGCTTGTTCAAATGCTTGTACTGCTCTTAAAGAATTACAAACTTTAATCAAACATTATGATGAACAAACGAAAGAGCTAGGCAAAAATCATCAAAACTACATTAACTATAGGTGTGGTTTAGAAACAACAGAAAAGCAGATCTTATACTACAAAGAAAATGAACTTGCTTTTTTTGATGACAAATCTCTCCTAAGACAGGACATATTCTTTAAAGATGCTGAAATTAAGCTTTTAAGAGAGGCTTTTGATAGGGTCAAAAAGGAAAATGGAAAAATTCACTTGACTACACAGACAATAGAACATGCTTCTAGAGGTGTGACCAACATGATAGAATGCCAAGTGATTAATAGAGCTAAGTCAGGAGTAGGATATAAGAGTGTCCCACCTCCATACAGAGGTATCCCTAAACCCCCAGGGATTGACCTAGAAAATTCAGGTATTCCTGAATTTCAACAACCTGAGCTACAATATGGTGTACAGCCAAAGACCAAGCTAGTTGTTGATGAACCTAAGAAAGTAAGTGAAAGTTTAAGTAAAACTTTACTTCCTGAGGACAAGGTGTCCTCTGATAGAAGATCAGATAGAGTAGTCATTGAAGACTGGGTATCTGATGATGATGAAGATGAACAGGTTATGTCTAAACCTGAAGTAGTTAAGAAAGCAGGAACATGGGTTCCTAAAGTGATAAAAAAGGATACTGTTAAGCCTAGTTCAAACATTAAACATGTTAGGCAACCAGTTAAATATTGTGAACAATATAGATCCACTAGCAAGCCCAGAGGTAACCAAAGAAATTGGAATGGCCTCAAGTCTAACCAATTAGGTGATGACTTTTTCTTTTATAATAAAGCTTGTTACACATGTGGTAGTTTTGATCATCTTGCAGCTTTCTGTAACAAATGGGTATCTGGGTATGAAAACAATAGGGTGAATTTCAAAAGGCAAACTCCTAAACTCACTTTCACTCTAAGTCTAAAAGAACAAAACCCAGAGCATTGTCAAAGCAGTTTCTGCTGCTAGACCATTCATGACTGTTAACCCAAGACCAACAGTTAAAAATGCAAAATCTTTTTATACAAATGCATCAAAGACTGTTCAAAGGTCCATTCAAACAAAAGCAGTGGTCCAAAAACAAGTTTGTAAAATTAAGGGAACAATTACAAAGCTAGCAGTTTCTGCTGCTAAGCATGTAATTCATTCTGCTGCTAGGGAAAACAGGGCAAATGCTGTTAAGGCCTCAGTATGTTGGATTCTTAAATCCAATGTTGCATCAACTGTTCTTAAGAGATTAAATTTCATTGATGCATGAGGCAGATCCAAGTCAGTAATGGCTTGGGTCCCCAAAAGAAACTAATACTTCTCATATCTGTGCAGGAACATTCAATTGATAAACAAGAGGATCAATGATACTCAGATAGTGGATGTTCATGGCACATGACAGGGAACAAGTCTTATCTCTCAGATTTTCAATCAATAGATGGAGGCTATGTTACCTTTGGAGGGGGTGTTGGTGGCAAAATTTCCGGTAAAGGTACCATCAAAACTGGAAATTTAGATTTTGAAGATGTGTACTATGTACAAGAGCTAAATTATAATCTTTTTAGTGTCTCACAAATGTGTGAAAAAAAGAACAAAGTTCTTTTCTGTGACACTGAATGTCTTGTACTTTCTCCTGATTTTAAGATGTCTGATGAAATTCAAGTGCTTCTTAAAATTCATAGAAAGGGCAATATGTACAGTGTAGACATGAAGAACATTGTTCCTAAAAAGACTTTAACTTGTCTTGTTGCAAAGGCCACATTGGATGAATCAATGTTATGGCATAGGAGGCTTGGTCATATTAACTTCAAAACCATAAATCAGATTGTTAAGAATGGTTTGGTAAGAGGTTTACCTCAAAAATGATTTGTAAATGATCAAACATGCATTGCTTGTCTTAAAGGCAAACAACACAAAGCCACTTGTACGCCCAAGCTATTTATCTCTATCAATCAATCATTGTTTATGCTTCATATGGACTTGTTTGGTCCTACAAATGTTAGAAGTATGCAACATAAGAGATATTGTCTTGTTATTACTGATGACTATAGTAGATTTACATGGGTTTTCTTTTTAGCTACTAAGGATGAGACACCTAGCATCCTTAAGACTTTCATTACTGAGATAGAAAACCTAGTAGACAAAAGAGTAAAATTCATTAGATGTGATAATGGGACAGAGTTCAAAAATAGAGTTATGGATGAATTCTGCAAAGAAAAGGCTATTAGGAGAGAATTTAGTGTTGCTAGAACTCCACAACAGAATGGAGTTGCTAAAAGAAAAAACAGAACACTAATAGAAGCTGCTAGAACTATGTTAGCTGATTCTAAGCTACCTATAACTTTTTGGGCTGAAGCAGTCAACACTGCTTGCTATGTCCAGAATAGAGTTTTAGTTGTTAAGCCTCACAATAAGACATCATATGAGCTTTTTAGAGGTAGAACTCCTGCAATAGGATTTCTTAGACCCTTTGGATGTCATGTAACTATTCTCAATTCCTTAGACCATCTTGGAAAGTTTGATGGCAAAGCAGATGAAGGTTTCTTAGTTGGATATTCTCTCAATAGTAAAGCATTTAGAGTATTCAACTTAAGAACTAAGAAAGTAGAGGAAAACCTACATGTGGAATTTTTAGAGTATAAATCCAATGTAGTAGGTGAAGGTCCGAATTGGCTATTTGATCTAGAGTCATTAACCCATTCTATGAATTATGTGCCTGTTGTTGCAGAAATTAATAATTTTTCAGGTTCACAAACAACAAATGAGGCAGGGTTAGACAAGGAGACAAATCAAGATCATATATGGATGCCAATAAGTACCAGTGTGGCTTCAACTTCAACAAATGATGAATCTTCTTCTGATAAAGCTAAAGAAGATGTTGAAAGTGAACACAAGGAAGATGGAACAAAGGAACAACAAAATGTTTCTGCTGATGATAGTGCTGCTGAGACAGAGCATTCTACTGCTAGGCCAAATGATACTACTGCTGGCCCTTCAGACTCAAATGAAGCAGATTTCTCAGATAATGAGGTGGATTTGAGCAATATCACACCTAACTATCAAGTTCCTTCAACCCCACACACAAGGATTCACAAAGTCCACTCCCTAGAAAATGTGATTGGAGATGTACAATCAGGTGTGAAGACAAGACAACAACTGATGTCTTCAGACCAACAAGGGCTTCTTGATGCCCTTTATGCTTCAAAGCAGCATGAGTTTTCAAACTCTTGCTTGTTTGTATGTTTTCTCTCACAAGATGAACCAAAGAAAATTCTGAAAGCCTTAGATGATTCAAGCTGGGTAGAAGCTATGCAAGATGAGCTTCTTCAGTTCAAGATTCAAAAGGTTTGGGTGCTAGTTGATTTACCTAAGAATGCAAAGGTAATTGGCACTAGATGGGTTTTCAAGAATAAAAGGGATGAAAGGGGAATAGTGATTAGGAATAAGGCTAGATTAGTAGCCCAAGGGTACACACAACAAGAAGGGATAGACTATGATGAGGTTTTTGCTCCAGTAGCAAGACTTGAGGCAATTAGGCTTTTCTTAGCTTATGCTTCATTTTTAGGCTTCACAGTTTACCAAATGGATGTCAAGATTGCATTTTTATATGGCACAATTGAAGAAGAGGTGTATGTCTCACAACCTCCAGGGTTCATTGATCCTGACCATCCAGACAAAGTGTACAGAGTTGTAAAAGCTCTTTATGGCCTTCATTAGGCACCTAGAGCATGGTATAAAACACTGGCTTCCTATTTAAAAGCAAATGGATTTCAAAAAGGAAAGATTGATCAGACATTTTCATCAAACAGCACAAGAAGGATCTTCTATTAGTGCAGGTGTATGTGGATGACATTATCTTTGGATCTACAAGGAAGGAGATGTGTTTGGAATTTGAGTAGCTTATGCATGATAAGTTTCAGATGAGTTCCATGGGGGAACTTACATTCTTTTTGGGTTTGCAAGTTAAACAGTCATATGAAGGCATATTTATTAGTCAAGATAAATATGTTGCTGAGATACTAAGGAAGTTCAACTTTGCTGATTCAAAAATGGCAAGCACACCAATGGACTCTGAGAAGCCTCTCCCAAAAGACTTAGATGGAGAAAATATAGATGTACACACATATAGATCTATGATAGGATCTTTGATGTATCTTACATCATCAAGACCTGATATCATGTTCTCTGTTTATGCTTGTGCAAGATTTCAAGTAACTCCAAAGGTTTCTCATTTAACAGCAGTCAAGAGAATTTTTAGATATCTCAAGGGTCAACCTAGGTTGGGACTATGGTATTCTAGAGAGTCACCTTTTGATTTGGTAGCATTTTCGGATAGTGATTATGATGGTGCTAGCTTGGACAGAAAGTCAACAACTGGAGGATGTCAATTCCTTGGGTGTAGATTTATCTCATGGCAGTGTAAGAAGCAAACAACTGTGGCTACTTCAACAACTGAAGCTGAATATGTAGCTGCTGCAAGTTGCTGTGCTCAAGTCTTATGGCTTCAAAACCAACTTCTTGACTATGGGTACAATTTCATGAACACTGTTATTCATATTGATAATAGTAGTACTATTTGCATTATTAAAAATCCAGTGCAACATTCTAAAACAAAACACATTGAAATTAGACATCACTTTATACGAGATTGCAATAAGTAAAGATTAATTCAAGTTCTTAAAATTGATTTAGAATTCAACTTTGCAGATCTGCTAACCAAAGCTTTTAATGTTGGAAGGTTTCAGTACTTGGTAGCAAGTAGTGGAATGCTTAATCCTCAATGATTTTAAACTTTGTGTTTTTGTAAATAAATTTTTGTTTGTGCTGTTGGCTTTAAAAGATACTACTGCTATTACAAAAGTTTGTACTGCTAGTACAAATTGAAATTGTGTTATTCATACAGTTAGTCCTATGATTATTCTAATACAAGACAAGTACTTTGTACATTGTTCTTTTGGTTTTAGACTAACAATTTCAGGTATGAATATGTAAACACAAAGGATGTTTCAAGTGTAATGGAAGCAGCAGAATGATAATATTAGTTGCTGTCATAATAAGTTCATGATAGAAAAAGTTTAGGAATTTCAAACCTACTTAAAACTTCTTTCTTGAAGCTTGATTATGATATTTCACATTGAATTGATGACTTAGTTGATCAGATAGTAACTGATGCAACTCACTTTCTATCATTTTATACTTTTAAGTCTAATGAGCAAGTCTAAGGACATCTGATAGAAAGAATCGCTAGTAAAAGTGAATCTAACACTTGTGTTAGAGGCAACAATTACTATGAGCTGGAAACCTTGTCAAGAAAACCTTTTGAATAGGTTTATCTTTACACAGGCAGTTATTTATAACTGAAAAACATTGGTTCTCACACAACCAGAGGTTGCTTTAAACCAAAATTTTGATTAAGTGTCTGTTATACACTTAATCCCTTCAAAATGGTTAACAGCAGTATGGTTTTTCATAATAAAATCAAGTACATACTGCTAAGGCAAAAGTTTCTTAAAAGGATTTTCAAAGAGACTTACAAAAACCATCAAATGATGGACCATGAGTCAAATACCCCATGAATTACCTCTCATAGGAGTTAACACACCTAGAAGTGATGAGGGCAGCAAATTAAACTCTTAAGGAATTGATGGCTACATGTACAACATTGTATGATAACATGTTCTGATGGATAGCTCAGATAATGGAGAGAAATATTTTGGTACATAGTGAGAGATCTTCCAAACAGGGGAGGATAAAGTGTTATTTGCATCTCAGGGGAGGTAATATCTCAGGAGAGGAAATAAATCCCAAAGAAGGAAGATTAACCAATGAAAGGGAGGAAAAGACAAGAGCATACAAGATGATGACATGGAGGTTGAAAATGACAAGAACAGAGCTTATATATATATATATATATATATATATATATATATATATATATATATATATATATATATATATATATATATATATATATATATATTCAGAAGGGATGAAGCAATCCAAAGGAGAAAGTTCTATCTAGGTCAAATGAAGAAAAGTTTCAATTTCAGTTCACCACGATTGTTCATCACTTGCAAAGGTATGCTGTTAGATGATTTCACTTGTTGAAACAAGCATCCAAGATACACAGCATCATTGCCTCTTATAATTCCTCCATCCAAGGAAATTGCACCATCTTTTAGGTCAATGTTTGAAGCCTGAAGATGTGTATTGATATTTTTAAAGTCAAAGAACAGAAAGCAGATGAGTTACTGAGAAAGATATTTAATCTTGAAGAACAGAAGTGTTTGAAAGATCTTCACAATCCATAATTTAATTCAGAAACATGTTGAAAAGGATTCACATGTTTAGGGGAGGATTGTTGGGAATTAAATATTCAAGAAGTTTAATATCGGGTTCTACTCAAAGAAATACTCTAAGTATGATTCTGCTCCTAGAGCATTTGGTTTCTGCTGCTAGTGTTTGATTCTGCTGCTAGCGTTAAACATTCTGCTGCTGAAGGATTCTGCTGCTAGCGTTAACATTGCTGCTGTGATTAACTTTCTGCTGCTGAGCGGATAAGTATGAAAAGATATTATGTGTATTAAAGTTAACAATATACGGTAGATAATATCTTACCCCAAGTGATCAGTCATAATGTTATATTCACAGAACAAGTTGTAAACATAGATACAAGTTGTATCTTAATGACTGACACTCTCAAAGAAAGAGTTCGATAAGACTTGACAATATTGTAAAGATCTTTCTTGTGTTATAAAAGAAAGATCTTAGACTAGTGAAAAACACACGAGACATACGAATAGATAATAGTGTGTAAATTATTTAAGTGCTAAGAAAATAACTCTCAAGAACATAGAACAAATATCACAAGTCATAGAAAACATAAGATTCAAGGTCTTTGTAACCCTAGTGATAGTGAAGATCACTCGTTTTATCTGAATAATATTGAATCATTTGGTGATAACATTGCATGTTCTTTGTTCTATATACACAAGCATAACTGTTCCATTTCCATAGCACAAATAACCTTCTAAGTGTGATTAAGTAAATTCCGCGTACTTGATCATATTAACTCAACTTATCACATACACAAAGCAACAAAGGTTTAACCACCTTATCAGTGTATAGAATCCTCATCATATTCCATTATATATATATATATATATATATATATATATATATATATAATATATATATATATAATATATATAAATAATATATGGTTGTTGTCGTAATAAGTTCATGACACCGAAGCCTTAAGATTTCTAGTTTCTAGTTCCTGTCCGTTTGACATACCAGTCAAGTGGGGAAACCACCCGGAGTTTCTAGTTTTCTGGTAGGCATCCGTTTGACATACTAGTCAAGTGGGGAAACCACCCGGACACCCAAAGTTTCTGGTAGATGTCCACCTAGGACATCCAATGTTCCTCAAATGATTATACGTCCGTTTGACATACCAGCCAAGTGGGGAAACCACCCGGATGGGGAGTTCAATCCCAATAGATCTATTCATAATATTCGCGCTTAACGGGTCATAACATAGGCAATATGAAATAGTTTAATGCACTAGTGTCCATAAGAAAATGATCAAGTGTGAAAAATGTAAACACAAAATACTTTCGAGTAACAAATCAAGTATCGTAGCCAATCAATAATGATTGAACGACAAATCATGTTTCAAGTAAAACAAGCATGGAGTATAAATATAAACGAGTATGTATTCTCCCCCCAAACAGTTGTAAAACAAATAAAAGTAGGGGCTATGAAACTCACCTGAGGCAATAGCTATGATGACAAATGTGGATACACTGAAATGAGGCACGATCTCTAACCACAACCTACTATGAATGATAGGATCTAATGTAAGCAATGAAATGATGCTACACATGAAAATACGTATGTTATCGATACCACTCGTGAATTTTGAAAATAATGTTTATCGTCAAAAAATATATTTTTGACCTCTCGTTAAGTTAATAAACACTTTTCGTGTTAATACGTTGCAACGATACCCTACGATCGTCGTTTGGTGATCTATCGATAAGTATAGTGTTTTCGTCGTAATTTATCATTTTTCACAACTTGTAAAAATGGCTAAATGGCCTCGCAAAACTAGTCATAAAACGGTGTACGTTGAGTGTTAGAAAATGAACTCGGCGTTTTTGGAAACCTTGTAACAATATCTTGAATTAGTATCTTCGGAATTTTGTCCATACACGACTCGATCAATAAGAAAAATGGCTCTCAACATGGCGTCTCGCAAAAACTGTATTAGACTTGGTATTATTTCTATTAAAAGCTGATAAAAATGTTTAGTATTCGTCGGTTGTCAAACGCTTGTATCTTGGTCGTTATAAGCTCGTTTTCTACGTTCTTTATATCCACGGCTTCGTATTAATGTGAACTAATATATTTTCAGTATGTCGGCTCTTCTAGATCACGTCCAACACCTCGTTTTACCCATTGAATCTCGTGTAACAGCACGTATATTTTCAGAAAAATAGATTTCGTCGTCAAACTTAAAATTAACGTATCTTTCTCGTCGTAAGCTCGTTTTTGCTCATTCCAACGCTCACGGTTTCGTTTTTAAGAGTACTTTCTAAAAATATAAGCCAAAATGGTCCAAGACCTACTGATTTTTTCAGATTTCTCAAAAATGGACAGACCCTTTTTCTATTGTTGTAAAAATCGATTTTCTAGTTCAAGGCTTGAATATATCACTTCCAATCAACACCACCACTAGTCTAAGCCTACCATACACCTTCTTAGGGTGTCATGAGTTCCTAGTCTTCACCAAAAATGGTGGATCTCACAAGATCACTAATAAATATCTTTAGATCTATTTTTAGTGAGAAAAATAAACACTAAGTGGTATATATATATATATACTAGTTTTCTAAGCCCGCCCTTGTAATTATTTGTTGCGTAATATTAGATGGTCGTTAATTATTTGTAATTATTTATTGTTTTTAATTGAGTATTTAATAGTTAATTTTTATATGGATGTATTGTTTCTCTTAATGTTTTTGTTATATGTAGTTGTGGTGTAAATTTAAAAAAAAAAATGATATATTTATAATTTGGTACATATACTGTAAATAAGTGTTGATATAATGTAGTTTTTGTGATATATATTATTGAGTATATTTAAATTTTATTACAATGAATGAATAAAATAACAATTTTTTTAATGTTAAGATACTGAAATGTGTTATTATTTTATTATTGGAAAAAGAAAACGATCATATTGTTTTTGAAAAACGTATAGTCTTAAACAGTTTGAGCACAATAAATATAATTATGTCTGATTTTATTTATTTATTTATTATTTATATATAATGTTATAAATAATAAAAATTGTATGTAAAGTATTTATTATTTATATATAAATTATAAATGAAAAAATGTTATTTACTTTAAATTAAAAAAAAAGGCTACAAATATGAAAAATTAAAAAATGTAATTTAATTTTAAATTAAAATAAAAATTAAAAAAAAGCTACAGATATGAAAGGGGCCATATAATTAAAAAAATGTGCACATATAATTAAAGTTTCATTTTGGTCATCATTTCCACTGGTCATCTCCATTTGCGTTTCACTCGATCTGTGTCGCTGCCCAAATCTAAACCCGATCCATTTGAAGATGTTAAAAACCCATTTATGATTAAGTAAGTAGTTTATCTTAATGATCGTTGCTTGACTGTAATTCATCTCTATTGTATCCTAGGTCGCCCAGTCGAATCGTTATCAAAATCTTGGTTGGTGGTTGTTTAACTCACTTGTTTGGTTGGATGTGTTCAATATCATGTGTAGATTATAGGTTATCTAGTGTCTTGCCTCTCTATTTCACTTTTGATTGTGTGCCTGGAATTTTGAATTATTGTTGACTCGTCAAAAGTCAAAATTAGGTAAAATGGTGTTGTGTTAGGGCCTGGCGTGTTAGACTTTTTTTTTGCCATGTTTAGGTTAGCGTGTTAGATGTGTAGGTGTAGTGATTAGTTGGTATGAAGGCGATGGTGATGGAATTTATTTATAATAAATACTCTTGTACCATGACATTTGTATTAATGTACCTTTTGTTAAGCTTGGTAAATCCGAAAAATTTGATCTATAGTTGTCAACTGATTTGGGTATTTCAGAGTTTTCATGAGCTAAATGCCCTTCAAAAGATGATGATTGATTGCCAAAGTTATTGCTTGAATATCCATTCCCTAACAACAAATACTCAACGCATAATACAAAAATTTACTATATGAAAAATATTACAAAAAAAAAATTAAGTTGCACCTATTGTACCTTTGTTTGGCCTTTTTAAATTAAAACCATGAGAACCATAGTTTCTCGCTGGTGTGTCACTTTGAAAGATAGGCATATCCATAGAAGTGTCTTTGTATGTTGGTTGTGAAACTGAAGGATTTGTACCTTTCTTTGGCCTTCTTAAATTTAAAGCATGAGATCCATAGTTTCTCCTTGGTGTGTCACTTTCAAAGATGGACATATCGATAGAAGTGTCTTTGTTTGTTTGTTTGTTGTGAAACTGATGCAAAGTAAAACATATTTTCTTCTAACGTTTTATGAAATCATAATCTATGTTAAAACTTACTTTTTTATTGTAAAAGTACCTGGTGGATCCAATATAGTCTCATTAATATCCTCATGGCTTGATACTGTAAATACATCAACATAAATATATAGCTTATGCACTATAAACTAAAACATTAAAAAACCACAATCAATCATTAATACTTAATGACCAACATACCTTGTAAATTCAATCGTGTACTTTTCTTCGGTGGTTGCTTTGATGCTAACAAATCATCAACACATACACAATGAGAATTACTTACAAAGATCATGACCCTTGAAGTAGTTAAAACCAACACATGAACAACTCATAACATATGTCATTAAAAAACCTTTAACAACTCATAGCATGTGTTCGTAGATTGTACCAAATGTAATCAAGGTTTTAGCTATGATATGGTTGAGATAAATACACTAAAAACGCTCAAATATGGAAAAAGTTAAGTATGGGATTCGAACCCAATACCTCCTCCTTACCACAGACACAACACCACACACAATTACCAACTGCCCTTGGTTCTTTTTCAAACAACCACACACTTCTTGCAATATTAAATATTTAAACTCTAATTATTTTTTTACCTAATGATTCTGTAACCAAGAGCAAATTTCATACAAATCAAGGTTTGTCACTGATTCTACTTTCTTTAAATCTTTTCTATTGCACCTTAAAACTCATGATATAATCTAATACTTTGAACGGTCCTTAGGAATTATATATGCATTTAACTTGTTTATGTACAAATAAAACTTAAATCTAGCATCTACAAATTGACTGAATGTTAAACAAATTGACTGCATGTTAAGGCCATATTATAAAACTTAAAGATACATCAAGGGGCAATGATAATTACATCTATCTTACTTTTCCAGTAAATAAATTGACTGCATGTTAAACAAATAAAACTTAAAGTAAAGAAAATATTACATATATCTTACTTTTCAAGTAACCAAATTGACTGCATGTTAAGGCCATATTACAAAGAATGCTGATTTCCTTTGTAAGGATATGTATGTTCTTGACTGTGTTTTGAAGTACACAATGAAAACAGATCAAGGTGTAACTACAGATCAGTTTTATAAACATGTTTCTTCTCCTACAGGCCCATGCAAAATTTTCTATTACACGCGTTTCTCCCATATAGTTCTCTGGTGCTAATACCTAATAAGGTTACCCAAACACTCCTTAATCTTATTTGCAATTAACAGTTATTTATAGTATAATTATAAAAATGGTAAATCTATTTTAGGCGTGGTCATAAAGTTATAAACTAATACGTACCTATTTATATCGTTTTAATGACTACGCATTAACCTTTTTGGTAGTAATTCAAGGTATGACCTATCTGCTCATGACGAATTAGAGACGGATGTCATGAACTTGATAACATGTTACAATTTAAATGAAGTGCCCCATATTTTAAGAGCTTAATGGTATTATGTACCCATTAAGAGCTTATGGTTTTTTGTATACTGAAAAATGTTTTTCATTAGAAAAATATAAGGAGCTAATTTAAAAATAAAATTCACAACTAAGATAGCAATTGATATTTGATACTAAGTGAATTCATTGTTTTCAAAATCACACATCAACAGAGACCTTAACTTTAGAACAAAGTATACCTGTATACTATCAGCATCTACATAAGGTACATAATTTCTTTTAGAGTTCAAGAAGATTGTTTCCAGCCTGATTGGGCAAGTCTCAATTGGCCACCAGGAAGCTTATATATGTTGTTTTTAGCTCATAACAACAATAAATGAGGATGCTTGAACAATTCAACCCGATTAACTAATTTCTAAATATGTTAGATGATCATAAAAAAGCAACTTAGAATGCAATTAGATTTACCATGTGACATAATGAAAACAGATCAAGATGTAACTACAGCTCAGTTTTATAAACATGTTTCTTCTCCTACAGGCCCATGCAAAATTTTCTATTACACGCGTTTCTCCCATATAGTTCTCTGGTGCTAATACCTAATAAGGTTACCCAAACACTCCTTAATCTTATTCGCAATTATCAGTTATTTTTAGTACAATTAGAAAAATGGTAAATCTATTTTAGGCGTAAATTATGGTTCCCATTGATGTAACACAGTTTTAACATTCGTTAACTGCATGTCAAGCATTTATTGAAAAATATTACATGTGAGATAACTAAATATATCTTACTTTATGATTAAAAGAATATACGTATAGTAGGATAGTACTTGTTTTACATATATCTTACTTTGACCACATATTATTCAATGTTTCTAGGACAAAGCAGAAACCTTTATACCTAAAAACACAGCCCTACATGTTGATTCTTATTATTATTGGATATGTACCAAACATTAACAAAACCACAAAGATATAACTAATACTGGTCGATCCAATATAGTCACATCATTTTCAACATCCTTGGCTTCTGTAAATTTAACATAAATAACATTACTTAACGATGGTAACAAAAAACACAGCCCTACATGTTGATCATTATTATTATTGGATATATACCACACATTAACAAAACCACAAACATATAACGATTACCTGGTCGATCCAATATACTCACATCGTTTTCAACATCTTTGGCTTCTGTAAATTTAACACAAATAACATTGTATGCATTAATGGAAAAATAAAAACACCAATGCATCGTTAATTCTTAATGACCAACATACCTCGTAAATCCAGTCGAGTAGTTTGTTAAGTGGTTGCTTTGCTGCTATCAAATAACCAACACATACACAACAAATATATATCAGATTTAAAGATCAAACAAACAAATTTATATAACACAAACCAACAGTTTCTCTGCTCATCAAAACAACACAATTAACCTGAATTCATTCTAGTCTTTTTCTTTTCACCCTGCTGTTTTCCGGAGCCATTACTTTGCTTTGCTTTTGAAAGCCGCTGTGAGTATCTTTGCCCCTGCATGTTACTGTCAAAAGTTAAAAGACTTATGAAGTTGCTCAATAAATAACGTTGTATATATACTATAAGATTAGGTTAAACATTAAGAAAATCTTTAAGATAACAATTGATATATACCAAACTTATCTTATATTTTTTTTTTTGGAAAAAATCACAAATATCTATAGGAACACGTTTTTTATATATGATTTAGATTTTTTTTTTGGAAAAAAATACATACACGTTTTCTTATTCTGTATGTGAATCATAATTCAAAACAATTAGGTAATCTTTATCAATTTTGTCTTGTAAAATATATAACAAAAATTGGATTGCTCTAGTGGTAGAGATGTTGGTTTTGGTTTGGAGAGCAACCCATGTTCGAACCTTCCTAATTATATATGATCTAGATATTTTTTTTTTTTGGAAAAAAATACATACACGTTTTGTGATTCTGTATGTTAATGATAATTCAAAACAATTGGACTGTAATTTAAGTATAATACCATTGACATTCAGAGTTAATGTTATTAGAAAAATTAAACAACAAACAATTACCACGAACATTATAAAACTGATAAAAGACTCAAATGTTGAAAAAGCCTTGGCACTTGCCATCCTACAACAAAGCATGAGGACTTTTGTGGTGAATGATTTTACATAGGAAGCATCAGGTCCTACGACAGTTAGTATAAAACTGATAAAAGGCTCAAATGTTGAAAAAGCCTTGGCACTTGCCATCCTGCAACAATCAAATTAATCTTCAAGGCTTCGGAAGCTGGTAGTGAAGGCAGTGGCAGTTACGATGTCGTTAAATCTGCTACAGGGTGGTTAATGGGCTTTGAAGTGGAACCTTTTGCACTATTTTACTCCAGGATGGCAGTAGTTGTGCTATTATCAAATGGAGCACCATGTGCACTGGCATATTCTTGTGCAACTATGTAGTATCGGCCTAGCATATGCAGGCTGCATTTGATTCCACACGGTCATGATTGAAGCAACCTGTATCATGATCAAGAACCATTACAAAACTTAAAATCAAATCGGATAAAAAATATGAGTTACCACCACCTTGTTGTTACTCGGAATCGCGTACTTACATCATACCATCTTCACTGTATCCCTGGTTACCACCCCATTTATCATGCCATATCAGCAAACAACTGGTAAGCTATCAAATTTATAGCTTACTCTACATTAGATCGTCTATACCATCATAGAGTGCACCATTACCAAATATTTTAACATGCTACGAGGTCATAGCTTGTAAATTAACGATATGATCACGTTGTTAGCATCTACTATCTCTGTTGCAAAATAATTGCAGCAGTTGACAACATTAAACAATATGTAAAACAAAAATGATTATATCAATACTTAATATACAGCTTTTATCAATACTTTATATAGAAATATGCAAACGATATTTGAATTTAGTAGGTAATGTTGCATTCACTTTTAGAGATAACAAATTCTTTTTGCCATGTGCCTATCTGGAATGAAGTAAAGTTAACTTAAATATTAAGATCATAGCCAGCACATTTCAATCAGTTAGAACATGATGTCTAACCTAGTACATCATCAGTATCTTGCAAAAGCATATAATAGGCACAAAGAAACACGTAACAGAATATAATGAGGAATAGACACGAGCAAATCCTTACCAGGTCTGCTAATAGAGATGACCGAGAAAGCTGCAAGCAAATTGTCAATGAGATTGATAATAAACAAATAATGATAAAGAAATAGACATTTCATCGTTTCACACATACCACTTCTCTTGTTTCAAGCTTTGCATCGATATTAAATCCAATGAGGTACATCCTCAGATTTCGTTCTTTGTCATGTTCTATTTCTAAATGAGATGCAGTTTTCAGGTGATCATAGGGTGGAGCTGAAAGGGCGGCTAACAGAACTGATGATGCTATTAACTGCAGATCTTTCTGGTTCAGGTTCTTATTGAAGCTCTTCTGAAGTAGGAAAAGTTTGAACCATGCATAAGCATGATAAAGATGGCTAGAAGAAATCCAGAAAATCTCTGTCAACTTTGCATAATATAGAGCCATCAAGGATGATTTCGGCATCTTCTTAACCATGCTCGTCAACCCATAAATATCTTCTACCGAACGAAATGCTTCCTGCAGATACAATCACAGAGAACAAATTAGACAATTACTATAATTAAGGAAAATTTTAACATATAAAAGCAGCATAAACAGACAGTGACAAACCTGCCATAGTTCAAGCTCAGTTGCAACTTTTAACTGCTCAAATCTTGTATCAAGATAAAAATGAAGGCTTTCAGGATCTGTTAAATCAGGTCTGTCCCTCTGGTATCTATACTTGTTCAAATGTATTTTATATATATAATGTGATTTGATATGTTTTTGCACTGCGGGAAAGTACTTTTTATATATACTATTAACTGCTCAAATCTTGTATCAAGATAAAAATGAAGGCTTTCAGGAGCTGTTAAATCAGGTCTGTCCCTCTGGTCTCTATACTTGTTCAAATCTATGTATGTATACTTGAACATAAGAAAACTGAACATCTCAAAAGTACAGGCAAATAAATAAAAAACGCCATAGGAGTCGTGGATGAACAGTTATTGCTTCTAAAGAGGAAATGCAAAGAACAACCCATAACAGCTTCACTTACACGATATATTAATTAGTCTATCGAATATTGATGTATCCGAAAAGTAGAACCACCCATAAATACTTCTAAAACTGAAATGCAAAGCACAAGCCCACTATCACAGGGGTTATTATAATTATTATACATAGCATTTGCAGTAATAAAGTTCAGCTTACATAGCCCCATCACAGGGGTCATGAATAAGTTGAACAAACTTCTCATTAAACTTTTCTGGCATGTATTAGAGAAGATGTACTTTATAGAAAAAATCTACATGGAGATTGATGAAGCGAAAAGTGTACCGCTTTTAGGGGGTCATTTAAGCCCTAAATCGTATTTATTTGATCAAATATTGCCCTAAATCGTTCCTTTTGTCATTTTAGGTACTTTGGGGAAGAAATCTGGAAAAGGAAGCATTTTGGACGTTTTTGGAGCATAAAAGTGAAGAAAATGACAAAGTCTCCTAAGCTGCTGGAAAAGTACACTTGACGGCGTTAAGGATTGCTCCTGACGGCATCATGGCTTAGCAAAAGAGGTGGATATGAAAAATACACGTGACACGCCAGAGAGTTTTACAATGGAAATTCTGACGGTGTCACCCTTTAAGGTGATCAAGGCCATCACGGTTTAAGTTAAAGTGAGACGGCGTCAAGCTTTATTCTGACGGCGTCAAGCCTTGATAAGCCAGGGAGGATTTTGGAGGACTAAAGAAGGACGGCGTCAGGAAGACCATCCGGGAACCCTAGCCACGGCGAGGTGACGGCGTCAAGATCTACAACGTGACGCCGTCAGCCCCTAAACTCTATATATAGTTTTGCAATTTTTAGTCATTAGTGTGCAACTTTGTGAGGAGAAACCCTAAGACGAATTTCTGCCATTTTTAAGGGTTTTCATACCCTTGGATCTCCCATGTTTAATTGAAGATAAGTAATCACTTAATCAATCAATATGTCTATGTGTTGTTTGATTATATCTTGTTCTTGTCTTTTAATTAACATGCTAGGCTAGATTTATCTTGTGTTTGCTTAGATCTAATGAAACCTAACTATTGATTATTAGTTGTTAGTGTGTTATTAATTGTATTGGATGATTGTTTATCGATGTTAGGCTTAAGAAAACTGGCTAACCTCCTATACGGTAACTTGCTTGAACGTCTTAAGAAACATGAACCAATGCGTACTCAGGTTATTATGGTTGTATTTAATGCATGAGCGAATTCTAGTGATCCCATGTTAGGAGCTTCTTAGCCGGCTCGACATAGGAGTGAAGTAGGAGCTTGTAGAGTTGGGGAAGTACGTACGCCACCCCACGATTGGTATTAAGGAATACACCCGTCATCCACGCAATTAATACACACTAATCAACCGGTAAAAGATAGTTAGGGAGTAAGGAAATCTAAGTAAACACATTTCTCTCCATATAAGTTTCACGACCTTTTCATTTTCAGTTATTTTATTTTATTTGCATTTGTAGTTATTTGGGTTAGTTGACTAGCAACTAATTCCGCCCACTCCTTCAAACCCGAGATTTTACTTGCTTTTATAAAAAAATATAAAAATACAAAAAGAATCTTCCCTCACCCTTAGACCTATTAGAGTAGTTTTTTCAATCCTAACGACACTATTTCCCTAGAGAACGATCAATCCCCCGGTACTTGCCACTTCACTATACTACATCGGTCAGGTACACTGCCTGGTGGGGATTGCAAGCTTCTCGAGATCCCTCGAGAGGTAAAACCTGTTGTAAGGTCGCAAAACCACGCATCAGAGATGCACTTAATTAATACTGTATTAGTTATCAACAGATGAACCGCAAGTTCCTAGTACAGCTAGAGCAAGAAGAAAGGTTATTAGTCCTTACGTCAGAATAATAGAAGTGTTTTTATAAACATTATTAAGGGAATCGCAAATGAAAATTTATTTAAATTCGCAAGCAAATTAAAATAAAAGAAAATAAAGGCAGTACATATCATTAAGCAGAACTTACAGCATATAAAGCCATCAATTTGGAGTTGTTTCGCAAAATTTGAAGAACGGTTCTGTAAGTCTCCCACAAGAATGTAAACCATGGGGTCAAAAGCTCCCTATCCGAACGGTCTTTTCCCTTTTCGCCACTAACATAGCTCAACATCAAATCTTCTGGTCGTTTATCAGCTTCAAGGTCATCCACATCCAAGGCATCTTCTAAAGCTTGTGCCTGGCTGTGGGCCAACTCAGCCTTCTTGGTTGAAAGATCCATGAAGTGCTTAATAACTTCTTCCAACGAAGTGACATTAACTTGCTGACAGATTATGCGGTACTGGATCAGACCATCTTTGGCAAATCTGCCCCTCCTCATTTCAACACAAAGTTCAATGTACTTAAACATAATCTTCTTATGAGTTTTCTGCCATGCCCTATACCTCTTTGAGGTAATAAGATCATGAAGAACTTGAAGTGCATCTTGTTTCTTCCCAACGTTTATCAGTTCTGAAATCACGCATCAGCAAAGGTGAGTTTCACTTAGACTTTTATACCGAAACTGAGCACGAAATTTATGCATGTTTCTGAAAGATATAAAAACTAACACAACTTCATGTAAATGTAACTATTTTTCGATGCAGAAATTTGTTGATGAAACAAAAAACATATAAAACAACCAAGGAAGCGCTATTGCATAAACAGTATTGCATGCATTATTTGTATAAAGCATATAGCATGTATTTCCAGAAAAGCAATGGAAGGAATTGATCACAAATTTTCTAAAGGTAAATAGATGTAGTTAACAATGTAACATCAAAACATAGGAAACATAGGATTTATCACAATATAAGTTACTGTTAGAGATTTTCAGATTTGTGGTTCATGGGTCATACTGGTTATAGGCAAGGTTTTTAGCTCTTTTCAGAAAATAGTACATCTTCATCATATGCTCTCACCTATAATAAAAGGTAACTCAGATTAAAGAAAATAAACCAAGACCAGACTCAAAAGTCAAACTTATGCAAGCAAGGATGGCTTAATCACCGTAACCGATATTGAATACCTCTATTATTGCTACATGGAAGCTTTCATATTTATCTCTAGCGACCGACAATGCTTCATTCTCACAATAAAATGCACGAACTGCACAAATTAATGTGAAAGTTAGTTAAACTAAGGTATCTTAATTGAATATTCTGGCACATGTTTTGTAGGTGAAGAAAATGCTTTCTCTCGAAGAATTTGGTTCTCAGATTTTAGACTGGGTATTCAAACATAGATTATGCACATACGTAACAGAATCAAAACATTAGACATAGGATCACAGTAAATGGTTAATCAAGAGGCTTTGTATACGAATATAGGACTAAATTAATTGGCTCTTACCTCTGCATAGCCATCTTTAACTGCATAATATGTGTCTCTGCGTCCAAAGCTTGCTTCAGCCCCTCTTCACTGATTTTGTTCGTCTCTTCAAATCTTTTATTAGTATCATCAACTTTCTTTTCATGGGTGTCAACTAAATCCTGTATTTAATGCATTATATTAGTTTACGAATAGCAAGATATTTATTTAATGAATTAAGAATGAAAAGAAATAAATAATAAAAGTTAATAAGTTGTCCGCAAGCACAAAGTATATACTGAAAATTCAAATGGGAAATAAAGCTTCTATCTTTACAAAAAAATAGAATCTGATAATCATTCTAGAAACATATGACCTTCATAGCTTTTAATTGACACGCGATAAAGCTATAAATATTACATACAATACAAAACATTGATCACCAAAATTACATATCCATAAAAAAAAGAACCTATGAATAACAACCTGATATCGATAAGACCTTTAGCTGGATCCACTCCCAAAAATCCAAAACGTATATAGAGGTGGAAATATCGGCCCATTTGCTTATGTAAGGGTCGACTGGATTATGTTTTATTTGTAGAAGGAAATGTGTGGAAAAGTCTTCCATGGTGTAAAAAAGCTTAAAGTATCATAAATCATTTTGTTAAAAAGTTGAAATATTAGTACGATTATATCATAATCCGGATCACGAGTTAGCTATATATAGTTCCAAAAGCCTGTATACAAAAAAGTTTCAACCTGACATAAACCTGACATAATGGTACCAAAAATGTCTTGACCAGAACACGTTTTGACCCACCACCCGAACTACCAATTTTACCACCTCTAACTCGTAACATACAACTTATAGAATAAACAGATTACCTGGCCCATTAACCGAAAGAGGCACCTCCGGCTGTGATGTGTCATTTGAAATGGGCTAGTCTTTGGGCTTTACTAATGGAAGAGAAGTTTTTAGTTTGGGTTTGGGATCTTTAAAGCTCCCTCCATGGGATGGCCTGTCAGAACTTGGCCTTGTCTTACACGGACTTGTTTGAGGTGAAACAGGTTTTTTTCCCTTTGTCTCTCAAATGCCTTTGTTGGATACCCGAGTTAGACCCTGACTCGTTTGTGCAATCTGCATCTCCAACAGGTTGCTATCCCTTGTTTTTACTTTGTTGTTGGGATGAAGTAGACCCCTCTTCTAAGACCTTTGATTGACTCTTGGGTATAACGGGCTCAAAGGGTAGAGTAAAAAAAACAATCTTCAAGGGAACAGGTTTGAAAGTCTCCAAAAGTGTCTTTTGATGCATAGAAGCTAATAATTCTTTTTATCTCAATATTGTTACTAAATTAGTTTACTATTCGCAGTTATAGTGGAAAACTAACTATTAACATAAAGTATAAACAGAATGCACCAAAAATGCTCATTTCAGCTTTGGGTGATATATACTTACTTCAGCTTGAGTATTATCAGGCGGTTTCCTCTGTCCTACTGCATGAAAAAATAAAAAGTAATACCAGTCACGAAATTTAAGAAAACAACGATGCTTAAAAAAAGAGATGAGGATTTGAATAAAATCATTAGTTGTAACGAATCAGCAACTAAATACGATACCTCCGACTCCTTGTTGTCAATAATAGCATCTGCAAGAGCTCGATAAGTTTAAACCCGATGATTTTCAGTAGACCACTTGTATATATGATCAAGTAATATGAATAATGCTTAAACAAATAGTAAATATAACTTTGGTCCGTGCATATATAAAAGCTAGAAATTTTAATTGGCAATAAAAGTAATATGACATAATAATCAGTAGAGATTTGCTTACTTGGCTCCCAAGTGAAGATATTTTTCAAATCTTATTGGCAATAGAACGCCTCTTCGTATCATTTTAGAAGGAGACTTAACAACCTGTGCGAAAATTGCATCACAGGCGCATAAATGATGAATAATCAATATCATGAAGAATAATTTAAATCCTGATATGTAGAGCTGGTCACCCTTTTGTGACAAATCCTACATGGTGCACCTACTATTACAAAAGACGTGTCTTGCGACCACTTGCTCGGCCGCAAGTAATAGCGTTCTTTGGGATCGGGAAATGACCGCTACAGTGTTTTCAAAGACTCACTTTCAATAAGTAAAACACGCTGCTACCAATTTCATTATCTTGAACATGAATTTATACCAAGAGACGTACAAATAATGAATCAGCATACTAAAGTTATAAAAATTTAGAAACTTGTACTACTTGGCTTTTTGCCCTTAATATCTACATTTTTCATATATTTTCCTTGAATTTATTCCTAATAAATTGGTTACTCAAATTAGCAGTTTCCCACTACAGACAATAGTTCACATAGGATATGATAATTACAACAAATACATTCCAGCACTCAACCCTAAAGTTCAGAACTACCTCAAAGTAAGCATAATCAAATTGTAACGGCAACATATTGAGGCAGTCAACACATCAACTTGACTCGAGAACTATGTTACTGTAAGGTGGCTGAAGAACACTATGACAAATCTAGTCTTCTTAACCTCATATCGACATTGTCTGGCACCTTTATGTCTTTGTATTTCTGCTCATTGTTGAAAACCCGCGCGCTCTCTTCCACACCCTTTGTCAAGAGTACTTTTAATGTAGCAACTCCCTCTTTCAAACCAGCATCAATCTTCACAAGCCAACACAATAATAGATTCTTCAGTAAAATATATGTAGATGAGAAGATGAAAACTGTTAATACCATTGTTCTAAAAATAAAATAATACTCGTTCTTGAGTTGTTGCATTAAACTTCTGAAGATAAAAGGCTTTAGGATCCATTAGACCAAGAGGCTTTCCTATGCCTACACAGAGCAAGTAAAATAGCATTCGCACTTTGGTTGATTTTTGACCTGTTCCCCTTTCAACACCTTTTTATTTTAAATGTTTGAACCATTAGTGATACAAAAATAAACTGAATCAACATAAGTAAATGGATGGAAACTGCAACCTAGGTATAACAGGAAATTAAGTGTCAAGAGTACTTTTAATGTAGCAACTCCCTCTTTCAAACCAGCATCAATCTTCACAAGCCAACACAATAATAGATTCTTCAGTAAAATATATGTAGATGAGAAGATGAAAACTGTTAATACCATTGTTCTAAAAATAAAATAATACTCGTTCTTGAGTTGTTGCATTAAACTTCTGAAGATAAAAGGCTTTAGGATCCATTAGACCAAGAGGCTTTCCTATGCCTACACAGAGCAAGTAAAATAGCATTCGCACTTTGGTTGATTTTTGACCTGTTCCCCTTTCAACACCTTTTTATTTTAAATGTTTGAACCATTAGTGATACAAAAATAAACTGAATCAACATAAGTAAATGGATGGAAACTGCAACCTAGGTATAACAGGAAATTAAGTGAGGCATAAGATTATAAAATATACCCTGTATTCAATATGAGAGACAGTCCAATACGGTGTACTACAATAGATAGACGAGCCCTGGAATAACATCAATGTCATCTCCATACTCTGCTAACCCTTACACAGCAAGAGCTTCTATTCTTCTAAGGTTTGATGCCATGGTGGTGCCACTCTCATTCGGTAAATCTACAAACAAAAAAAAAAAAAATCTTTTTAATAAGACTAATAAAAGGGAGAATTTGGAAAAAGAACACAATAGACTATGGTCTGAACGTTTTTAATACAATCAATGCACGTACTCCAGGTTGATATGTTTCAATAACCTTTGGAATGATCGATAATGTTCAATCAGTTGTTATCAAGCTTTATATCAGCATCTGTCATCTAACTTTCCTTTTTGTTCTCCAATTTCCCTACAACAACAATGAGATACATGAGCATCTTTCTCATCATCAAAATACTTGATAGATTAGACATGCAAAACTTGTGCGGTGTTATAAAAAAGACGAAAGGATACACAAGTTAGCCAATTTCCAATACGCCGACCACCACCAGATATGCCACAATCAGAAAAACAATAAAAATGATAAGCATTAAAACTCAAATTTTAAACGCAATATAAACTTGCATAACTATTAAACTTGTTACCTTCCTAATTTCATGGTTTCTGTATAGAACTATGCTAGCCATTAAATCTTAAAGAAAATAGCACTCACCACGTTTTAAGCTAGCAAGTGCTTCAGTTCCAGAATAATGATCTAGCAGTAGCTTGCCTCTCCTCCAGGCAAGCCACTCAATAAAAATCATAATGCCAGGAAGTAAAAAGCTTGCAGAAGGATCATTCAGTTGGAAGCATCTCTCCACTATGAGTGCCATGTAATCAAATATTGCAGTGTATGCATTCTAAAGCAAAACAGAACGCTGAAGAATCCCCGCATATGACTGATTTTCAGTTTCCTTGGACCTTGAATTCATATGCATAAATAAATATATTACTGATATCGTATATTACATCTAAAATAAAAACTTTTCATGGTAAAAGGGAGCTGAAATACCTCTGGCATAAAAGTATATCAACATATCAACATGTGTGTTGGTTGTAAACTCAAAGATCAAACTATATCAACATATAATGATGATACAGCACTTTGATACCAAAAAGCCAAATAATCAACGTCAAGTTTAGACTCGAAAAGAACTATATTTGAATATCTGAAACCAATTAGAAAGTACTCTTGGGACAGATGGAGTTATGATAATAAGTCATTGTTTTAAAAATGTGCATATGGGGAATGACAAATACCTTCATCAGGCATGCAAACTTTGGGCATAATAGGCTGGTTTCACCTTGAGAGTCAGCAAAAGGTGCCAAATCATCATGTTTATCTCAACCTCCATTTCTACTCAAAAGGTCAATGGCACACGAATTACCAGACTTAAAAGTCAAACTTATGCAAGCAAGGATGGCTTAATCACCGTAACCGATATTGAATACCTCTATTATTGCTACATGGAAGCTTTCATATTTATCTCTAGTGACCGAAAATGCTTCATTCTCACAATAAAATGCACGAACTGCACAAATTAATGTGAAAGTTAGTTAAACTAAGGTATCTTAATTGAATATTCTGGCACATGTTTTGTAGGTGAAGAAAATGCTTTCTCTCGAAGAATTTGGTTATCAGATTTTAGACTGGGTATTCAAACATAGATTATGCACATACGTAATAGAATCAAAACATTAGACATAGGATCACAGTAAATGGTTAATCAAGAGGCTTTGTATAAGAATATACGACTAAATTAATTGGCTCTTACCTCTGCATAGCCATCTTTAACTGCATAATATGTGTCTCTGCGTCCAAAGCTTGCTTCAGCCCCTCTTCACTGATTTTGTTCGTCTCTTCAAATCTTTTATTAGTATCATCAACTTTCTTTTCATGGGTGTCAACTAAAGCCTGTAATTAAAAGTAAGATTTTCGACTATTCTAAGTCATAATTTAAGCTAAAATCACTTTTATATGATACCTCACATTAAAAATCCGTTTGAGCTAAAAGTATAACCCCTAGCCTCTTTAAAAAAAGTCAAAAAAATGTTACCTTCAACACATTCTCAAGTTTGATACCTCTATTGAATAGAAAAGAACAAAACAAAAAAAAAAAAAAAAAAAAAAAAAAAAAAAAAAAAAAAAAAAAAATTGGGGGTGTTTGTTTAAAGCTTAATTTTTAGACATAGGATCACAGTAAATGGTTAATCAAGAGGCTTTACATGAGAATATACCACTAAATTAATTGGCTCTTACCTCTGCATAGCCATCTTTAACTGCATAATATGTGTCTCTGTGTCCAAAGCTTGCTTCAGCCCCTCTTCACTGATTTTGTTCGTCTCTTCAAATCTTTTATTAGTATCATCAACTTTCTTTTCATGGGAGTCAACTAAAGCCTGTAATTGTTTAACAACAAAAAAAAAGTTTCAATGACCAACAGTACTGATAGAGTAAATGGTTAATCAAAACATTAGACATAGGATCACAGTAAATGGTTAATCAAGAGGCTTTGCATAAGAATATACGACTAAATTAATTGGCTGTTACCTCTGCATAGCCATCTTTAACTGCATAATACGTGTCTTTGCGTCCAAAGGTTGCTTCAGCCCCTCTTCACTGATGTTATTCGTCTCTTCAAATCTTTTATTACTATCATCAACTTTCTTTTCATGGGAGTCAACTAAAGCCTGTAATTGATATTAGGGTTTTGAAAAAAAGTAAGAAAATAAAATGGAAAATATGTTATACGGATTATTATTGGAGATGATTTAAAAATATTCAATAATTGGCATTTTAAAAGAGATAATTGCTTGTTATCCTATATAGAGTTAAAATGGAAAATATGTTATACGGATTATTATTGGAGATGATTTAAAAATATTCAATAATTGGCATTTTAAAAGAGATAATTGCTTGTTATCCTATATAGAGTTTCGACTACAGAATCTAACCCAAAAAATGAGGTGGTTCAGTGGTTAAGATACCACATAATATACATATGGTCTTGAGTTCGAATCCATGAAAGTGTTTTTTTGTCGAAAAAAATCCAGCCTAATTATTGCTTATGTGGCACAGTTTATGATTATGTGGCATTGAGGTGGCATTTACGTGGCATTATCTACGTGTAACGCCTCCTGTTATATATAATGTGTGTATATATATATATATATATGCATGATTTGTTACTAGAACTTGAAAATAGATCAAATGAAAGTATAAAAGATTAGAAAATTTATTTAGAAGCTTACTTGAGGTTTTGATGAGTTTTTGAAGTAAACACTTAATTATCCTTTGAGGTTTTTATTTCAAAACCTTAACTAGGACACTAATGGGACTTGAAATATACTTGATCTTGAAATTTTGGTGAATCTCTCTTCTTCTTCTTGTTGTGGCCGAACTTCAAAGAGAGTGGGAGAGGTATTTGCTAGCTAGTTTCTTCCTATTTTTAATATAAGTGAAGTATGGTTTAATAAATAAATAATTAAACTAGTACTACTCATAAATGAGCAAAGCAAGTTTTTCAAAGATGTATGGTGTAGGTGATGGTGTTGTTGGCGTGAAAAGGGGGACAAACAAAAGAAAAAAAAGTTTTACTTGATTTATTAAATAGATATTATAAGATTTAGTTGGATATTGTGTAGTTTAGGTGTTATCGGGTACCGAGTTAGCTAGAAATGAATTTTAACGGGTCAAAATAAAATATGACGACGTGGTAAAAATTATGAAATCGCATTCCTTGTAAGAATCGGGTGTTAAAATAGTTGTCGTGTTGAGATATCGCGAACCGACGTAGTTATAAGCGCATACCGGAAAATATAGCAAATGGTTTCAAAACACCGGATAAACAAATAATATAATTTTTATATCATCATTGTGAGTATGAAAATATATTAGGATCATAGTCGGGAGTGTCGAGTATATTATTCGTAGTAATGACTGAGTGGTAACGTTTATTAAGTAAATAAACATATGTTAATGAAAATCACACAAACCCGTGCATGACCTAATATGATGATGATGTTACTGATGATATGTAGACTACTCTAGTCTATATGATGTTTCCTTACTGATGATGCATGAATACGCAGCTAAACCATACTGGTTACGCGAATTTGAATACCCATAAACCTAGTTTACGAACTGATGATTATTGACCATGAATAGTGATTTTCCTCCGGGAATAAATAGTGTTTTATGAATAGTAAATTTTTTGAAACGATCTCAAAGTCGCAAACTGACTTAAAAAATGATAAATAGTAACCGTGAATAGTAAATTTCTGAGATGAATAGTAAAATTTCGAAGCTTGAAAAAGGACCTGAAATTACGATTTGTCACAATATCAAGATCACTCGTATTATTGTTTAATAATATTGAATCGTTTGAAGTTAAACTTTCTTTGTTCATTGTTCATACAAAGCATTACTGTTCCATTAAACAAACAAACTCTTCTAAGTATTGTTAAGTAGATTCCACATACTTAACAATATAACCTCAAATTATCTTAAACACATTATAAAAGGAGTAACATCGTAAGTGTTTTATAATCCTCTCAAGTGGTATCAGAGCCAGGTTGATACTATTGATTTAGAAGAGAAAGTAATGGATATGGAGACTACAAAGACTAACATGGCTGCTAAATCTCCAATGCTAAAGCGAAACGACTTCGAGATGTGGAGGCTACGAATAGAACAGTACTTCCAGGTGCAAGACTATGCACTCTGGGAGATTATTGAAGAAGGAAACTCCTTTAAACCTTTCACATCTGTATCAACAGTTGATGGTAAAGAAGTGACTGTTGTGCGAACCTCTCTAGTAACTGCAGAAGACAGGCTTCAAAAGAAAAACGATGTCAAGGCTAGGAGCTTGCTGTTGATGACAATTCCGAATGATCAACTCTTAAACTTCAGTAAGTACAAGGATGCAAAGTCCTTGTTTGAAGCAATCATTGCTAGGTATGGTGGGAATGAAGCTACCAAGAAGACCCAGAAGACTCTTTTAAAGCAGAACTTTGAAAACTTTACTGCAACCAGTAATGAGTCTTTGGATCACATGTTTAATAGGCTACAAAAGATTGTTAGTCAACTTGCTGTTCTTGGTGTTGACATACCTCATGAAGATCTGAACTCCAAGTTTTTGAGGAGTTTACCTGCAGAATGGGCTATGCATGTGGTGGTATGGAAGAATAAGCCAGAAATTGAATCTATGAGCCTAAATGACTTATACAGCAATTTCAAGATTGTTGACCAGGATGTGAAAAAGGCTGGAGGTACTAGTTCAAGCACTGGGAACATGGCCTTTGTGTCATCTCCTAGTAATTCAATTCCTGAAGAAGTGAAAGTTGTTGTGGGAGTTAGTACTGCTAACCCCAGTGTTAGTACTGCTAACCCCAGTGTTAGTACTGCTAGCACATCAAGCAGTGCTACTGGTATTCTGAATGATACTACCTATTTTGCTTTCCTGACAAGCCAGAATGATGGATCAATGCTGACACGTGAAGACCTCCAGGAGATTAATGATGATGACTTGGAGGAGATGGATCTCAAGTGGCAGATTTCACTTCTTAGCATGAGGGCTGAGAAATTTTATCAAAGAACTGGCAAGAAGATCACTATCAGCAGCAATGATACTGCTGGTTTTGACAAATCTAAAGTTAAATGCTACAACTGTCACAAGTTGGGGCATTTTTCAAGGGAATGCAGGAGACCTAGGCAACAGGAAAGCAAGGGCAAAGGTTATGGAAGCAAGCCTTAAGCAGTAGAAGAGCCTGAGACTTCTTCAAAGGCTATGGTGGCTATTGATGGACTAAGCTTTGATTGGAGTTTCATGGAAGATGATGAGGAAGCACCTACTGAGATGACACTTATGGCCTTCTCTGACTCTGAGGTACAAATTTCTAAAAGTTGTTCTAAAACATGCACTGCTCTAAAAGAATATGTAGTTTTAAAGAAACACTATGATGAGTAAAAGATTGAACTAAACAAAACCAATTATAATTTGTCTAATAACAAAAGAGGTTTAGCAGTCCTAGAGGAACAAATAGTGCATTATCAGAACAATGAGTCTGCTTTTGCTGAGGATATAGTTGTTCTTAAGATAGATTTGTCACTTAAGAATGCTGAGATTAGTTTGCTAAAAGCTGAATTAGATAGAATCACTAAGGCAAAAGACAATATACAATTAACTGTAGATACTTTGGAATATGTATCAAAAGGTGTAAACAAAATCATTGAGTGTCAGATAGTTAATAAGACTAAGTCTGGGTTGGGGTATAAAACATGTCCACCTCCTCATAGAGGAGTGCCTGCACCCCCAGGCATTGACCTAGAGCATACATGTTTACCTGAGTTTCAACAACCTAAGTTAGAATATAGTTGTAAGCCAAAAGAGAATCTAATTGCTGAAAAGCCTGTAGAAAATAATGAGACTTTTGAGAGTGCAAGTAACACCTCTTTAGCTAATGATAAGGTTTCCACTGATAGGAATTCAGATGCTCCAACTGTTGAGAACTGGACATCTAATGATGATGAAGATCAGGTTGTGGTTAAACCTGATGTGGTTAAAGTAGAAGGAACCAATGTTCCTAAGGTGGTTAATAATGAAACTATTAAGCCTAAATCAAATGTTAAACAGTTAGGAAAACTGTTAGGTACTGTGTGATGTATAGGTCCACAGACAAGCCAAGAGGTAACCAGAGGAACTGGAATGACATCAAGTCACATCAACTAGGTAGTGACTTTTTCATGTACAAAAAGGCTTATTTTGCATGTGGTAGCTTTGACCACCTAGAGGCTTTTTGTCATAACCATCAGGGTAGAAAGATGGTTACTGGGAACAACAGGGTAACTGGGAACTCAAGTCATAGGGTGACCTCAAAAAGGTCTCAAACTCACCCCAATGCTAATAGAATGACACCCAGGGCACTTCTATTGAAGTCTGGCCACAAACCAATTAGTACTGCTCAACCAGCAGTTAGTACTGCCAGACCTTTTAAAATTGTTTACCCTAGACCAGCAGTTTCAAGTGCAAAACCAACTTGTTGGTCCACACGAATATGGATCTCTAAGTAGCCTTTAACAACTTAGTAGACGACTTGAATAAATCAAATCAATCTAAGCGAGACTCTAACACTTTGTTTATGCTAATGCGGAATCTTAACACAAACAATGAAGAACACAACTAACTTTTTATTTGTAATTGTTTACTGAATTACAATCTTCGTCGTCATCTCTAAACTATGCGTTAGGGTTCCTTTTATACACCAAGGAAATCCTAGATACAAAACTTGCTAAAGGATCTACGTATCTTCTCTAAAGATAACTTCAAATCCTTTCCTAACTTATCTCTAACTTATCTCTAAAATACATAACCAGACTTAACTTAATAAGTCAACCGGACTTAACAATATTTTACTCTACCAGACTTAATATTGTACTACCAGACTTAATAATACAAAATACACTAACAGACTTAATTGTGTACGCCACCAGACTTAAATCTGTTTTCCCATTAAGTCTCCTCTTGATAATTCCCAACAATCCTCCCCTAACTTGATCTTCATGCTCCATGAACTTCAAGTTTCTTCTGAGTAAGCTTCTGAGGATTTAATCTTTAACTCTTGGAATTATCTTGATCTTCAAAAACACTTTGTATCAGCAACTTTAACCTTGATAATTTGTCCACCATCTGATCTGATCTTTGCAGCATCCATCTTATATAATCCACTTGATCTTCACAGCAACCATGACTACTTGTACATCAATTCAGTTTAAGTTTCATACTATTCTCATCACTTCCAGGTGTGTTAACTCCTGTGAGAGGTGAATCATTGAAAATTAATGGATTTGATGTCTCTTTACCAATAGCCATTACTACTGGAGTAGCCAATGTTTGGTGTGTTAGACCATGGTACATTGATAACCATATGATTTTTAGTAAATCATCAACTATCAACGGATTTGTTTTGTCTTTACCAAAAGCCATACCCTTTTGGACTAGTCAATTCTTTGATGGAATGCACCTCATCATGGTGAATTGATTACCATTTATGGATTTCCACAGCCTTTACCACAAGCCATAATCTTGTGGGCTAGTCAACTCTTCACTATCTAAGATATGGTGAGTTGAATACCATACAATTTTTGGTAAATTGCCAACCATAAACGGATTTGGAATATCTTTACCTGTAGCCGTTTGCTCAGGATTAGCCAGTCCTTGTGTGTATTAGACAAGGTGGACTGATGACCTTTTGTTGTGTTAGTTCTATGCACCTCCACCAAGTAAGAAGTTCCAATAGTTCTACTTACAACTTATGAAAATTCTTTCAAACACTCTCAATCCAACAATGTCTCCTTCAAAGACTGAATCTTGATCAAATCCAAAATCCTTTCATAAACTTCATCTTTCTTGTCTGCATATAATTTCCTTTCCAACATTTTCTTGCAGACTTCAAATGATAAGGGATACTCAACTTCTGCAAGCATATATATGTTAGCATTAACCAAAGACAGACAATGTACTTGGCATCTATCATAATATGCCCATCTAATCATTCATTGTTGCTCAGGCAGCTTCCAGATCTCATCTTCCTTAGAAGGTGGTTCAAACATTATTTTCAAGTCTCCCCAAAAGACTCTTTTATATTCTTCCTCAGGGACATTATCTCCATGTTTAATGTTAACCAACTTATATAACTCAATGAGATCTTCCCTACTCACATCATGTACAATTGCAGGGAAATTCATATACATCACATTAGAATTATCTTCTCTTATTAATTGATATGTTACCCTTTGACCAGACTTAATGATTTTATACCTGACAATCTTAGCTGGCTTCTTTGAGCTTTCAATAGTTCCCATAGTAACCCCCTCAGATGAAGCTTCTTCTTCTTCTGACTCCTCTTCTTGAACTTTCTTCTTTGACTTACTTTTTCTAGCCATACTCTTTCTTCTGTTAAATGTCAATATAGGCTTTTTCACTTCCTCTTTTAATTCAGTTGCTGCTTTCTCAGTCTCAGATGCTTTCTCTTTCTCCTCATCAATTACCTTTTCTTTTACTTTCTCAGCTTCAACATCTTGCACAGTCTTTGTCACTTTCCTGAAACTGTGTCTCAAGGAATCTTCATAATCCACTGGTTTATAACCATGATCCCTTTGATAAGCTCTTTGATACATTTGTAGAAGATCTTCATATGATTTGCTCTTTATATGCTCCCAACTTGAATACATCATGTTCTTCAAATACATCTTCATACTATGCATCTGTTCTCTCTTAGTCATCTGCTTTTGAACTTTGGTTTTCTTCTGAGTTTGTCTCATCACAGACATAAAATCTCCCAAAGTTTCTTTACTTCTTCTGATATTGATGAACTCAGCTAGTTGTTTAGCTTTTTCTTCTATAGTCAACCCTGGAGTTGACTTAAGTTCTTCAAGTTTTGCTCTTAATTCATCATCTCCTTCAATCAACTGCTCTTCTGCTATTCTCCTAGCATACAACTCATCTTGTCTTTCCTGTTCTTTTTCCTTTTCCAATTCTTCCTTTTCTTGAGCTTTTAACCTGTCAATCAAAGCTTGAGATGCTTGATCTTGTCTTTGTTGTAGCTTTGACTTCTTTGTTTTAGGAGATTCAACAGAGATCTCCTTTCCTTCTCTCTTTTCTTCAACAGACTTACCATCAGACTTATCATCACCAGTATTATCACCAGACTTATCATCACCAGCATTATCACCAGACTTATCAGAATGAACCCCTTCATCTTCACTTTCTTCAATCCTTAACTTTCTCTTTAGCTGCTTCCTTTGTTGTTTAATCTTGCTGAAAGATTGAGCTAAGGTCTCTGCTGCTTCCCTTGTTTCTGGACTTACATCCTTAATACCAGCAGACTTATCTTGTGAAGGTGTTCTAAAATCTTCTTCTTCACCAAAATTCCTCCCCTGTTTGGAAGAATTTTCATCCCCTTCCTCAGCACTGAACTGAACCCCCTTATCTTTCAAAATGTTTTCCAATTTCTTGACCTTCTTTACCAAAGTGAGAATAGCTCTACTCTTAGCATTGTTTTCCTTCTCCAAAGCATCTATTCTCTTGACTAAGGTTGGAACCAGGGTTAAAAGATCTTCCACAGACATTTGATCAGTTTCCTCCTCCTGTATAGGACTTGGAACTTGGGTAGGCTGTGGTGAGGGTGTAGGAGATGGTATAGGTGTAGGTGTTCTGATGGAAGATGGTGAATGACTTGCGTGTGGTGTGGATGGCTGAGTTGGTTCCTGTACATGCCCTTCATGAGTTGGCTCTTGTGCAGCCTCAGATGTACCTGCAGGGTTAGTAGCACCACCAAGCATAGCAAGCAATAAAGGCCAATGGGCCCCATTAAAATTTCTTTACATGTTTGCAAAAAATTTTGGTGTAAAGCCCAAACTAAGATATGGCAATTTATCCTCTGTTTCAAAGTTAAAGATCATTTGTATAAATCTTGGATACATTAAGAACCTAGATTTTTCCTTTTTAAAATTTGCAACCATGCCATCAAAAATCAATTTTGAAAAATTAAAAGGCCTTCCAAGTGCAAGACAGACCAAGGCAGAAGCAATGTTGCTTCCAAACTGATCATAGCCTCCACTTTTAGGACTTAGGCAATGGAGCAAATGGTGTATCAAAAACCTCCACTGTGGTGTGAAATAGCTTTTTCAAAAAGTAAAACTACCATCAGTGGGATATCTTATAGTTTTTAGACCCGCAAACAAATCATCATTAGCCAAAATATATTCCCCTGAAGCATCACCCAATTGGAGACTACTCCGAATGGAAGCTTCAGTAATGGTGAAGTCATGTGAGTCAACAGTTGCCCTTAACTGTGGTGTATCATCAGCAAGGGTTTCATAGGTCACAGACCCCCAAAATTGCCTAATAAGAGATGCATAAATAGTGGGATTAGCAGTTAAAGCGTACCGAAGATTTGAACCTCTTAAGAAATCAACAATCTCCTCAAAGCTATCACTCTG
The DNA here is from genome assembly GCA_021014915.2 of Artemisia tridentata subsp. tridentata. Lineage (NCBI taxonomy): Eukaryota > Viridiplantae > Streptophyta > Magnoliopsida > Asterales > Asteraceae > Artemisia > Artemisia tridentata. The sequence goes on along the minus strand of CP139505.1, from coordinate 279,807,445 downwards.
ATCTGGTTTCTTCAAGAATCCGACTTGGTTATGCTTGTCAACAAACTTAAGTGAAGCCATAGATGAGAAATTGATTAAGTGCTGGTTGTAAATCGAATTAGGGTTTAAGTGCTGGGAGTTAAAAACAGAGTATTTTGGTCCGAAAATCAAGAGATTTAAAATTGGAAGTAAATAAGTAATAAAAATAAGAGATTAATGAAAGTTTATCCTTATATACCTATTTCCCTCGAAAAATACGCAACGGTCGTATTTTGATAATAAAAATCCTGATTGGACAGACCAGACCTAACGGTAAAAAAAATTATACTACCAGACCTAAATTCGGTCAACCAGACTTAAACAAGTGACTCACCAGACTTAACTAAAGAATGTGACTTACACACTGAGCAAGCACGAAAAAAACATTGAATTATCACCAATCCAAGTTTTTCCTGCAAAAGCTTAGTCCAAAGCACCAAGAAACACCAAGAAAAATATGGAAACAAATAATTGTACAAAGAAAAACAAACATTAACTACTAGATTTAAAACTTGAAGCTACCCAATTAAAAAAATTTAAAATCCTAGTTAACGAAATAAAAACCAAACAATTTTTTTTTTATTTTTTTTTTTTTAAACTTAAAAACCATTACCATAATTAAATTTACAAAACTATACAAGATACGGTAACTTCCCAATGTTACCATAATTAAGTCCTTAATTAATTCCACGCCTGCAGGAATTAACTCTTATACCAACCGAACCATTAAATTGCCTTAAACCTTCATATGCTTATAAAAGACCTCTTTTAGACAACACCAAACCATCTTATTAGCAAAAAGAAAACTTGTTCAACATAATGAATTCTTCCCCAACAAACATCATAGAGATTTCATCCGACTCATCTTCTGAGTCATCTGATGGAGGATGGGAAGGCTATTTTCCACCTGGTTACACCTCACGTCTAAGGAACAAGCTATCAAAGAAGACAATGCTCAAACGTTGGCTAGCTGCTTATGATCTTACTACAAAAGAACCAGAGGATGAAGCAGCAAATACTTCAAAGGATGTGTCTTCTATGAAAAGCATTGTGTTGCCTCATCCAAATCCAAACAAGCAGGTTCTAGGACTCTTAAGCCCAAAAGTGAGAGATCAACTTGGGGAGAAAGGGACCAAGAAAACCATGCCTGATTTGAAGGACAAGGGAAAAAGGAAGATGTAGGTGGTGACGTTTGGCTTGTTTATGTTTAGGCTTTTATCTTATTTTGTGTTGTAAGCTGCATCCTCATCCTTGAATGTAACTGATGGTTATGAATAAAAACTCCATGTTTCCTTTGATCTTATTATTTCCTTGTATCCACTAGCAACAATAAAAGTTGACTTCTGCAAAACAAAGTTAAACACAATATACAAAGAAACAAGTATACAAGAAAAATATTAAAAACCACTACCAGAACTAAAAAATAACTACAAGACTTAAAATGTAGAACTACCAGAATTAAAAAAATATCCTAAGTACTGGTTTACAAACTATACATATTGACCTCCCCTTAAGCTCAACCTCCCCTTAAACTAAACTATGGGTTCATCATTCCAATGCTAACCACTAAGTAATTAAACCTAGGGCCATCAAATGCTTTAGTTAAGAGGTCTGCAACATTAAAATCTGTGTGTATTTTCTCCACTCTAATTAGCTTCTTTTCATAGCAATCCCTAATAAAGTGATGCCTGATTTCTATGTGCTTAGTTTTTGAGTGGTATACAGGATTCTTAACTATGCAGATAGTGCTCTCATTATCTATGTGAATTATAGTGTTCATGAAATTTAACCCATAATCCAACATTTGATTTTGGATCCACAAGACTTGACCACAGCAATTTGCAGTTGCTACATATTCTGCTTCAGTGGTAGATGTAGCTACAATAGTCTGCTTCTTGCACTGCCAGGAAATCAACCTTCTTCCAAGAAATTGACAACCTCCTGTTGTGGATTTCCTGTCAAGACTTGCTCCAGCATAGTCACTATCCGAATAAGCTTCCAGGTCAAAAGATGATTCTCTAGGATACCAAAGGCCCAAATTGGGTTTGCCCTTTAGGTATCTAAAGATTCTCTTCACAGCATGAAGATGTGAAGTCTTTGGATGTACCTGAAAACGTGAACAAACACAGACTGCATACATAATTTCAGGTCTAGAAGCAGTAAGATACATTAGAGAACCTATCATGGATCTGTAGAGGTGGACATCCACATCTTCAGCATCCTCATCCTTTGTCAATGGAACTTTGTTCTCCATTGGGGTGACAGCAGCCTTCATATTGGTAAAGTTGAACTTCTCCAGCATCTCAGCAATATATTTGTCTTGAGAGATAAAGAGTCCATCTTCTGATTGCTTCACTTGCAGTCCTAAGAAAAAGGTGAGTTCACCCATAGAACTCATCTGAAACCTCCCCTTCATTAATGCTTCAAATTCCTCACACCAAGACCTTTTAGTAGACCCAAAAATAATATCATCCACATAAACTTGAACCAGGATGATATCCTTCTTGTTTCTCTTTATGAATAAGGTCTTGTCAATTACACCTCTTATATACCCATGCTCTTCAAGAAACTTGGAGAGAGTTGCATACCAAGCTCTGGGAGCTTGATGGAGACCATATAATGCTTTTATGACTTTATACACCTTGTCTGGATTAGCAGGATCAATAAAGCCAGGAGGCTGATGAACATATACTTCTTCCTCTATGGTGCCATACAGAAAGGCACTCTTCACATCCATTATGAACCCCATGTATGATGCATAGGCTAAAAATAACCTAATAGCCTCAATCCTTGCTACAGGAGCAAAGACCTCATCATAATCTATCCCTTCCTCCTGTCTATACCCTTGTGCCACTAGTCTTGCCTTGTTCCTAACAACCACTCCTCTTTCATCCCTTTTATTTCTGAAGACCCACTTTGTGCCTATAACTTTTGCTCCTCTAGGTAGATCTACCAGAACCCAAACTTTCTGCAACTTGAACTGCAACAACTCCTCTTGCATTGCTTCCACCCAACTCTCATCATCAAGTGCTTCAGAGACTTTGGTGGGTTCCTTCTGAGAAAGGAAGCAGGCAAACAAGCAGTGTTGTTGATCCTTGTGGTTGACCCTTTGCTGCTTCTTGATAAGACTTACAAGTGCATGAGATTCAGGCTTTTGCACTCTACTTCTGGTTTGAACAGTTGACTTTGGATCACCAATAATCTGACTTTTGGGATGGATGTTATGAACTCTGAGTGTTGGAGCTGGATTAACATCAACTTCAGTAGGTAGGTTATTGAAGTCAGTAACTACCCCTTCTTCATCATAAGAAGCCCCATCAAAAATACCCTCATCTGGATGATCAAAGATCTCATGGTCAGGCATCTCAGAATCATCAACATCAGCATTTGGAGTAGATTCAGGTTCAACAGACTTAATAGCATCACTACCAGACTTATCTAAGTTAATACTGGTAGTAGTATTATTGAGTCCACTACCAGGATTAACCAAGTTAGTTCTGGTATCAACCTTTCCAAGGTGTTTATTAGCCAAAACATTTACTTCTTCTCTGAAGGACAAGATATCTTCTGAAACCTTTGTAGGAGTAACTCCTTTTTCCATTGATTGAGGCTTGTGAACAGTCTCCTTCCTTGTTTTTTGAAGATCTCTTTGTTCCTTCTTTAACAGTAACATGGTTGACCTCTGTGGTAGGAATCACAACAAGCTCTGTACTTTCATTTTCTTGATCAGTGTTCCCTGCATTTGAAGGATCTTGGATACCTGCATCAGGGTTAGCTTGATTCTCCTTGGAGACAGGAATATAGTTCATAGAATCTGTTAAGTAATCAATGTCAAACATCCATCTATGTCCTAATCCCTGCACATTGGGTTTTTCTTCAAGAAAGTTAACATGAAGATTTTCCTCTACTCTCTTGGTCACTAGATTGTAAACCCTAAAGGCCTTACTATTCAGTGAATACCCAACTAGAAACCCTTCATCAGACTTCCCTTCAAATTTGCCTAGAACACTGAGTGTATCAAGAATGGTCACATGACACCCAAAAGGCCTTATATAGCTAACAACTGGTTTTTGGCCAAAAATAAGCTCATAAGGTGTTTTGTTTTGAGGCTTGGTCACTCTAACCCTATTGAAAATGTAGCAAGCAGATGCTACAGCTTCGGCCCAAAAGGTTGTGGGTAAGAATGAGTCTGCTAGCATAGTCCTAGCTGCCTCAATTAGTGTTCTGTTCATTCTCTCAGCAACTCCATTCTGCTGTGGAGTCCTAACATTGCTATATTGCTGCTTAACTCCTCTATTACCACAAAAATCAATCATGCTCCTATTCTTGAATTCAGTGCCATTGTCAGACCTAATGATTTTAACCTTTTTATTAAGTTGGTTTTCAATTTGCCTAATGAAAGTTTGAATCAATGGTGTAGTCTCATCTTTCCTAGACATAAAGAACACCCAGCAGAATCTAGTGCAATCATCAGTTATGACAAGGCAGTAACTAGCATGGTTAATACTTTGAACGGATGTGGGGCCAAACAGATCCATGTGTAAGGTATGCAAAGGCTCAGTAACAAGCCTATCTAACTTAGCCTTACAAGATGCCCTTTGTTTTTTCCCCTTATTACAAGCCACACATGCATGATCATTCTTAAACACTTTAGAAGGCAATCCTCTAACTAAGTTATTCTTCACTAACTTATTAATATTCTTAAAGTTTACATGCCCTAGCCTCCTATTCCACAATTTAGATTCATCTAATGTAGCTTTTGCAAGTAAACAGGCATAACCTTTTGAAGGATCAGATTGCTTCATATCAAAACTGTACATGTTGTATTGTCTAGGAACTTTAAGAAGGATCTGACTTTCATCAGGCATCTTAAAGTCCGAAGTCAAGACAAAACATTCAGTTTCACTAAAAAGCACCTTATGCTTCTTATCACAAATTTGTGATATGGAGAAAAGGTTAAACTGCCCTAGTTCCCTTACAAAAGATACATTGTCAAACTCTAAATTGCCTGCAACAATTCTACCTTTACCAGTTATATAACCTTTACTACCTCCAAAAGTAACAGAACCTCCTTGGAATTCTTGAAAATCTTTCAGATGGTTCTTGTTACCAGTCATGTGCCCAGAGCACCCACTATCAAATATTCCTTTGTCTTCCATGTTCTTCAGTGGATGTTCCTGCACAAAAGTAGAGAGATTAGTTTCTCTTCAGGACCCAAGCCACTGAGGACTTGGGTCTGCCCTGTGGATCAACATATTTATAGGTCTTGTATGAGCTTGATCCACCTTTGGTCTTGGATTCATAGGTAAGTGTGTTCTGAAAAGGATCCCAAGACCAATATGCTGGGGACTTAACAGCAGATTCCCCATTTTCCCTTACAGCACTTAAACTTGAAGCTTGTGCTGTATTATTAACAAAAGGACTCCTCACAGGTGACTTTGGTTTATAAAAATTAGTTCTTTGATTATAAGAATTCACCTGTGGTCTATTAACTAGTTGTCTGGGTCCAGAATGATTAAACCACCCAGAATTAACACTTGGCCTCACATAATTAGCATTTTGACCAACAGAACTCACATTTGGTCTACCAGAACTAAAATTTGGTCTACCAGAACTAAAATTTGGTCTACCGAATTTGGTTACCAGAATTAAGATTTGGTTTACCAGAATTAAGATTTGGTCTACCAGAACAAATATTACCAGAATTAACTTGTACAGGTCTAGTCACAAACTTATTAGCATGATTAATCCTGTTAGCATTGTTCCAAACTGGTTTATTTTTCATGTGGTCATTAACACTCTTATTCTTTCTTAGTTCAGCCTCTTTTTGCATCCTTTTCTCATGAAAGTCACAATCCTTAATCAGGTGACTTAAACTACCACACACAAAACACCTCTTAGGACCATAGGTGTGATTTTTTCTAAACTCTTGTCGCATTCTATCAGGTTTTGGTGACTCTTGATACTTAACAGACTCCCTAGAAGTTTTCATGTGATTAACACACCTAGGTCTATCTGTATTTGATTTTGATTTTGTCACCTCTGGTTCACTCTTTTTGACAAATTTTGCTTTAGAGGACTCTTTTGATTTACACTCTGACCCTGATTCAGATTTCTCAGAGACATCTCTTGTGGATCCTTCACTGTCATTGGTTTGACAAGTGAGTATTCACTTGATCTGTCATCAGAGTTGTCTGTCTCAGGATATATAGGACCCTTTTTACCATATACAAATAGAGAATCATCAAGGTCTACCTTTTGCACAGGAGTGTAATCTCCACTAAGTGGAGGTGGCAATCCTTTAAAGTCATCAGACTTAATGAACCTATTGTAAATAGGTTTACCAACATAATCCTCTTTTGTACATGTGAAAGCTGATCTATCCATTTCTTCTTCATAACTTAGCACTTCATCATTTGACTTAATTTCAAAACCTAAGCTAATTTTAGTTGTGGAACTCATTTGACAAGCTAGGAGTTTATCCTGATTCTTAGCAGAGTGTTGCCATATATCTATTTTCTTTTGTAATTCATCTCTTTCTTTGACAGCTTTCATGCGTATTCTTTTATATTTTTTAAGTTTCTCATCTTTTTCATATATTTCATTTGCTTGAAAAGTGAGTTTTTCATTCAAAGAGGCATGTTGTTTTTGTAAGGTGACAATTTGTGCTTCTAACTTTTTAACTGCATTAGTATAAGCTAGAATTTTTACTTCCTGGTCACCTATTTCTCTCAATTGTTCATCACACACAGATTTGAGATGATTATATGAATCGATGCATATTTTTGAACATAAGGATACCTCATTATTAGTACCAATGGCCATAAGTGCATGATTATTTACGTCCTCCTCTGGTAAGTGCTCAGTCCAGTTCACATCTCCAGCTTCTAATGTCAGCATGCTCATCTGGTTCCTCTCTGACCTGTCATTCTTTGGGTAATCATTTCTTCTCTTCCTGTCTTCATCAGCAGACTTCTTCTCCTTGCAGTCTCTAGCAAAGTGCCCATGTTTATGAAAATTATAGCACTCAACAGTCCTTCTAGTGTACCCCACTTGAGACTTATTATCAAAATGAATAGGCCTTCCATGCTGCTTTTGGAACCTCTTAACCCGCAGAGCAATCATGGCAATTTGCCATTTAATATCCATCTCTTCTACTTCAGCATCATTGATCTGTTCCAAATCTTCACTGATAAACTCATCATCTTCTTGTTGATAAGAAAAGAATGAATGAAGAATCTCATCAGCGACGCCTTCAGAAGCAGCTCTTTCCCTTGTACTGCTAGTAGGAGTCTCATAGCTACCAGAATTAATCTTGCCAGACTTAACTCTAGTAGTGCTGCTTTTGCCTTGAGAGACAAAGGCAACATTTGAGGAACTGGAAGATGCTTTAGAATATCCCTTGATTTCCAGTTCAAAAACCCTAAGGTTATTGTACAGGTCATCAGTTTTCATGCTGTCCACTTCATCCGTTACCCTCATAGTCATAGAAACACTTGACCATTCTGATGGGAGTGCCCTGAGGAATTTAAGGTTGGCATCTTCCTCTGATACTGGAGCACCAAGAGATTCCAATTGTGCCAGAAGGAGTTGAAACCTATCATAGCCATTTTCGAGTCCTTCTGTACTAGATATGCTGAAAGTCTCAAATTGTTGCTTGAGAACAGACTTCTGCATTCTCTTTGAGTTTGCATTCCCACCAAAACGCTTCTTGATTGCTTGCCAAATTTCTTTGGCATCGGTCATGTTTTGAAACGTTCTCAAGTGCTCTTTGGGAAGAGCCATCATCAGCACAGTTCTTGCCTTTTTCTCCCTTTTAACAGCCCGTATCTCCTCTGCAGATACTAGTGGTAAAACTCTAACCGATCCATCTGCTCCAACCGAGACCCTTTTCTTTGAATTGCCTTTCTGAATAACCTTCCAGATTTCACTATCAGTATATTCCAAATAATGTTCCATCTCCATCGCCCATATATCGTACTCATCTCTTTTCAGGAGTGGAAGTTTTATATTGGATATGGTTGTGGTTAAGGGGAGGATTGTTATTTTGGTGCTGCTGGTTTCAGGTTTCTCTTCATCATGAATGGATTTGTCATCATCACTGCCATGCATGGAGAATTCATCATTCTTGGGAGGGGTTTGATCAGGAGGGATTTCGGTTCCAGTCATGTTGTAGGATGATTTTAGTGATTTAGGGTTTGTGATTCTTCAACCTCAGAGTCTCTTTTCAGGCTCTGATACCACTTGTTGGTCCACACGAATATGGATCTCTAAGTAGCCTTTAACAACTTAGTAGACGACTTGAATAAATCAAATCAATCTAAGCGAGACTCTAACACTTTGTTTATGCTAATGCGGAATCTTAACACAAACAATGAAGAACACAACTAACTTTTTATTACTAATTGTTTACTGAATTACAATCTTCGTCGTCATCTCTAAACTATGCGTTAGGGTTCCTTTTATACACCAAGGAAACCCTAGATACAAAACTTGCTAAAGGATCTACGTATCTTCTCTAAAGATAACTTCAAATCCTTTCCTAACTTATCTCTAACTTATCTCTAAAATACATAACCAGACTTAACTTAATAAGTCAACCGGACTTAACAATATTTTACTCTACCAGACTTAATATTGTACTACCAGACTTAATAATACAAAATACACTAACAAACTTAATTGTGTACGCCACCAGACTTAAATCTGTTTTCCCATTAAGTCTCCTCTTGATAATTCCCAACACAACTTTCAAATATGCACAACAAATTGTTAAAAGGCCTTTTCATAATAAAGCGGTGGCTCAAAAATAATTTTGGAAACCAAAGGCTAAAACTGTAAAGCCAGCAGTTAGTACTGCTAGCCAAGCAGTTAGTACTGGTAACTCTGCAAACACTGCAAGGGATAAGAGGGTTAATGCTGTTAAGGCCTCAGCATGTTGGGTATGGAGATCAATCAAACCCAATGGTGCATCAATTGTATTGAAAAGGTTTGACTATATTGATGCACAAGGCAAATCCAAGTCAGTGATGGCTTGGGTACCCCAAGGAAACTAATTTCCTTATTTCATGTGCAGGGACATTCACAGGAAGATGATGAAGATCAAGGTTATGCAGACAGTGGATGTTCCAGGCACATAACAGGTAACATGTCCTATCTTTCAGACTTTCAACCAATGGATGGAGGATATGTTACCTTTGGGGGAGGAATAGGAGGAAGAATTACTGGTAAAGGAACATTGAAAATCGGTAAATTAGATTTTGAGGATGTGTACTTCGTGCAAGAGCTTAAGTATAACCTGTTTAGTGTCTCACAAATGTGTGACAAAAAGAACAAGGTTCTTTTTACTGACACAGAATTTCTTGTGCTTTCTCCATACTTTAAGCTTCCTGATGAAAGACAGGTTCTACTTAAAGTTCCAAGAAAGGGCAACATGTACAGTGTTGATATGAAGAAGATTGTTCCCAAAGAGGCCCTTACTTGTCTTGTTGCAAAGGCCACATTAGATGAGTCTATGTTATGGCATAGAAGACTTGGTCATATAAATTTTAAAACCATTAATAAAATTGTTAAGGATGGTTTCGTAAGAGGCTTGCCTCAGAAACGATTTAAAAATGACCAGACTTGTGTTGCCTGTCTCAAAGGCAAACAACACAAGGCTTCTTGTAAGCCCAAGTCTTATAACTCTATTAATCAACCTTTGTTTATGCTACATATGGATTTATTTGGACCAACTTCTGTGAGTAGTATTATGCATAAAAGGTACTGTCTTGTAGTTACTGATGACTATAGTAGATTCACATGGGTTTTCTTTTTAGGTTCTAAGGATGAGACACCTAGCATTCTTAAAACATTCATTACTGAGATAGAAAACTTAGTGGATAAGAAAGTTAAATTCATTAGGTGTGACAATGGGACAAAATTCAAGAATAGAGTTATGGATGAGTTTTTTAAGGAAAAAGGTATTAGAAGAGAGTTTAGTGCTGCTAGAACTCATCAGCAGAATAGTGTTGCTGAAAGGAGAAATAGAACACTAATAGAAGATGCTAGAACCATGTTAGCTGACTCTAAGCCGCCTATCACTTTTTGGGCTGAAGCAGTTAATAATGCTTGTTATTAGGGCTGAGCATCGGGCCGGATCCCGACCCGTCCCGTCCCGACCCGACAAATCCTGATACCGAAAGAGGCAGAAAATCCATACCGATACCGAACCGATTAGAAGTCGGGTCGGTTCGGTTTATGTCGGGACTGTCGGTTTCGATTTCGGGTATAAGCAACCAAGCCCGAAAATATTTGTTGTTGTTTGATGCATTTCACTGTTTTAAACACATTACTCTATGCTAAACAAAACAAACAATGAGTACGAATTCACTGTGATATATGGTTTAAGTTTGTCTTTTATGTTTAGCTGCACATATATGAGTATATTACCGACGTAATGCGTGGCCAGGAAACTCCTTGTTAAAGTGTACTTATAAAGTACAAAACTTTTTTTCATTAAAAGAAGTGTTTAATAGAAATTAATTAAATTTATATGAATTAACCCATCTCAACTCAGTCAAAACTACATCACCAGATCACCTCAACTCCCTACATCTATCAACAAGTCATGAAATGAAAAAATATATATATATAAAAATATAAGATCTCAGATTGCTTCAAACTTTGTTACCAATCTTTTACAAGATTTTTTAGTTTGAACAATAATCATCATCGACCCTTTTGGAAGCATTGCTTCCTTAATATCCAAAACAAATTGAATTGATTTATAACAAAGTTGCTATAATCATTTCTTGTTTCGTTCAAAGATCAATAAAACGAAAACATAAGCAAATACACCTACCCGAGACCTTTATCACAAGATCTTGAAGCCATAAGTATTCTCCTTGTGTTCTTCGAAGCTGAAACAAGAAAGATTAAACCTTGTGTTCATCAGAGATAGATAGATTTTTTTTTGGAAGGCTGGAGATAAGATAGATTTGAGGGAGATAGATCGATTTGGGAGCGGAGAGTTGTGTAGATCTGAGATAATGTTGGGTGGGAGAGATAGAGTGGAGTAGGTAGTAGTGAAAAGGTATATATATAAAAGGGAATCGGGACACTCGGTTATACTCGGGATAATGTCAGTTTTTAACCCGACACGACCCGAAACCGACTTTCACTAAAAATTAAAACCGACTACCGACCCGAATTTCACTAATTCGGTATCGGGACACTCGGTTTCGGTCAGTTTTTCGGGATTTTTCGGTTTCGGTTGGTTTTGCTCACCCCTACTTGTTATGTGCAGAACAGGGTTTTGGTAGTTAAACCTCACAACAAGACACCATATGAGCTGTTTAGGGGTAGAACTCCTGCATTAGGATTTCTAAGACCTTTTGGGTGTCATGTAACTATTCTAAATACCTTAGACCATCTAGGCAAATTTGATGGCAAATCTGATGAAGGATTCTTGGTTGGTTACTCTTTAAATAGCAAAGCCTTTAGAGTATACAACACAAGAACAAGGATAGTTGAGGAGAACCTGCATGTTCAATTTCTAGAAAATAAATCTAATGTTGCAGGTGAAGGTCCAAAATGGCTATTTGACCTTGATACTCTAACCCAATCAATGAATTATGTGCTAGTTGTTGAAGGAACCTTTTCTAATGATTTTGCAGGTTCAGAATCTGATGATGCAACAAATGAAGCAGGGTTGGGAAAGGAGAATGATCAAGATCATTTGCTGATGCCAATATGGAACAGTGTGGATTCTTATTCAATGAATGGTAAACCTTCTACTGATGAAGCCAAATAAGGTATTGAAGTTGAAAACAATGTAGATAGAGCTGAAGAACAAGAGAATCAAGATAACAGTACTAATGGAGATTGTACTATTGAGCCCCAAGTTGGTACTGCTGGGCAAAATGTTCATACTGCTGGCCCATCAGATACTAATACTGCTGATTTCTCAGAAGATGAGGTGGATATCAATAATCAACCACCTACCTATGCAGTTCTCACTACACTACACACAAGGATACACAGAGATCACTCACAATACAATGTGATTGGGGACATACATTCTGGTGTGAAGTCAAGAAGACAAACTATGACTTCAGACCAACAAGGGTTTCTTAGTGCTGTTTATGAAGAAAAGAAGCATGAAGATGCCAACACTTGCTTGTTTGTGTGTTTCCTCTCACAATATGAACCTAAAAATGTTCTCAAAGCCTTAGAAGATTCAAGCTGGGTGGAAGCAATGCAAGAGGAGCTTCTTCAATTCAAGATTCAGAAGGTTTGGGTACTAGTGGATTTACCTAAAGGTATGAGGGTAATTGGATCCAAATGGGTTTTAAGGAACAAAAGGGATGAAAGGGGTATTGTGATCAGAAACAAGGCTAGGCTTGTAGCCAGGGGTATTGATGTGTCAAACGTGTTGCAAGTTTTAAAATTTATAAACACGATTTATCCAATTCTCTAATTAACACATACGAGCAAGTATACTCGTTCGTGGCAGTAAAGGTGGGTAAGTCGAGATCGTCCCAAGGGATTTGGTTTTTGTATTTAGTAAAATAAGTTTTAACAAAAAGGTTGTCAAGCCAATTTGGAGAAAATTCTTAAAGTAAATTCAATCAAACAAAACATATACTTGTGTGTAATTCTATAACTAATTGCATAGAGTATTCTACCAAGTTGGGTGTAACTTGTAATGATGCACAATTTTATATGAATGATTAACAATCAATGGTTTATATCATGAAAAATCATTTCTAAGAATTCAATCTCCTAGTTAACTCCTTTCGGCCTTGCTAACTATTACGACAATTCTTTTAAGCACTAGTTGTTTGAAAAGCAATTCTTATCTTAATTGTTCCTACGAATCCTTTCGGCCATTTTATTCATGATGAAATCGTTTCAAATCCATTTTAATGAGTAAATATGGTGCTTGTCACACACCATATCCCATACTAATTCGTGCACTAACTTTTTGGAATAAAAACATAAAGAAAATCCTTTCGGCCTTTTTATCCTTTGAAAATGTTTTTATCAACTAATTAAGCAAGATTAGATGTTATTCCAACAAACTCATAAAATAAGAATTGGTTTCATGCATCACCTTTTAACATAAGAATTCTCCAACAATTAGTTACGTCATAACACACAAGTATACCAACAATTACTCCATAACAATCATTATAAAACACAAGTAACAAAACATACTTTCATTAAACGTAAATAAATGAGATATACCTAGCTTAGATTACAAGAACTAGATTTGTGGTACTATAGCAACCACACTCCTCCAATCGCCTAATAAGACACGTAAACAACTCCACACTCGAACCACACTATTGAGACTTTAACTCAAAGTTCCTGGACGTTTTTACAGCACTTCTAAGCTTTCGGGCAATGATAATAAGATAGCAAGGACTTGGTGTAAGTCTCTTACTAGTTTTTGGGTTGTCACACTTATGCATCAAGTAAAAACGTCACTAATGAGTTAATAAGCAGGAAATGATCAGCCACCATGATTATGGGACTTAAATACATCATTAAATGAACTTTTGTAACAACAACTTCATCCAACCGATCGGTTTTGGGTTCCAACCGATTGGTTGGCCTTCTCGGTAAATCCCGTCTTCTCCCATCCGAATCGGATGCGGGCTCCATCATGCAGACTCCATCCGATTGGATGGAGTCTGCATGTACTCAAAATCTTGATTTTTCTTTGTCTTTTCTTGGTAGATGCTTTATCCTTCATTGTGGTACTGATTTCTTCCATAGAACTTGATATTTTCTTGATATATAAACATAGAAATCTTGACACTTTCACATCCTTGAGTCCTTGTGTGGTTACTTTCTTGTTTCCATCTCGAGAATCCTCCAATTTGTGCATAATTACTTCAATTCTTCGACTTTTCCTGTACTTGGCTACATTTACTTGCATATATACTTTTTCCATGATTAAGCAACAAATACATACAAATATAACCAAATATGATGCACAAAACTAATGATAACTTAACTAAAAACATGTTCATTTTGAACGTTATCAGGTATACACAAGAAGAGGGAAAAGACTATGAAGAAGTTTTTGCGCCAGTAGCAAGGATTGAAGCAATCAGACTATTCTTGGCCTATGCTTCTTTCATGGGCTTCACTGTTTATGAGATGGATGTTAAGAATGCCTTCTTTTATGGTACTATTGAAGAGGAGGTGTATGTCTCACAACCTCCAGGTTTTGTTGATCCAGAACATCCTGACAAGGTGTACAAGGTTATGAAAGCTCTTTATGGACTACATCAGACTCCAAGGGCATGGTATGAGAATTTGGCTTCCTATCTGTTAGAAAATGGATTCCAAAGGGGCAAGATTGATCAGACTTTATTCATTAAGAAGAACAAGAAGGATATCTTGCTGGTACAGGTTTATGTAGATGATATCATATTTGGATCCACAAGGAAAGATATGTGCTTGGAATTTGAGAAACTTATGCATGATAAGTTTCAGATGAGTTCCATGGGGGAACTTACCTTTTTTTTAGGGTTGCAAGTGAACCAATCAACTGAAGGCATATTTATCGGTCAAGATAAATATGTGGCAGAGATACTAAGGAAATTCCAGATTACTGATGCTAAAGTGGCAAGCACACCAATTGATCCAGGGAAACCTTTACTTAAAGATGCTGATGGAGAAAATGTTGATGTACACATCTACAGATCTATGATAGGGTCGTTGATGTATCTTACTTCATCAAGACCAGATATCATGTTTGCTGTATGTGCCTGTGTAAGGTTCCATGTGACTCCTAAGGTTTCTCATTTAACTACTGTCAAGAGGATCTTTAGATATCTTAAGGGTTAACCTAGGTTGGGTTTGTGGTATCCTAGGGAATCACCTTTTGACTTGGTGGCATATTTAGATAGTGATTATGCTGGTGCAAGCCTGGACAGGTAATCAACTACTGGTGGATGTCAGTTCCTTGGTTGCAGACTTATATCATGGCAGTGTAAGAAGCAGACAATTGTGGCAACTTCTGAGTATGTAGCTGCTGCAAGTTGCTGCGGTCAAGTGCTTTGGATTCAAAATCAACTGCTTGATTATGGGTATAATTTTATGAACACCATGATATATATTGACAATAGCAGTACCATATGTATTATTAAAAATCCAGTGCAGCATTCTAAAACAAAACACATAGAAATTAGGCATCTTTTTATCAGAGACTGCAATGAGAAAAAGTTAATTCAAGTGGTTAAAATTGATTCTAATCAAAACTTTGCAGATCTTCTCACAAAAGCCTTTGATGTAGGAAGATTTCAATACTTGGTAGCAAGTATTGGAATGCTTAATCCTTAAAGTTTTCAATCTGTGTGTTTTTGTACATTAAAATGGATTTGTACTGCTAGGCTTATCAATTAGTACTGTTAAATACAGTTTGTACTGCTAGTCCAAAATTTGGACTGCTTGTTAATACTGTTAGTCATATGTTTATACTGTTATGAAGCAAGTGCTTTGCACTTTGTTTTCTTGGTTTTGGACTAACATTTGCAGGTCATGGAGTTGATAATGACAAAATTAACTGTATTAAAGATGTCATTTTGCCCTTAAACCATGCATTATTATCAAGGATCTTCAAGCTACAAATCTTCAAGAGCTCTCAAGCTCTTATGAGCAGTATTTGGAAGTTTAAGCACAAAAGAATTACTAGTGTACTGTGTGAGCAGCAAATGGTGGCTCAGTAGCTGACATAATAGGTTGATGATGGACAGAGTTTGGGGATCCATTAACAAAGGTTTATACCTAAGTTACTTGATTCTTTAAAACTTCTTTCTTGAAATCTTATTATGATGTTTTGTATTGGAATTGATGGCTTAGTTAGTCAGACAGTAACTGACATAACTCACTTTCTACCGTTTTATACTTTTGTATAATGAGTTAGTCTAAGGACATTTGGTAGAAAGAACAGCGAGCAAACGTGAATCTAACACAATTGTGTTGGAGGCAACAACTGCCACGAGCTTGAAACCCTGTCAAGAAAGCTCTTTGAATGAGTTTATCTGCACACAGGCAGTTATTTATAACTGAAATCATTGGTTCTCACACAACCAGAGGTTGCTTTAAACAAAAAACATGATTAAGTGTCTGTCTTTACACTTAATCCCTTCAAAATGGTTGTTGGCAGTATGGTTTTTCATCAAAATTGAGTTTATACTGCTGAGTCAAATTTTTCTAAAAAGTTTGTACTGCCAGGCTTAAAGTTAGTGCTGGTAGGCTTAAGTTTATATTGCTGGATAGTCGTTAGTACTGGTGCGAAATAACAGCTTTTTCAAAATAGCCGTTGAGAGTTAGTTGAGATTTTTACTGATCATTTCCTTGTTTTAAGGGTTTCCTTTTTGGATATTTTTACTTATTAAATTATTATATTAACCTTATCTTCAATTAAAAGTTATCTTTTGATTAAAGTCGGTCCAATAGAAACCCTAACAAGCCTTTCATAATATCTCAATTCACTTTCTTCATCTACTTTCTACCCTAAAATTACACTATTCACAGTAGTCAAATCATCTTTTACTGAAAAATAATGGCTACTTTATTCTTTGTTGACAAACACAACGTGGTCGCTTATTTGAAAAAAGCAGAGGATGATACTACTTTTAATCAGATAGTGGACTTTTTAAATGGTTCTCACATAAGGTATTCTTTAACCTTAAATCCCACTATCTATGTATCCCAAATCAAAGAGTTTTGGCAGATTGTTACTATCAAAACATTTGAAAATGATGACAAAGAGTTAATTGCCACAGTGGATGGTAAATCTATCACTATTACTGAATCATCACTCAGGAGGCATCTCCAATTGAATGATGACAATGGTATTAGTGCTATGCCAAACACTGAAATATTTGAAAATTTAACCAGGATGGGGTACAACACCCAATCACAATCTTTGACTTTTCAAAAGGGTTGTTTTGCCCCTCAATGGAGGTTTTTGATTCACACCATCCTTCACTGTCTCAGTCCTAAGAAAACCTCATGGGAACAGTTCAGTAGCAATATTGCAACTGCTCTCATCTGCTTAGCTACTGACAGAACTTTCAATTTTTCTAAACTCATTTTTGAAGGTATGCTTAAAAATGTTGACAGCAAATCAAATTTTTTTTATGTATCCTAGGTTCATCGAAACAATTTTGAACATGAAGAAACATCAACTTCTTCCACAAAAAACTGTTTATCCAACACCCAAACTTACCCAAAAACTTTTTAGTAACATGAAAATGGCATCAAGAGGGTATAGTGGGGAAGAAGTTCTGTGGAAAACTAGAAGGGGGGGGGTTGAATAGTTTTACCATTTTAAAATTAAATCACTTTGTTACTTTATGTTATTTCAAAGGAAACAAGCACAAACAAATATTTACACAATATATATATGAGAAGTAAAGAAAGGAAAGATCAAACCACACAACACGGATGTTTATAGTGGTTCGGCTACAAGGACTCTCTTCCTTGCCCTACTCCACTCCTCGAGCCTCTAACTCGAGAGTTATCCTTCACTAAGAAACAAACTCTCTTCTAGGTGGAGAAAACCTTTACACGTCGCTTACTTCCTTTTCCGGTACTAAGCTAAACACCGGGTTCTATTACAAGGTAGAACCAACCTTACGTCGCCTATAAGATTACCGACACTAAGCTAGATGTCGAGTTCTTTACAGGGGTACAACCACTCCCGTTTGGTTCTTTCACAAGGGTACAACCACTCCCTACACTCTTTGTGTTTTGAGGACTAAAACACTAACGACACTCACTGAGATAAATGATACAAGTAATGATGTGTGAACTACAACTATATCACACAGTAACTATGCTAAAGGTTTACACGTCTGTGTTGAACCTTGATGCTTAATCTCCCTTGCTACAAAAGGAAAGATCAATGAAATGAATGAATGATAAATGTTAGATGATATGTAAATGAATGAGTATGAATGTTAGGCTCTATGAGTGATGGTGTGTTCAAATGATCAGCTTGCTATTTATAGGCAAGCTGATGAACAGCCGGCGGATCCGGCAGATCCCATAAAAGGGATCCGTCCTTTATGTCGATTGGATCCGCCGACTTGACAGCAATATGACAGCTAATAGTTTTGGAAATCTTTCCAAATCCAGCTGTATCCTCCACACCTTTGTCATGTCATATCAAGATCTTCCAAAGTCAACTATCTAGCTTGAAGATCTAGCCAATATATTATGTATGATGCATGCCATGATGTCATTGTATCATTTTAAAGATAAAGTTTCCTTTTAAGGAAATAAACTAGTAGATGTGTAAAATGTAATTCTAAGTAAACTTGTGAAATGTAAAATGTGTTTTAAAGAGACTTTAGCTAGCATTTATAATTTTCTAAAGGTTATACTTTGTAATTGTCATTTACAAAACTAAGTAAAGATCGTAAAATATAAATAACGTTTTTAGGACGATATTTGTATTAACATTCTCCCCCTTTTTGTTGATGAAAAAACATAAAGTATATTTTTGAGCAAATTAATAAATATAGCATGAGTTCTTTAAAATATAGATTAAGTTTGTTTTATTTGAGTTTGAAAATTCTTTTTATGCAAAAGTGTATGTACTGTGATGATTCACAGTTATGCAAACTTAATCCTTTCTCCCCCTTTTTGTCGAAACAAAAAGAAGAGTTGCGTAGCGGAAAGCGATTTTCAGAACTTTAAGAGCTCCCCCTTGTTTGATACTCCCCCTAAATGGAGTAACAAGGTAATGATCCTACAAAACAAATGGTTAGAATATGATATGCTCCCCCTTGATGTATACTCCCCATTACAAAAGTACCAACGTATACATTAAAAGGGTATGAGATGCTGCAAAAGAAATGTTAGTTGTGAATAGCCTAAAATGGAGATGCATAATGCATATGATATGTTCATTCAAATAAGAATGATAATCTAGTTGACTCTAAAAAGTCAAAATGTAGTGTCTGATCAAAATTTTGTACCTAAAGTACAAGTGATCAAACTAGAATGTAGATTCCAAGTAGCTATATAATGATGTTAGTTACCTAACTAATGATAATATGCTTTATGTTGATCACTCATAAGCATAAAAACATCACATTCATTCATGGAAAATTATGTGACAAAAGTCACAAACATAATATGATGTTTACATAAAAATGAAAAATGCATCCTAAAAAAAAAAAAAAGTCTCACAACAACATCAAGAAGGTCCTATATAATGAGACTAAAATTCTCCTATTGAGGAGGATGAGAGATGGCGTTTAGATGCTCAAGAATGTGGTTCAAAATGAACCTCATTTCATTTTGGAGTTCGTGCACCAAAATGTTTGTCCTTTGAGCTATGTGAGCTATGGCGAGCAAAACCGGGCGGAAGAGTAGACTCATTTGGTTGTGGTGGTGGTGGTTGTGATTGGTTGTTGGGAGGTGGTGATTGTGCTTGTTCATTGGTTGGTGGTGGTGTTTGGAGGGAGTTCATGAGGATGTTTTGGAGGTCCATGGCTTCATTGAGGCGGTGATCTACCATACCCGAGAGAGTGTAGAGACGGTTGAGCTCTTCACTTATCTCCTCTTGGGTTTGAGGCAAATTGATCCACATTGCCTCGTCTATGGCAATGAGAGTTGATGTGGTGGTATTTGAGGTTGGGATGATGGTGCATCGTGGTATAAAGGACCATGGATATCCAGGAAAATTAGATGAAAAAGCCTAGGCTCTTGACCTTCAAAGGTCATGGGTGGAGGATTGTTTGATCTTGGTGGGAGATCCTCCAAGTCATCAAGGTATGGATGAGGTGATGTAGGTGGAGTCCTAAATAGTTCCATGGGTTGGAGTTTGGGTGAGTTTGGTTGTGATTGAGATTTGACAGTCTGTGATGGAGCGGGTGGTGGTGTGGTTGCTATTGGAGTTATGGATGGAGGTGGAGTTTGTATGACAACATTGGATGGTGTAGGTGTGGATAAAGTAAGGAAATTTTCACTTGCTATAGGAGATGAGATATTAAGAGGAGATGATTCCTCTGATGATGAGTTAGCAAGATTTATGAAGCAACAGGGTTTCACACTTATGCGAGCAGTGCGTTTGGGAGGTCTAGAGGTGGAGGAGTTGGTTGATTTTGTCATGGTTAAGTATGATAGCTAAGATGTACAGGAGAAGAAATGGTTGTTGTGTGAGTTTAGTGATGATCCTAAAGCACTAATTTATAAGCAGAAGGTTTATGAGTCTGTGTGTTTGGATTTGATGTGAATCCAATAGAGAATGTTGGTTCCTAATGATTTGGAACAAAAATTTGTGCAAATCACATCACATAAGTCAATCCATAGAACTTATGTTGAGTAATATGAAGAAGATATGCAGTAAATGCAAAGAGATAGTGGAAAAGCTTCTGATGTGATGTTCTCACGGATTTGAAGGATCCCTAAAAAGGGTTCCTTGCTTGTATCAGAAAGGTAACTCACTCCTAAAATTTGAAAATTCAAATTTTGGTGGGAAATTTTGGTCTTAAGTTTCTAAGAGTATCTAAATCATTCTAAGATGTATAATGATTAGTGAACCTATTCTAAAGAACATAAGAAACTAGAATTTATGAATCGGGATGAGTCAAAAAGTTTTAGGAAATTAATTGTTATACCTGCGAAGCTAATCGACAAGGCGTGCGGATCCAAAATTTTGGATCCGCCTGATCCGCAGGTTGTAGAATGGCGGAGCTAACTCTAATACTTGGCGGATCCAAATTATCGGATCCGCCAGATCCGTCTGGCAAAAATACAAAAACTTCACAGAGAGTATGTCATATTTCGCGTTTTTCGACGAAAACCTGAAAATTCTCTTGGAGTATATCTATCATCTAATATGTAATGCAAAACAACTAAATATGATGATACTAACACATGTTTAATCATAGATTAATCCATTCATGTGAACTTACCTTAATAGGAGTTAAGCCAATCATAGGCTTAAACATGGAAAATTGATAACACTAAGTGTTATCGACCTGCAAGTATTAGTTAGTTCCCATACAATTCAAGTAGCATCATAACAAGTTGATAACATAACCATTCAACATAAAATAGTCTAGTAACGATTAGTTCCAAACACTCCTATCAACTCAATTTCTTCTTCAACTTCTTCATACCCTTGTGAAGCTTCATGATCCATCGTCCTAAATTCTTCACCATTCCCCTCATTTGAAGATGCTCAGGTGATTCATTCTGAATTGGTGGAAGTTGTCTCAAGTAATCGGGTGGAGGAAGTCTAGAATTTCCCAATCCGTCATCGTCACTCATGGATGATGAAGATGATGAAGTTTGAACACGAGGACGTTTGCCTTTATCAATTGCTACCCTATGGTCACTCAAGGGAAAAAAGGTGCGTTGTATCTCATCATAGTCGGGAACAAAATCTAAGGCATTTCTAGGGATGGGTGCAAATGCTCGATAAAGACGGGTTAAGAGCATTCCATAAGGCAATGCAATTTTCCCTTGAATTGGAATATCGGCCATTCTCTTGGCGATATAGTAAGCAAGGTTAAAAGGTTGACGGGTTGACACATTGTACATCATGTGGCAAAGACAAGCATTGATATGATCGCGGTGTCCTACCGTGCACATGACATTGGCCCTTAAGACTTCTTCCATTTTCCTAAACTCGGGCTTAAGCTCATTTTGCTCCATAGCAAATGGATCTCTAGCTACTTCTTTACCTCGATACATCCTAGTGGGGTTGTTCCTAGGAATGAAGAGGTGCTCACGAATGACTTCTTTTGAGGCTAAAGGAGTGGCATATGGTGCCGTTCGTTCAAGATTTGACTCAAGAATGGTTAATGACCATTTATCGGTATAGACACTCGTTCGATAACTTGGAACTCCTAGGACCTCACCAAATTGATTTAAAGGGATGTTGTATTGTGTTCCATTGACACTGAAGCGAATGTTCATGTAACCTTGATCATTTGACTCTAGATTGATACTAGCATAAAATTCTAAAATGAATCGTGGAACTAATGGTTCATCAATATCTAGGAGGGAATCAAAGTGAATGGCCGCTAGTTGTTCCCTAAGATTGGTTCCTTCATAGAATGAGGACTCTACAAACCTACCTCATGTACGTAGTGTTTTTCTAGAGCTTTGAAAATTTCAACTTGTTGTTCACTAAGTCCTTTGGTTTTGGTGTTTAGGTGGTATTGACGGTGTTTGTGATCATAGTTGTTGGGGAGCATGATTATCCTAGACACGAAGATTATGTAGTTTAGTTGAAATTATCAATATTATATTATATATTATATATATATATATATATATATATATAGGGTGGGGTTTTTAAAAGTCTCTTATAATAAAAAGTGTAGGAAGGATGTGGAGCGAATGTGTCACTTGCCAATCATCATGCACATCATAGACACATCATATGACATGTGTCACCCACCCCCCCCCCCCCCCCAAAAAAAATTTTTTTTCCGCCAAAAAAATTTATTTTTTGGGCAAAAAAAAAATTCCCGCCAAAAAATTCCGCAAATTTTGGTTGCATCACAGTTATAAGTTTGGTGATCAGACTAATAAGTTTACTGCACAAGTTTAAGTTACTGCATCTAGTTAACAGTTAAGTGCATCAACTATGATGCAGTAACTTATAACCTTAATGCACTAAATCATAATTGTGACGCAGTAACTTATAATGTGACGCATCACAGTTATAAGTTACTGCTCTAGTTAATAGTTAAGTGCATCAACTATGATGCAGTAACTTATAACTGTGATGCGTAACAAAATTTGGCGGAAAAAAATTTTGGGCCCAAAAAATTTTTTTTTGGCAGGAAAAAAATTTTCGCGGGGGGAGGGGGGGGTATGGTGACACATGTCTATGATGTGTCATATGATGTGGAAGGGGTGACACATGTCACTCACAATCCTTCTACACTTTTATATAAGGGACTTTTTATTTTAACCCATACCTATATATATATATATATATATATATATATATATATATATATATATATTATATATATATATATATATATATATATATATATATATATATATATATGTCTAGTGTGTGCCTACATGGGGACAATGTGGAGGTGCGATTATCTCGACTCATTTTGATGCATGAAAATTATGTTTATGCAAGTTTTATAATAAAACAAGAGATAACCCAAATGCTCCTACTTCAATGTAGCTAACGATTGAATGTACCCGAAAATACATATTAATTATGTATTCCCTTTAGCATTCAAGAGACATGATGCAAGTGATGCTTAAAACCTAACGTTTTTGTATTTGTATGAACAATGTCCAAAAACCGTTTTTCCTAGTCGTGAGAAGATTTTAGCAAAAGTTTCTCGTGGGATTTTTGATGAATGATGACAATGTACTATAAGATGCAATTCCTAACTATGAAGAACATGATTTGTTATGCAATTTAGAAAGTATGCTTCATGATTTTTCAAGAATTATGCATAACCCCAAGTTTTGGTTTTGTGCATGAAATAGAAATCCTAGACGCAAATCAGGAGTATAAACATGATAAGTATACTTACAGTGATGTTTGGAGCACAATTTGGTTGAGAACAATGGCTTAATTTGTGAGTTTGGTGAAGTATGGGACGAATTCAGTAGGTGATAAGTTTGAGTGATGAATAGTACTTGGTGTTGTTTATTATATAATAAAACAACCAGTGCATGTGACGGATCCGGCGGATCCAAAACAAAGGATCCGCCTTTGTTATCGTTTGGATCCGCGGGATCAGAACACGATTTTTGGTTTAGTGTCGAGTTTGGTTAAACTAAGATTTACGCTACTGTATTATCTAATCACTATGTTCCATTAATCCTAATCCAAGTCTAAGGTAGTTGAAAGGTTCTCTTTTGAGAGGTTTTGTGAGGATGTCGGCAATGTTGTCCTCTGAGGAAACTTTCTCAATTGAGATGTTTCCCTTCTGAACATTGTCGCGTAGGAAATGATGACGTATTTCAATGTGTTTGGTTCTTGCGTGTTGGACCGTATTTTTGTTGAGGTCGATTGCTCCTTTGTTGTCACAAAGAATGGGGATGTCGTTGAGTTCAACTCCATAGTCAACGAGAGCTTGTTTCATCCACAGTGCTTGTTGACACGCCTTTCCTGCAGACACGTATTCTGCCTCTGTTGTTGAGATTGCGAGGGTTGTTTGTTTCTTAGCAAACCATGAGGTGAGACAATGTCCTACAAAAGTACAAATACCGCTAGTACTTTTTCTATCAACATAGTCACCGGCATGGTCTGAGTCGGCATACACTATGGTTTCTATACCTGTTCCTTTGGGATACCATAATCCTAAATGTGTAGTGCCTTTAATGTACCTAAATATCCTTTTAACGGCTTCAAGATGGGATATTTTGGGATCTTCTTGAAACCGTGCACATAGACAAACACTAAACATAATGTCCGGCCTACTAGCCGTAAGATAGAGTAAACTACCAATCATTCCCCTATATTTAGTGCTATCTACGGATTCATTTTCTTCATCTTTTGTGAGTTTGGTTTCGGAGGACATGGGTGTTTTCATGGGTTTTGAGTCTTCAAGACCAAACTTCTTAAGCATATCTTTGATATACTTTGATTGGTTGAAGAATATCCCATCTTCAAATTGTTTAATTTGGAGACCTAAGAAAAAGTTTAGTTCCCCCATCATACTCATTTCAAACTCATCATGCATGATTTTTGAAAAATCGTTGCATAGCTCTTGACAAGTTGAGCCGAATATAATGTCATCCACATATATCTGGACGATGATGATATGTGATCCCTTTTTCTTGGTGAAGAGAGTATTGTCTACTAGGCCCATGGTATACTTATGGTCAACTAGGAAGGTCTTAAGTCGATCATACCAAGCTTTTGGTGCTTGCTTAAGTCCGTATAATGCTTTCTTAAGTTTGTAGACATGATTTGGTTTTTCAAAGTCGGCAAAGCCGGGAGGTTGTGCAACATATACTTCTTCATTTATAAATCCGTTTAAAAAGGCACTTTTGACATCCATTTGAAATAATTTAAAATCATGTGCACATGCATATGCAAGTAGTATCCTAATAGACTCTAGTCTAGCTACGGGTGCAAATGTCTCATCGTAATCTATACCCTCTTGTTGATTGTAGCCTTGAGCTACTAGCCTAGCTTTGTTTCTAGATACTATGCCATTTTCATCCATTTTATTTCTAAATACCCATTTTGTACCAATTATGGTTTGATTTTTAGGTTGTGGAACTAATGTCCAAACATCATTTCCAATAAATTGGTTTAATTCCTCTTACATAGCAATAACCCATGATTCATCCTTTATAGCCTCATTTATATTTTTAGGCTCAACTATTGAAACAAAACAAAAGTAATTACTTTCATTTTGAGCTTGAGATCTTAATGTTCTTTCATTAAGTTTTCCGATGACGTTTTCTAATGGATGACTTTTAGATTCTTTAATGTTGATAATTTCATTATTTTCTGGTTCATCCTCTAAATTTTCAACCATTTGGTCTTCAACTAAGTCATCATCTACCAAAGGTGATGTCTTAGAGGGAGGTGGACTTTCATCGAATGTTATGTTCAATGATTCCTCGACTCTTGAGGTTTCTTTGTTCAACACTATGTATGCTTTACTATTTTGCGAATACCTGAGAAACACACCTTCATACGACTTTGGGTCAACTTGGTGAGATAATCTTTTGTGTTAAGAATGAAGCATTTGCTTCCAAAAACTCTAAAATACCCTAAAGTAGGCTTTTTGCCTCTATATAACTCATATGGAGTTTTTCCTAAAAATGGTCTAATTAGAACTCGATTTAGAATATATGTAGATGTATCTACAGCGTGACACCAAAACTTTTGAGGTATGTTTTGTTCATTTAACATAGTTCTACTCATTTCTTGAATTGTCCTATTTTTCCGTTCTACTACACCATTAGATTGTGGAGTTCGGGGAGCCGAGAAATTATGTGTTATTCCATTATTATCACAAAAAGTTCCAAATTGGATTTCGTTGTCAAATTCTCGCCCATGATCGGTTCTAATAGATACTATGTTACTTCCTATTTGATTTTGAATTTTCTTGCTTAGAATTTCAAATTTATCAAAGGCTTCATTTTTGGTTTTCAAAAATTTAGTCCACGTATATCTAGAGTAATCATCTACTATAACTAAAGTGTAAAAATTTCCTCCATAACTTTGTATAGCCGACGGGCCAAACAAATCCATATGCAATAATTCTAGACACCTAGATGTAGATACCATATTTTTAGCCTTATGGCTATTATGCACTTGTTTCCCAATTTTGCAAGCATCACAAAAGTGTTGGTCATATTTCAACTTGGGTAGGTTCCTAACGAGTTCCTTAGAAGATAAGGATTGAATAAGCCTCATATTGGCATGACCTAAACATCGATGCCATAGAGTAGAGTTTTCGTCCAGAGATGTAAGACAAAGCTTGTCTTTAGGTGTTTTATCTAATTTCATAACATATACGTTATTCTTTAAAACACCTCTTCCTACGGTTATGCCGTCTTTAAGTATTTTACTTCCATTTTCACTGAAAAGGACGTTATACTTTTTGCGACATAATTGACTTATACTAAGCAAGTTAAATCCTAAATTATCTACATGAGCAACATCATCAATAGAGAGAGAGTCATGAGAGATCGTACCTTTTCCAATGATTTTACTTTTAAGTTTGCTACCGAATGTGACATTACCTCCGTCGTACACTTGGTAAGTAGAGAAAAGGTTTTTGTTTCCCGTCATATGTCTTGAACACCCACTATCTTTGATCCACTCATCATGTTCTAGATCAACCTTTAAGCATACCTCTTTTGTGTCATGAGCCATAAGGGCAACTTCGTTGTTCTTATGCTCATCATCATCTCCTTCACTATCACTCCAAGCTCCACTAACAAATGCTTTTTGAGACTTGTTCTTTGGAAGCTTTGGACAATCACCTATAAAGTGACCAGAATCTCCACACCTATAGCACTTCCTCTCTAACTTGCCTTTTCTATCATCACGGTCTTTACGAAGGGATTTCTTTTCTTCACGAGGTGGTCTTACGAACTTTCCTCGTCTCCTGAAGAATTTCTTGAAATCTCTTACGGCCATGGCATATTCTTCGTCTTCACTACTAGAACAAGATTCTTCATCATCACTTGTCTCAGCTCTAGCTTTCAAGGCAATGGACTTCATTTTCTCCTTCTTGCCTTTAACTATTTCTGAATCTTTTTCCATCACCATTTCGTGAACTTTGAGATTTCCTATGAGCTCATCCAGTGTCATTCTTGAAAGATCCTTGGATTCTTCAATAGCTGTCACTTTTGCTCTCCACTTTGGGTGGAGTGCTCTTAGAAATTTCCTGACAAAATTCTTACTAGAAAAAGATTCGTCAAGTGCTTTAAGTGATGTAATAATAGTATTAAACCTAGCAAACTCACTATCAATGATCTCATCTTCAGAGATAACAAATTGTTCATATTGTTGAACAAGAAGATCAATTTTGTTATCTTTGACTTGTGAGTTTCCTTGATGAGTGACAATTAGAGATTGCCAAATATCTTTAGCCGTTTTACACATAAAAACTCTTTCATATTCTTTCTTAGGTAAAGCATTGTAAAGCATCATTTTGGCTTCATTATTTTTGGCAATCAACTTCTTTTGCTCATCACTGTGACGAGTAAGAGAAGCTTCTACATCCCGACCACCCGAAATATCATTACTTATGGCCTTGTAATCACCCTCAACAATTATAAACCATAGATCAATATCCTTTGACTTCACATAAGTCTCAAAGCGATTTTTCCAATAAATAAAACAATTAGGTTCGAATAGAGGTGGTCTTTGCATAGATTGCCCTTCTTTAAAGTTTTCAAAATCCATGGATCGTTTTAAGTTTTAAAATACAATATATTTTAAAAATCTTAAGTAACGTAGCTCTTGATGCCAATTGTGGAAAACTAGAAGGGGGGGGGGGGTTGAATAGTTTTACCATTTTAAAATTAAATCACTTTGTTACTTTATGTTATTTCAAAGGAAACAAGCACAAACAAATATTCACACAATATATATACATATGAGAAGTAAAGAAAGGAAAGATCAAACCACACAACACGGATGTTTATAGTGGTTCGGCTACAAGGACTCTCTTCCTTGCCCTACTCCACTCCTCGAGCCTTTAACTCGAGAGTTATCCTTCACTAAGAAACAAACTCTCTTCTAGGTGGAGAAAACCTTTACACGTCGCTTACTTCCTTTTCCGGTACTAAGCTAAACACCGGGTTCTATTACAAGGTAGAACCAACCTTACGTCGCCTATAAGATTACCGACACTAAGCTAGATGTCGAGTTCTTTACAGGGGTACAACCACTCCCGTTTGGTTCTTTCACAAGGGTACAACCACTCCCTACACTCTTTGTGTTTTGAGGACTAAAACACTAACCACACTCACTGAGATAAATGATACAAGTAATGATGTCTGAACTACAACTATATCACACAGTAACTATGCTAAAGGTTTACACGTCTGTGTTGAACCTTGATGCTTAATCTCCCTTGCTACAAAAGGAAAGATCAATGAAATGAATGAATGATAAATGTTAGATGATATGTAAATGAATGAGTATGAATGTTAGGCTCTATGAGTGATGGTGTGTTCAAATGATCAGCTTGCTATTTATAGGCAAGCTGATGAACAGCCGGCGGATCCCATCATAAAAGGGATCCGTCCTTTATGTCGATTGGATCCGCCGACTTGACAGCAATATCATAGCTAATAGTTTTGGAAATCTTTCCAAATCCAGCTGTATCCTCCACACCTTTGTCATGTCATATCAATATCTTCCAAAGTCAACTATCTTGCTTGAAGATCTAGCCAAGATATTATGTATGATGCATGCCATGATGTCATTGTATCATTTTAAAGATAAAGTTTCCTTTTAAGGAAATAAACTAGTAGATGTGTAAAATGTAATTCTAAGTAAACCTGTGAAATGTAAAATGTGTTTTAAAGAGACTTTAGCTAGCATTTATAATTTTCTAAAGGTTATACTTTGTAATTGTCATTTACAAAACTAAGTAAAGATCGTAAAATATAAATAACGTTTTTAGAACGATATTTGTATTAACATGTTCTACTTTTTGATTCAATGCTCCAGATACAGGGTGAAGGATCAACAAGCCTAGTTGACTCCCAACACACACCCACAAAATCAGAATAATCATCTTCACAACCAGCTTCATCAACACCAAGGTCTATATCCAGAGAGGACTCTGATGTACCTCAGCACAGAGTTCCTACCCCTCCCAATGTAGTAGATGAGGCTGACTATGTCAGTATGGAAAGGGTTGCTTCTACTGTCTCAGGCTTAGAAGCTGGGCAAGATAGAAGTAACGTTGCTAAGACCGAATCAGTGGCAACACCAACAGTACCAAGTACTCTTGGTGGAATCCAAAGCCAAATTGAAAATATGGGTGGCTCAAAAACTCACCATATGGTGGACTATGAGTCTTTGCCCCATGATGCACTTCTCCCTGAAGGTCACACATCAGGAAGCGCTGAGGGCAGACATACACTTAAGGAATTGATGGAAACTTGTGCAAAATTATCTGAAAAAGTCAATACTTTGGAAGCTGATCTGATCTCTCATAAGAAGGTGTTTGGGAAAGTATATACAAAACTGGTGCTCAAGGTTAAGAAATTAGAGGACCAGGTCAAGATTCTTAAAAGGAAGAGGTCAGCTCATTTGGTAGACTCATCCAGTTCATCTTCTTCATCAAGCTCATCAGATGATCAGGGTAGAGATGCAGGTGAGGAATCTTCCAAATAGGGGAGGAAGATTGCCCAGATAGATCAAGATCCTAACATTTCTTTGGTTCAAGAGGAGTATGATACTCAGGGGAGTCAAGAACAACAAATGGATCAAGGTACTAATGATTTTACAGAAGGAACTGGTAGTGCTACACAAGGTACTGCTAGTATACAAGATACTGTTGATGCAGTATACATAAGAAGGTCAAAGAAATCAAGATCAGACAAGGGCAAGAGTATAATGGTGGAAGATGAATCATCTGAGAAGAAAATCAAGAAAAGTCAAGTTCAGATTGCTTTGGATGAAGAGTTAGCTCAAAAACTTCATGAAGAGGAATTAGCTAGAGTAGAAAAAGAAGAAAAGATTGCTCAAATACTGGCTGAGCAAAAGATGTTGAAGGAAGTACAAGAGAAAGCTGCTCAAGAAGCTGCTGATAGGGAGCTAGCTGCTAATCTTTAAGAAGACGATAGATCTCAGTTCACCCTAGAAGAACAAGAATTAGCTATTGATGACTTATTGCAGGAGATAAGAAAGAAGCAAAGCAAAAAGAAAGCTTATCAGAAGAAACCTCCTTCAAGAAGTGAACAATTAAGGTATATGAAGAACTACTTGAAACATCAGGATTACTGATAAAGCTCATTTTGTCTATGATAGAGTCACGTTATTTGTATATTTTTGTATATTATTTAGTTATGTTTATGAGCATTTTGCGCTTAAAAGGTATTAAGATGTGTTCAGGTCTGAGTACAAGGAAATATCGAAGAATGACGAAGAAAAGCCAAAAGATTAAGAGAATATTCAAGAAAAGATTGTCGTCGAAGATATTGATCCATGTTATGATTATTTCTGATGTACAAGAGAAGGTTGTGAAGATTTTTAATGAAAGAAGGAGTCATGATTTGGTGCTTAAAAGAGTGTTAAAGAATGGAGTTTTATGTCAACCCAAGGTTGAAATTAATGTGAAAAACAGTTCCCAACCCAAGGTTGAAGCTGAGATTCAAACCCAAGGTTCAAAAGCCCATTATGAGGTTGAGTAGTCATCCCAGCCGCCGGTTCAAATCTGAACCGCGGGTTGAGACGTGTCTGAGATGAAGAGTTGCATTAATTCAAGGTTTTAACTACCATTAATCACCAAGTTCGATCATTTCCTCTTCATTATGATTATGGGGTGTTTGTAACAACATATTAACTCAATTTCAAGTATAAATACACCCTATAATCACCACATTATCATAAGTAACTCACAAGATACAATAGAGAAGATACTTGATCGTTAATCAAGCCTTACAACCTAAGGACTTGATTATATTTTATATAACCTGAAAGAGCTCAATAATTCCTGTCATTCTTAAGGAGATACCAAGAAGTGTTGGTGATACTTGTGAGAAGAGGCGGAGAATTCCCTTGTTCGATTGAAGGCGTTAAGGAGTGCTATAACTCTTTATAATTCTTACTCATTGTAGTCTTGCTTTGGGTAACTTTCTTTTACTTAATTATTATGTTGAACAATTTGATGTTGAATGAAATGTTACGTTTATTGATGAAACTTGTTATAGAGTAATTTGTGATACTTGTTTGGGAATTATGTACACTTTCGTGTGAATATTGAATGATTAGTCGGTTAGAAAAAGTGATTATTCTCATAAGTTTGTTTAAATATAATTCGTGTTCTAAAACTTGTTAATTTAACATTGTTGGATTTAAAGGCCGAAATGATTTCTAATATTGTTTAATTCCAAGAAATTGGTGCACAAATGGATTGGTACTTGATAATTGACAACTATTAAGTATTCAAGTTTTTAAATGAATTCGGGAATATTTAATCACAAGATTGGGTTGTAAGGACTCGTAAGAACTAATGTTACTAATCATCTTTTTTATACATTTGATAACGCAAAGGGCTAGCGTAATGGGATGATGTATTGGCCGAAAGGACTCACCCGTGAAACTAGTAAAAACATGGATTTTCTTGATATTACCCATTGACTAGAAAACTTTATGAAAATTGGTATGTGCCTTCTACATATATGTTTCACCCAAACATATTCAACATTTATCACGATTAGTTATTATTCCTAAACAAGTATTTGTTCGTTTGATTGATTGAATTCGAAACCATTGTTTGTTTGTTTATTTACGGTGCTTTAGAGTGTGACAATCTTTAGTACTATTCTTGCGTTACATAAATTGCTAAGCTTAAACTACGTAGTCTCGTAGGACGATCCCTATTTACCACAAACCATATTACACACGGACGAGTATACTTGCTCGTATACATTTTCTTAATAATTGGTAAAAAGGTGTTTTATAAATTTAAAATTTGAGTGAAACTTAGGATATAATATATACACTCGGTTTACGCGCATCAAGTTATTGGCGCCGCTGCCGGGGACTTAGATTAGTTTAGTTTAGCTTACTTTAGTTGTAAATAGTAGCATAGAAGTTGTTCTTGTTTTTGCATGAATTTTAGTGTTAATTTTATTTTAGTTCATGAGATTGTTTGATTTTATTTGATTGGTGATTTGTTAAGTGTTAGGATTGATAATTTCTTGTTTAGTTTATTTATTTTGATTTTATTTAATTTAATGTTTATTGTTTATTGTTTTAAGTATTAATTTAGTCTAAAAAAAAAAAAAAAAAAAAAAAATCCCCACTGCAAACCGCCGATTCAAGAATGAACAGGTCTGGTTCGCGAGTTTCTATGAGAATTACAAAGGCCCCACCGCCGGTTCGAGTCTGAACCGTGGTTTGTTGTCATTTTCTGAAGAAAAAAAAATTATTTTGTTTATTTATTTTAATTTGCTTAAGTTTGTTTAAGTTTTAATTTATTTAGTTCGTTTAAATAGTTTTAAATATTTATTTATGTTTTCTTGTTTAGATAGTTTAGTTTATTAACAAACCCCTAATGTTTATTTTGGATTTGTTGTTTATGAATGTTTTAGTTTATTTTTAGTTATGGATTCGCCTAGTGAAGTTTCGGCTTATTTAGATAATTTGGAAACAGAATTAATGGATGTTGGAGATGTTTTGGCAAGAATGGAGAAAATGGTTGATGTGGAGAAAGTGGAATTAAAAGCTAAAGGAAAAGATGTTGAACTTATGGAATGTGAACCGGAAAAGCCACGGGTGATCACTTTCACTCGAGCTAAGTTAAGGGAATATGATGAACCTAGTATGAGGTATTCCACGCCTTGTGGAATCGAAGGTTTTGGAGCTTGGGATGCGGAGTGCAATATTGGACAAAGTGAAAGCTATGTGACTTATGCATTCTATGAGAAATTTAAAGATGGAAAGTATGAAGTGGATAAGTACAATAGAAGGATAACAAGGGATGTTGAGATTGACATCCAGGGTTACACTTTTACTATGGACTTGATTGTGGATGAATATGAAGACACTACGGACCCTTCCGTTGTGTTTGGAAGGAATTTCTTGGTAGCAACTAAGTGTACTCTTGATTTTGGTTTAGGAGAGATGAACCTTAAGATTGGGGAATTATAAGATGATAAGGATGTTGATTGGTTGATTGAGCAAATGGAAGAGGCTTGTGAAAATGAAGATGGTACTTTAGGGAGCACGGAAATAGCCAAGATGGGAAAAGCTTCTCATCTAAAACAAAAATTCCCACCATTCAAAGGTCTTATACCTGCACCATCATCACTACCACACCCCACTACACTACTCAAGGGAGAAAGTTCTTCCAACCCAACACCCTCACCAAAAGAAATACCACCCAAAGAAACCATTGATGAAGCCAAATGTGTGGAAGAAATCACCACAAAATTCAAGAAATTACTTAATGAGAAACCCATACTCCATGTTTTGGAGCACTATGCTCATTATAGGAAACTACTTGATGACATTCCTTATTAGTAATATAAATATTCAAATGAAGACTCGGTCACCCCGTTTACTCATTAGCATTACATAGCTCGTAGGATTATATTAGTAAGTTAATATAGTTTAGTTATTATAGAACTCGTGGAGTGGGTCGGGTCTTTACCCACCGTCAGCTCGCTCCATAGCCCACTCAAGGACACAAATGTTAGCACTATAAATACCCCTCTCCACCTAGGGAGAGGATTGGAACTTCTCATTATTTTCAATACAACCTCTCATCTTTCTCTTTCTAAAGTTCCCAACTCACTTTTTCTCTCTAAAACTCTTTATTCTATTCGGCTCAAATCTCATCTTATGTGTGTTTATGTGTTATGAATATGCTACAAATGGTATCAAGAGCCATGGTTAGGTTCTAGTTATTGCATATTCACGATTGGTGCTGAGATCTTTGCACTTTTGTGTTATTATAGTGGGTCATATAGTTTTGCCAAGAAAGTCATTGGTTTTGCTTTGTTTATGGTTCAAATCGTTAAAACTTTGTACTTTTGTGTTTACATAGTTCTCTAGTTTAGTTTCTTGGTATTATACGGTTGATTTGGTGTGTTTCGTGGAAGATTTAAGGATTTTCTTCATTGCGGTTTGAGTTTCTGACGCACATTCTTCGCTGCGGTTTGCCTCTCGATAAAGGTTTCTTGTTTGCGGTTTATGCTAGTTTGGGAAATTTCTGACTGCGGTTTGGTGATTATCGGGTTGCGGTTTCGCGTTTAACCTAAAAAGGGAAACACGACAAATAGTACTGAAAGTGACATGTTTGTCCTTTGCTACTGCGGTTTGTTGTTCTTGTCCGTTTGCGGTTTGTCGTTTAGTAGTTGCGGTAGGACCAGCCCTGCGGTTTGACCAAAGGTGTTGCGGTTGACTCTTTGTGGTTTAGGCTTTTGTGGTTTGACTCTTTGCGATTTGGATTCCTTGCGGTTTAGGTCTTTGCGGTTTGACTCTTTGTGGTTTAGATCTTTGCGGTTTGACTCTTTGCGGTTTAGATCTTTTGCGGTTTGACTCTTTCCGGTTTGGTTTTTGCGGTTTGATTCCTTGCGGTTTAGATCTTTTGTGGTTTGACTATTTGCGGTTTGCGCCTTTGCGGTTTGTGTGACTGCGGTTTGATACTGAAGTAATACTTTTAGCTGCGGTTTGACTCAAGTACTCCAATCACGGTTTATTCTTGATTTTAGAAAATCCCGCGAAAGATTTGATTTCTCGGTTTAAATCAAAGAATTGTAAAATCCCGTATACATTATGGCTAGCATAGCAAGCACTGCTTCAGATGACATTCAAGCTGCCGGGTCCGATACCCGCCCTCCTATGCTTGATAGGACGGATTATGAGTCGTGGGCACAACGAATTCGACTCTACTGCTTGGGAAAAGAGAATGGAGTTA
Source organism: Artemisia tridentata subsp. tridentata (assembly GCA_021014915.2). Classification (NCBI taxonomy): domain Eukaryota; kingdom Viridiplantae; phylum Streptophyta; class Magnoliopsida; order Asterales; family Asteraceae; genus Artemisia; species Artemisia tridentata. The sequence continues at coordinate 279,772,334 of CP139505.1, read as the reverse complement.
ACATTCTCAAATCCATTGATGAAGGATCGTTTCAGATGGGCACCATGAGAGATACTGTTACTACCGATGAGAATGGAGCTTTCACACTTGGAATTGACAGGCCACGTACTTACAATGATCTTAATGAGGAAGAAAAGAAGCGGTATGATGCTGACATCCGAGCTTCCAATATTGTAATTCAAGGACTGCCCAAAGATGTTTACAAACTCATCAACTTCAACACAGAAGCCAGAGCTGTTTGGGACAATGTCAAAATGCTTCTGGCTGGATCAGATTTTACAAAAGAAGATCGCGAGTCACAGCTATATGATGAGTTTGAGCATTTCAAGATGAACCCAGGTGAGAACATCACTGATTACTATGTAAGATTTCACAAGCTTGTGAATGACATGAGGATCATCAGGATGACCATGCCTAACATCCAACTCAACTCAATGTTTGTGAACAACATGACACCAGAATGGGAAAAATTTGTTACTGCAGTAAAACTCAACAAAGGATTGAGAGATACGAATTATGAACAGCTGTATGCTTACCTATAACAACATGAAAAGCATGCTGCTTATGACCATCTGTTGAGAGAAAAACTCAATCCAACTGCACCAAATGATCCACTTGCATTTGTTGCAAATGTTCAGCTAATCAACCAATCTTCTTCTGATCAAGCTTATCATCATCCCTATTCATCACCATGTGCTATGAATCCACAACTGGATTCAGGATACACTCACACCGACAAAATGATTGATAACCTCACAAACCAAGTTTCCTTAATGTTCAACAATTCAAAGCAACACTCCCTCAGACTAACAATCAACTCAAAACTTCATCAACCCCACGCAATCTGGCAATCGTGTAGGATTGAAGAATTGTGGTTCAGAATGTTCAGGGGAGGCAGAACTTGAATCAAAGGAACATGGGTCGAGGTAATGTGCAGATCAGAGTAGGGAATGCAAATCAAGGGCAGGGGAAGCAACCCGAGTGTTACAACTGTGGTGGACTTGGACACATTGCTAGGAACTGCAATCAGCCAAAGCGTCCACAGAACTCTGACTATTTCAAGGACAAGATGTTGTTGATGCAAGCTCAAGAGAATGGAGCAGTATTGGATGAAGAAGAGTTGTTGTTTCTTGCTGGCGATGAGGGAAATACTTTTGATGCCGATGTGGACGAGCAGCCACTTCAGGACCTTGCTCTAAATGATCCCAACATCTTCAAAGCTGATGACTGTGATGCTTTTGACTCTGATGTGGATGATGAACCAACTGCTCAAACTATCTTCATGGCTAATCTGTCCTCTGTTGTCTCATCACCTCAACAAGCTGGTCCCTCCAATGCATTTGTGATTTCTAAGGTACTAAAGCTTTATGACACATATAACGTAGTAGATGAACGGAAGATTCTCAACGAAGTACAACAAACAGATGTTGTTGAATCGGATACTGTTGAATCGGATACTGTTGACATGGGAAATAGTAATATATGATTCATAACAACGTGTCTGATGTACCAGGTTGTGCATCTTCTGTTAAAAATATTGCTTATGTTGTAGATAATACTTGTGTTGTAGATAATGCTTGTGAGTGGCATGAGGACACTGTGTTTGTCCCTGATGACACCTTGACCACTAGACTAAACATATATAAAGATCAGGTGGCCATATATGAACAACGTGTAAATTTGAACTAACAAAATGTGAGCAAAAAATGAAAATCAAATGTGTACACTTATAACAGAACGTAATGTAAGGGAAGAAATATTGAAACAAGAGTTGAATTCTTTGAAAAAACAGCTGGATCAGACTGTTAAACAAAAACAGGAGGCCCAAGAGCATTTAAATACACTAAAACAAGATTTCAAAGAAAAAGTAACGAAACTCTTAAATGATTTCTCCAGACTTAAAACGTTGAAGAATAAGCTTGAAAACAAGTTGTACACACAAGACCAGACCAGACAAACTGCTCAAATGATTCAAAAGCACAAAAAGTTGTGTGATAAGCATAGTGAAAGTAATGTAGGTAAACCTAAATTAGCTCTCCTTAGGAATGCTAAAGTAGCCCAACCTGCCTTATATGATGCAAATGTGATGATTATGCCTGGTCATGCCCCTCCAGATGTTTCATCATTAGAAGAGAGTAACAAGATAGAAGTGAGAAATAGAGAAAGAATGTTTAAGAAAATGAAAGATCCCAAATGCATAGCCAATCGAATCATAGTCAAACCACATGATTATTATGAGGAGAATCGATTGACTGTGTTTCGCACATCAAAAGAAGTTAACGCCTAAACAAATATTTTGGTCTCTAGATATAGAAAAGAGAAAGGCCGAAGAGCTTGAAGCCAAAACTCCTCTCCTTAGGAAAATTGCGATTGCAACGGTGTATCCTCCCAATACACCTAGAAATTTAGTTCCTTTAACTCTTCCCACAGAATGTAAAACTCTAATTAGCATATATGTACTTTGTCAACTATTTGCTGATTTTGATAAAACATGTAAGAAGAGAATTACACCAACAGGAATTACTGAGGGGGAAAGGGTTTTGAACAAACAAAAAGGTGTTATTTAACTGAGGTCATTCCATTCTTTAAACTACTCAAAGAACATTTTGAAGGGATGCAAAAAACCCTTAAAACTGAAGTTAATGAGATGAAAGCAGTGTTTAAAGATATGGAAAATGAGGTAGCTCAACATGCGATAGAACTTAAGAGTCGTGTGATTGAGAGAAAGAATATTCTCATCACCAATGCGAATTTGATTGCTAGATATATTGCATAGGATATATTTTATACTGCTACTGATGCTACATTAACTGCCTGTCACTTTCATGAGTATTCTATTGTATTGAATGTTACCCAGAATCGTGTTGTTGAGCTTGAGGGGGAGAATTTGAAATTGCAAGAAAAAATTCAAAATCATGACCATGATAACATGGTCAAGCGTTTTTCAAAAGTAGAGGTTGATCATCTTAATTTGCAATTAAAATATCAACACTTAGAAGAAAGATGTAAACTATCAAATGCCAAGACATCTTTGGATGCTCCTGAATTTGATACATATTTTGAATTAAGCAAACGTGAATGAAAAAATTCAAGCTTACACTAACACGATTCGAAATTGAGGGCTCAAATTGCCCAACTAAAGACAAATAAGAGTGATGCAATTGGTACCCATAAACCATCATCCTTAGATTCTCAGAATTTTCAATATCAAGACACCATTAATAAGTTACACTATGAAAATGAATGTTTTCGTGCTGAAATTTCAAAAATCAAACAGCATTACAAAGAGTTATATAACTCAATTAAAGTCACACGAAACAGTCACAGTGAAAAGGTAACTTCTTTGCTAAATGAAATCGAGAATCTTAAGACTCAGGTGAAAGGAAAAATGCCAATTATCACTTGTGAAAATGTTGTTCCAAAGGTTTCTGCTTGTAGTAAGTATGCTGTTGATGTTGTGCCTATTCCATTTCCCCTTAGGAACAATAGGTCTACCCATCAAGTATATCTCAGTCACCTTAAGGATAGTCTTGATACACTTCGTGAGATAGTTGAAGAGGATAAGATAGATAAACCACTTGATAGTGCAGTTGTAGATGCTTGCTTCCTCACAAAACGGTCTCAGGAGCTTTTAGAGTATGTCATTGGCACGGATCCTAAGAATGATAACAAAAGAGATAGATTTGCTGCATCATCATCTACGACTAAGAACAAGCACGTAACCTTTGATCTACCACTGAGAACATCAGAACCCAGCACATCAAAATCAGGAAAGCAAATGACAGTAAAACAAACTAATGTTCCCATCATTACTTCTACAGGAGTAAACGGTGACACCAAAGCTAGCGGGTCAAAGCCTAGAGGCAATGCAAGGAAAGATAGGACTACGCCGGCTAAGAGTGGTCACGAGAAGAAAGTAGAAGCCCAACCTAGGAACAATAAGTTTGCAATGAATGGAAAGAATCGTGTTGATTCTAGTATTAAAAGTACTGTAATTAATTCGAATTCTAATTCTGTCTGTAAAACATGTAACGAATGTTTAATTTTTGGTAATCATGATGATTGTGTTGTGTCATTTCTGATGTCTCCTGCACGACCCCAAGTTAAGAATGTTAGGAAAACTGAAATAAGTAAGAAAATTTGGAAAGCAACAGGAAAAATGTTTGCTAATGTCGGGTATCAATGGAGACCCATTGGAAGGAAACTTACTTTAGGAGATCAGTGCCCCTTAACTGGATTGACTAACCATAAAGTTGTGAAGGTTAAGGAAAGGAAACCAACTGGTCGAATTTTGCCTTTAGTGATACAATGCCCCGCTACTAGGTCAATTGTTACTTCTAGTGTAGTTTCCAATGCAAATACAGTAGCATCTGTGAATCCTGTAGTTCCAGAATTTGTGTGTGCTAAACAAACGGACCCCAGCTGCACGTGGGGATCCACATTTTTTAGTTATCCATCGTTGTCTGTTTTCAAATGCAGGTCATACAAATCGTCCTTTGGTATTTGGACTCAGGCTGCTCAAAACATATGACTGGGGATCGCTCACGGCTCAAGAATTTCGTGAAAAAGTTTATCGGGACAGTTAGATTCGGGAACGACCATTTTGGGGTGATTACGAGTTACGAAGATTATGTGTTCGGCGACAGTGTAATTTTCCGGGTATACTATGTGGAAGGACTAGGGCATAACTTGTTTTCTGTTGGTCAATTTTGTGATTCCGATCTTGAAGTTGCTTTCAGAAAATACGGTTGATTCGTCAGAGAGTTGGATGGTGTTGATCTTCTCAAAGGCAGTCGTGGCACCAATTTATACACCATCTCTATTGAAGAAATGATGAGGTCCTCTCCTATTTGCTTGCTTTCAAAGGCCTCAAAGACTAAATCTTGGCTTTGGCACCGTCATTTAAATCACTTGAACTTTGGCACCATAAATGACTTGTCTCGCAAGGATCTTGTACGAGGCATGCCCAGACTAAAGTTCGAGAAAGATCATCTTTGTTCTGCATGTCAACTAGGCAAAAGCAAGAAACATACTCACAAACCCAAAACCATCAATACCATTATGGAAGATCTTCACACCCTTCACATGGATCTATGCGGACCAATGAGAGTGCAGAGTATCAATGGAAAGAAATATGTTCTTGTGTTGGTGGACGACTACTCTCGGTTTACATGGGTAAAGTTTTTGAGAACCAAGGATGAAACTCCAGAGGTTATCATTAAAATAATCAAGCAGTTACAAGTAAGGCTGAACAAAACTGTCAGAATCATCCGGACAGACAATGGAACTGAGTTTGTTAACCAACAACTCAATCAATTTTATGAAAGTATTGGCATAACTCATCAGAAAAGTGTTGCACGCACTCCTCAGCAAAACGGCGTTGTTGAAAGACGAAATCGTACTCTAGTAGAAGTTGCAAGAACTATGCTAATATATTCTAAGGCTCCGGTGTTTCTTTGGGCAGAAGCAATTGCTACTGCGTGTTACACCCAAAACCGTTCCTTGATACACAATCTTCACAACAAAACTCCTTACGAGCTGATACATGGCAAGAAACCAGATCTTTCCTTTCTACGAGTGTTCGGTGCTCTGGGCTATCCGACAAATGACGATCAAGATTTGGGAAAGCTAAAGGCTAAAGCAGACGTAGGGTTCTTCGTTGGGTATGCACCAGATCGCAAGGGATATAGAATCTACAACAAAAGAACCCGACAAATCATGGAAACGATTCACGTGACATTCGATGAGCTGACTGAGCAAACGGCTCCTGAACAAACCGGTTCTGGACCCGCACCTAATCTATTGACACCTGGACCAATTAGTTCAGGTCTTGTACAGAATCCCACGCCTGCAGTTCCTTATGTACCTCCCACCAGTGAAGAGTTGAAGAAGTTATTTGATTCGATGTTTGACGAATACTTTGAGCCACCAACAGTTAATGCTACAACGGAAGCTCCACCAGTACCTCCTGTTGTTGATGCTCAAATTTCACAAAACTCAGAAGGTCCATCGATATCTGTCTCAATCAGTCAAGATGCACCATCTGCCAGTCAATCGCCCTCATCATCAAATATTCAATCTTCTTCGGTACAGCAAGGTTCTGCAGAAGACGATTCTTTTGACGTGAATCCTTTTGCTCCTGTTGACGATCTTCCATTTGAAAATGTTTTTTCTCCAGAGTCTTCCACTGATACATCTTCTTCAGGAGATCACAACACGGCAACATCAGTTCAATACCCTCAACCACATGATCATCTCAGAAAATGGACCGATGATCGTCCAATTGACAACATCATTGGTAATCCTTCCCGTCCGGTATCCACGCGAAAGCAACTTGCTACTGATGCACTGTGGTGTTTCTTCAATTCCGTACTATCCAAAGTCGAGCCAAAAGACTTCAAAGAAGCCATGTCCAAAGACTGTTGGTTTAATGCTATGCAAGATGAAATTCATGAATTTGATCGACTTGAAGTATGGGAATTAGTGCCTCCTCCAGAGTGTGCAATGATTATTGCTCTAAAGTGGATCTTCAAAGTGAAACTCGATGAGCACGGTGATGTTCTGAAGAATAAGGCACGGCTTGTTGCAAAGGGGTATAGACAAGAGGAGGGCATAGACTTTGAAGAATCATTTGCTCCAGTTGCCCAAATTGACGCCATCAGAATCGTCCTCGCTAATGCTGCCAGTCAGAATATGATAGTCTACCAGATGGATGTTAAGACAGCATTCTTAAATAGTGACCTGAAAGAGGAAGTCTATGTGAGTCAACCTGAAGGATTTTTGGACCCCGATCATCCAACTCATGTATATCGCTTGAAGAAGGCCCTCTATGGCTTGAAGCAGGCACCTAGAGCGTGGTATGATACGTTGTCAAGTTTCTTCTGGCAAACGGATTCTCCAAAGGTGTTGTTGATCCTACTCTTTTCACCAGGAAGTCGGGCAAACATCTACTTCACGTTCAGATATATGTAGATGACATTATCTTTGCCTCTTCTGATCCTAGTGAATGTGATCGGTTTTCAAAAGAGATGAGTTCTAAGTTCCAAATGTCGATGATGGGACAAATGTCGTTCTTCTTAGGTTTTCAAATTTCTCAAAGTCCTGGAGGCATCTTCATTAATCAATCCAAATATGCACACGAAATATTGAAGAAGTTTGGATTTGATTCAAGTGATCCTGTTGACACTCCTATGGTTGAGCGATCGAAGTTGGATGAAGACCTCTCTGGGATCCCGGTTGATCAAACCAAGTTTAGAAGCATGATTGGATCCTTAATGTACCTCACCGCTAGTAGGTCAGATCTCTTGTTCGCAGTATGTATGTGTGTTCGGTACCAGTCGAAGCCCACCAAAAGGAATCTGGAAGCGGTAAAAAGGGTCTTCAGATATCTTCAAGGCACTGTTCACATGGGTCTCTGGTATCCTAAGGACACCGCAATGGAACTCACGGCATATGCAGATGCTGACCATGCAGGGTGTCAAGATACTCGTCGAAGTACTTCGGGAGGTGCTCAGTTTTTGGGGAAAAGCTGGTTAGTTGGTCTTCTAAAAAGCAAATGAGTACATCTATATCTTCCACAGAGGCTAAATACATTGCCATGTCTGCATGCTGTGCTCAAATCCTATGGATGAGATCACAACTATCGGACTATGGTTTTGCATACAACAAGATTCCTCTGTATTATGACAACAAAAGTGCTATCGCTCTTTGCTGTAACAATGTCCAACACTCCCGATCAAAGCACATCGATATCAGGCATCACTTCATAAGGGAACAGGTTGAGAAAGGGATTGTTGAACTCTACTTCGTGAGGACGGAGTTTCAGTTGGCTGATATCTTCACTAAGGCACTTCCGAGAGAACGGTTCCAATTAATTATCCCTCGGCTTGGCATGAAGAGTTTGTCACCTGAAACACTCAAGTGTCTTCAAGAAGAAAAGGAGGAGTAAAGGATTTGCATCACATATCCTTGTATATATCTTAAAACAAAAAGAAAATAGAAAAATATAAAACCTATAAAAACCCTAAAAATCAGAAAAACCAAAAAAACCAAAAATAGTTCTTCTAGGCATGTCTTCTTTTTATCGATAACATTTACGGTCCTAGAAATGTCATTCAATAATGACATGGGTCTTTAAATGAAGCTCGAGCAGAAGTTATATTAACTGGTTAAAACATGTCTAATCGGCTTGCAGTTACTTCAGACTGCAACCCGTGCGTTACTATGGGGAAAGCATGTCCCCAAAAAGACAATTGTTCCTCCAACTGGGTGATGTTCACCTGGGCATGGATTACTTTATATCCATGTTTCTTCGATTTGATGTACGTTTCAGTGCATCCTTCCTCGTATAAGAAGAGAAGTCTTCTTTACTTCGCAAGTACTTTCCAATCTATGATTCTTCAGGAAAGTAGTTGTATGAAAACTTGGTGGTACCATGATTTGTGAATATCAATCAGAATTGAATTTTTCATAAAAATCTATCACTCAATCAATGACTACAGCTATTCCATTAGAAGACGGGTCATCGATTGAGGGGGAGAGTGATGATTTTCAAAATTCTATATCATCAAAACATGCTACTTTGTACCAAATAAGCAGTGAATTTTATGAAACTTGTTGCTATGTGTCAGTGTATGATTTTTGTTAAATCAAAATCTTCCAAACTAATCATACTTGACACTAACATTCTCCCTCATAGATTGAGGGGGAGCATCGTAATGTTCCATTATCAGAATACATGTTAAACCTGACCACATTTTCTCCCATAATTTCTAAACTTATTTAAATCAATTGGGATCACAAATCTCAAAAGGTTTGAAATTTTTGATCGGGGGAGAGAATGTGATTTAAATATGAAATTTTATAAAATGTGATCTTTTGGACTCATGTGTAGGCTCCCAAATATGTGCTAAACTCTTTCGTATATCGATGCACATATTGAGGGGGAGCAAATGATTTGTGATGGCAATTATGGAAGAACACCAAAGACCGACCACTTTATTTAATGTACTGGAGTTATAAGGATGGCAAGGTTAGGTATAGGTTCCCACGATCCCGCCAGTGCCGGAGGGATCTACCCAGGGACAATCCACTAGTTAGTGTAGAAGTCCTTAGGTATGATTAAAAAAGGAAACAAGTGAATAAGGGAAAAGTGCCGACTGAGATGGAGCTAGTACTGGAACAAACCCAACAAGGTTCTAGTGATGAAGTCCGGTAAGCGCTGAAGGGGTTGAAGAATGAAAAAGAAATGTAAAGATAAAGGGTGAAAAGAAAGAAGCCCTCCTTACACTTTAGGCAGAAATTGGGTCAATACATATGCTGTCAGAATCACTAAGTTGATTGCTGGCATTGAAGACAAGTATCATGGACCCAGTGATACGCTGCACAACCCTCCCTAGCCACTCAAGGTCCCTCAAAGGACTCTTGTTTCATTTGTCACGGAGATCAATACATGTCTATCGTCTCTCTCACTCCGAGTTAGATGATATTGAAAAGGTGGCTGTCCTCTCCAGCCTCCGTTCACTAAATCAAAAACGCACTATTGAGTCTAGAGCCAAGAGATCATCAATAAATCTCATTAGGACACACTTCCAATATGCTTGCTGTTTCATACACCGTGAAAAGCAAGAAAATGTATATGAAGAGTCCTACGCATTATCCTCGTGGTATTGCCAGAACATCCGAGTGATACGTAAAGTATTCACTATGAAGATGGAAATCCTTCTAGAGCCAACATCAAACAAGCTCTTGGTGGGTGACATGTGAGATCCGTCATGGATCAAGCTTGTGACAACTGGAAAGAAACGATGGGGCAATTCTCATTTGAATCAACCTTGTTCCAGGAAATGGATTGACGGATGCTTTTGGAAAACCTTTCAATGTGCTCACCAAACTGAGTTTCGAACACATTGATTGTGAAAATTTTCAAACTAAAGTGAATATGATGAAAATGAGAGACAATTTATAAAACTCTTGTCGTGTTGCATAAAATGTTTATCCAGTGACACGCGAGTGATTTTTCTAAATCAATTTTTCATCAATCAGTGGGTATTTAATTCACTGATTCACTCTACCGTGCTGTCTGCTTTGAGACGTTCCGGTATGAGAACATGCTTAGTATGATGATTCTGACATTAATTTGTTGGAAGACTCATTACTACAAGCTGGAAATTCCTGTCAAGGAGAACCTTCTTTAAAGGGGATTCTACCTGATCACAGGTCGGTCTTCACAGAACCGAAGGTTAATCCAACCACACCGAACGAATGACAAAGCCATATTCGTTCTCCAACTTTATTGCTAACTGTTTTATTTCAGATTCATATAAAGATGGTGATGGTGGTTCCTGATTCCAGCAGAGACGTGTCAATCCACACTCCATGCTCACATTTACAAATCATTATCAAAGAAATCATGATAGAAGAAAGACCTATAACACAGCTTCCGTAACTCTGATGATATTTATCATGATCCAGAAGAGTGTGAGCATGCGAGTTCAACGGTCACAACATATCACATGAAGGCAATATTACAACGGATGAGCTTGGAGAGTTACGGTGACTGATGATCTCAACGAATGCTCAAAGATCACAACTCCACACATCGACGATGCTGAAACAAGATGACTAGAAGACATATGTTGGATGATATCATCGAAGAATCTTCAAAGATCATCCAAGACAAAAGATCAATCGTCAAATGAGTTTACTGCTAAAAGTGCAAAGAGTGCTGAATTTGAAGAATCAAAGGACTACGAGCTATGAAGTCAAGATCAGAGGATAGCAAGCTAGAATTCAAAATGTATTTTCCGGGGTGACCTCCCTTAGGGGGAGATTGTTAGGAGTATAAATATTCAAATGAAGACTCGGTCACCCTGTGTACTCATTAGCATTACATAGCTCGTAGGATTATATTAGTAAGTTAATATAGTTTAGTTATTATAGAACTCGTGGAGTGGGCCAGGTCTTTACCCACTGTCAGCTCGCTCCACAACCCACTCAAAGGCACAAATATTAGCACTATAAATACCCCTCTCCACCTAGGGAGAGGGTTGAAACTTCTCATTATTTTCAATAAAACCTCTCATCTTTCTCTCACTAAAGTTCCGAACTCACTTTCTCTCTCTAAAACTCTTTATTCTATTCGGCCCAAATCTCATCTTATGTATGTTTATGTGTTATGAATATGCTACATTTCGGTTGAAAAAATGAAACTTGACAAGAAAATTGTGATTGAGGAAGACGAAGAAGAGAAAGTTATGGAGAAAGGTTTGCCTAAGAAGAAGGAGGAGCCAGGAAACTATCTTATCCCGCTCAAAATTAATGGAACCACCGCACTTAACGCCTTAGCCGATACTGCGGAAAGTGTGAGTATCATTCCATATAAACTTTATAAGCTTTTGGGGTTAGGAAGAGCTTGTCCTTCAAATGATGTTTTGTTAATGGCAGACAATACCATGGTTAAAGCCTGTGGAAAAGTTAAGAACGTAAGGCTACAAATAGGTTTCCAAACCTACTTGTATGACTTCTTGATCTTACATGTGCTCATTGATAAAGAGATGCCTATGTTGCTTGGTCGTCCATTTTTGAGTACATGTGGAGCCAAAATTGATAATGGTAAAGGGACGATGGAGATTGATGATGGAGTTGCTAGGAGAATTTATCATGCTAAGAAAAGGAACAAGATTCTAGCGGATGAGGAATCGGACGAGGAAGATTGGTTGGACATTTTTGATATTGGCCATGATAGTGAAGGAAACCCGAAATATGGAATAACCGCACCGTCGTTTGAACATATTAAGGATGATATGGAACGTTCCTTGGCTATGGAAAACTATTTCAATCCTTTCAAAAACATAACTGTGTATAAGAAGATGGTTGAATTTCTTGGTTCTTTGCCAATCCAACTCAAGAATATTGAGTGGACATCCGATGGCTATAGTAAGTATCAAAAAGTTGAGGGAGACAAGGTTTGGCATGCTAAGATTGAGATCACTAGCCCAAGTGGACGTCGTTTCACTCGTGCGTTTAAGACAAGGGAACAAGGTTTCGGGAAGTATTGAGATTCTACGTCGTATCTTTATAAGAACAAGGAAAACGATAGGATACTTTCGGAAGTTCAATTCGGAAGATATTCACGTTTCGAACTATTTTTGATGAAGAAAGCGTTTTAGGCAATAAAGAAGTTATCGCTAAGTCTTCCGCTCATTTTGTTTTGATGAGCCTTTTTATGATTGTTTAGCATTTTGTATTTTGGATAACTCGTTTTTTTCATTTCATGTTATTTTTAGTGTTTTTAGCTTATAGCTTTATAACTTTATTTATATGAGCAATTTTAAGATTGTGTTATAGTGTTTTTAGTTTGTATTAATTTAAAATTTATTGGAAATTTTGAAGTGCTTATGAGTTGTAACCATTTAAAGTTATTAGAATTGAGGACATTTTGTATAAGTCGGGTTTTTGCTAAAAATTTCATCAACCTACGGTTGAAGTACCAACCCACGGCTTAAGTCCTCATTTTTACCAAACAAGAAAGAAAGAAAAACACCACAAAACACCAACACTCTCAACATCATTCCAATTGATTGGGAGATTGAAGTTTAATACTTACATTGAGTTTCTAAGGATTCAATGGCATCGAAAAGAGTAAGTAACACCATCCAATTACTTTAATTTGTTCTTAATTCGAATTTGATTTCTAGGGTTTTGAATTGGGCAAATTTTATATAGTTCGAATTGATTGAATTTCTTTGATGGGGTTACTAGAGATTTGATAATAGGTTTGATTGAAAGTGAAATTAGATGAATTGGTTGAGTATTGTCACACCCCCAAATTTCGTGACTTGCAGCGGAATAAGTCATTCAGGGGCACGACTGGTCATAGCACCAAAGTTGCAGTTATATTGAACGACCTAAAGTGTCATTTAGAAAATACATCATTTGATTATTTAAAAGCATTCAGAGTTTCAAAGCTAGGTCCCAAAAGGTGAAACAAGTTTTCATAAAAAAAGTTCATACAATTCAAATAATGGATAAGTGCATAAAATATAAAGTGAGACGCGTCGACTCCGCGACTCCATGATGTCCATATGCAAGCCAACATGCGATACCTTAATTACCTGAAAATACATTGCTAAAATGGTCAACAAAAATGTTGGTGAGATCATAGGTTTATGTAAATGAAATATTGTACGGATACCACAAGTATAAAGTGTATGACAAAACAATGCCACATAAAAATGATACATTAGATCTTAAGCTCATGACCCCGAAGCTAGACTGAATGAAATGCCCCAACTGAGTGTTTGCCAATCACTCTAATATGACAGAAATGAAATGCGTTCGTTTGACAAGTTGGCGCTACCAACCCGAACGGAGGAGTCACCCTCAATAGATCTATTCACTCACTCTCGCTTGCTAACAATTAACGGTTCATGATAATAAAGGGGACTTTTATCTGGGCAATGATGTAACTTAAGCAATGTAATGAGTTTGTATACTTTGGTCCGCATATAAAAATGGTGCAATGTATTCTCCCCCGAGAGTTTAGAAATCAATAAACAATTTAAAACGGGGCTATGAAAACTCACCTGATATGATATAGCAACAATGACAATGATGGATGTAATGAAATAAAGCTCGGTCTCTAACCACGACCTATTATGAATGATGTGATTCAATGTAAGCAATGATACAATGCAACACATGCAAATACGTATGTTAACGATACCACTTGTTAGTTTTGAAAATAACGTTTATCGACGAAAAATACACTTTTGACGTCTCGTTAAGTTATAAACTACTTTTCGCGTAAACATTTTGAAACGGTACTCCACGATCCTTGTTTGGTGTTATATCGGCAAAATGTAGCGTTTTCATCGCAATTTAATATTTTCCTTAACTTGTGAAAATATGTCCAAAATGGCTTCGTGAAACTAGTCGCGAAATATTGCACGTTACGTGTTAGTTGATCAAACTCGACGTTTTTGAAAACCTTGTAACAATGTGTTAATGTTGTTTCATTTAACTTTTGATTGTACACCTCGATCAATTAGAAAATCGGCTAACAATGTTATGTTTCGCAAAAACACTAGTTTTAATACTTAAAACACTTTCTAATAGTGGCTGACAAAATAAACATGGTATGTCGGGCTTCAAACGTGAATAACTCGGCCGTTATAAGCTCGTTTTCTACGTTCTTTACATCCACGGCTTCGTATAAACATGAACTAACATAATATCAGTGGGTCGGGTCGTCTAGATCACGTCTAATGCCTCGTTTTGTCCTTTGAATCTCGGCGATCTGCAACTAAATTTTCAGAAAATTAGTTTTCGTTGTCTAACTTTGAAAAATCATATCTCCTTCGTTATAAGTCGGTTTTTAGTGATTCTTGCGGCCACGGTTTCGTTTTTGAAAGAAATTTCTGAATATGAAGGCCAAAATATACCAAAAGTTACTGAGTTTTCCAGTTTACACGTTTTTGGACAGAACCTATTTTAGATTGTTAAAAACTCACTTCCTTGGTTCTAAACTTGATCATACTAACTCAAATCAACTCCACAAGTTCGCAAATCCTACCATACATGTAACACCCCGACCTGACAAGGGTAAAGATGTCACAACGATGGTTCCATATCAGAACAAACACAAGCATTTGTCATTTATAATACAATAGAATTCAATGGTTACAAAGGAAATATGAAACTACAAGGTTACAATACAAAAGTTTCTAAGTCTAACTATAAGTTCTTCTAATACTCTTCCATAGCTAGTCGGGCCTTCTATATCAATGGTACTCTCCGCTCATACCCAGCTTCCAAACTAAAACCTGCCGCGGGAAAAAGAAACGCGGCTGAGCTACGAAAGCTCAGTGAACAGATATAACGATACAAAGCAGTAATAAGGGATGGTGAAATAATGAAATGGCACAAGGTGTAACAAGAGTAGAAAGGACAATGGAAAAAGGTTATCAAGAAATGGTTACAATGGCTCAGTGTAAAGGAAACCATAACCCACCACCAGCCCAAGTCGAAATAGGTTAAGTCCAGTATCAAGTCATAGGGTAACATAAACAGTAATCCACCACGAGCCCAGAAACAGTACATATCATATCAAATCACATATCAGGGTGTATGGAGGGGTGACCTCAGCATACCAAGTACAGGGTGAGGGGATACCTCCAGGGGTTGGAGTCGCGGGCTCCCAGGATTGTGAAAGACGTGTATCGCACACACTCGTCAGTCACCAGATAATACAAGTAATACAAACAAATCAGGTCAGGTCTAGGATGCATCCATACGCCCCAGTAGGCCACAGGGTCTTCCTCTACGTAACAAGTATAAATCAGGTCAGGGACGGGACAGGTTATCACTCTCCTGCCCTAGAGTCATGCCACCGGTGCATCAATGACATGGACATGAAACCCTCATGCCTAGTGGGTGGCTCGTAGTCTCAAACTGTGGGTCAAGGTTAGGTATCAAGTCTCAGGTGTCAAGTATCAGGTATCAAGTGTCAGGTTTTATATCAAGTTTCATATCAGATTTCATATCAGGGTTCATATCAGGATTCAAGATAGGAGATCAATGCAGGGGTTCACTATCAGGAGGTCAATATCAGAAAGTCAAATACCAGAAGGTTCATGTCAATTTATTAAAAAGTAATCCTTTTAAAATGATTTTAAAATAAAGTGGTCTTTAAATCAGTTTTCATAATTAAAGTCTTTAATTGTAGTTTCCAAAACCTTTTCATATTTAATTAAGAAAAGTTCTTACATCTAGTTAAAAATCCTATGAACCTTCAAGTATCCAAGGGTCTTAAATATTCAGGTTACCAAGTGGTGAACAGGTCATGTCAAGTGTCAAAAGAAACATAGCAGGGTTCAAGGCAAGGTTCAGAACAAATGATCAAGGCAAGAGTTCAAAGCAAAGGTTCAAGTCAGGGTTCACAATACAAGAGGAACATAGCAAAGGCTTAGGGAATCCTAGACGAATCAAAATCAGAAGTCAAGAGAAACGAAGGCTCCTTACAAGAAGGGCAGAATATCTGTACCTTATTACGAATGCAAGAACACAAGAGTAGCAAAACTGACAGGGATCAAATCACTCCCTCTTCGAACCTAAAGGAGTAGAAGACAGAATTACTATTTTTAGTTATCCTTCCATTTTAAGTAGCTTTCCAGATTTAGCAAGTTTCCATTTTAAGTAAGTTTACTCATTTTAAGTGATTCTCCATATTTAGTAACTCTTGTCATTAACATTTCCGTTTAATCAACTTAAAGTATTTAATGATGACCATTTTAGTAGTTTAAGGTTCATAAGGTTATTTTCATACAATTAAGGTCATTATAGTAGTTTTACAAATTTGAGGGTTTATTAAGTAATTATGATAAGTTTAAGGACCATTATGCAATTATCATCAATTTAGGGTATAAAGTGTAAAGTTACAGGTTCTTACAAGTTAAGTCCTTTAGTATTAGCAAAATAACAATTTAGACCCTTTAGTATTAGAACATAAACAATTAACACCTTTTAAATGTCATATTACACTTTATCAGGTTTTAGGTATGATCTGGACCTGTTTCAAATAATTTATAAATCATAGTAGAACTTCGAAATAAAATCTATAAAAATTCAAAGAGATACCTAAATGTCCCTAGTATTTTACCTAATATTTCCAGATTTTATTAACTAGTATAGGTACGAATGAAAATTCCATTTCCCTAACCTTTCCCATAATCATATCTGATGAAACACCCGAAAAGAAATTAATTATTTACCCTATCAATAAAATTTATAAAATTCTACAAAAATTCCAGTAACTATTAGACATCTCAAATATTACTCAATTCAAAGAAAACCTTCTAATTCGACACGGTTTGTAAACTAAAATTCAAAAACCCAGACTGATTTTCCAGACATACGAATTCGATTTGACACTTAATTTTCTAAAAATAAAAAAGTAACCTTCCAGGCCTCTAAAAATTACAAAATTAATTTTCCCAGGTAGCTATTTCATTGAATTTAGTTCTAGACTCTAGAAACACCAAAATATACGTTCACATCATTTTTTTACAGCCGGTTAAAGTCGAACAAAATTCCAGATCAGTAGCAGTTTTCACAGATTCATGTATAAACTTAGGGTTTTATCATTCTAATTCTTTAATTCTTAACACATAATGATTATGGATGAGTTATAACATGTTTAAGTCAATTATTACAGGTCTTAACATAATCAAATCGAATAATTTCATCACATATACTCCTGGTCCGATTCATACATAAAGATTTTAGGGTTTTGATATCATTATTTTATGTGACATATTCTTATAATTTCATGTGAGTCCTTTACATATATTTTGACACAACAAGAATAAGAACATGACAAGGATTGAGCAAAGATGATACAATACCCTCGTAGATCAAACGAAGCACAAGGACACAAGCTCGAATCACCACGAATTTCCCTCCTTCTCCCTTGAGTGCATCGATTGGCAGAAAAAAACAAAACAAGAAGTGTGGGTCGTTTAGGGCTCAAAACTAATTCGAATGGAGTAATTTGACGGAATTAAGATTACCTTATTGCTACACGAATGGAACAAAAGAAATAAGGATCAATTCTTCTTCTCCTTCCTTCCTTCTTAATCGAATGAAACCAAAGATAAACACAAGATTATGATGGTTCGATTAGGGTTTGATCACGAATTTGTATAGATTAATATTTGTATTTTACGGTTACCTTATGATGTGAATGAAACACGAATCAAGAACAAGATCAAGTCTTCCTTTGGGTTGTTTTGGATCGACACAGCAGCAGCACAAGAGGGAGAAAAAAAAGAGCCGAATGTTTTAGTCTTTTTGGAGTTAGGGTTTTGGAAAAATGAAAACCATGTAATGTGATTAGTGTAATTAAGGTAGGATTCAATCACCATTATGGGCTTAACAACCTTTTAGCTATCATGTATTTGGACCACATTATGGTCAAGGGGGAGGGGCGGCATATATAGCCTTCTTTCTTTTCTTTTTTTTTCTTTTTTTTTTTTTTTTTTTTTTTTTTTTTTTTTTTTTGTACACATTGTATAATGTAAGGTTTTAATTATATTGGAACTTAGGTTAAATTCACACAATGTCACTTATTAAATTTTCATAAATCTTAAAATTTTAATTCGAGGGCATTTTTGTCATTTCGGATTATATTAAATTGTGGGTTTTACAATACACCTTCTTAAGGTGTCATGGGGTCCTAAACATCACCAACCTTGGTGGATTTCATGAGATCATTAGTGAAACTTATAGATCTAGTGATTAAGAGAGTTTATGTTCAAAAGTGGTATGTAAAACTTACTTGAAACTAATATAACTTGAAAATACATGAATATATAAATCAAATGAAAGTAATAGATGATCAAAACATGTTTTTGTAACTTACTTGATGATTTGATGAGTTTTGGTAAGAAATGAGTAATAAGCTTGAGGTTTGATCACAAATCCATAACTAGGAAGGTAAATGGAGTATGATTATGACTTGATCTTGAAAAAATTATAGATTTTGGTTGGTGTTCTTGGTTGGGCCGATCCTAGGGGATGAGATGGGAGGGGTTTTGATCTTTCTTTTAGCTAAATGGTTTATGTGTATGTGTTTGTGTTAGTGGGATTTGGAAATAAATCAAGGTAATTCATTAATGAGCTTTGGAAGTATTAAGCTAAATGGGAGGGGGGTAGAGGGCGGCACATGTGGGCAATTTGGGGTAGATTTGATGTTTAATGCAAGACTTGTCTCCCATTTAATTAAATTTAGCTAGTTTAGTGTATACATTGAGTGTTATCGGGTACTGAGTTAACTAGAAATAACTCGTGACGAGGTGAAATGAGATACGACGAAGTTGTAAAAATTGTAAAATCATGTTCCTTGCAAGAATCGGGTGTTAGAATGATAATCGGATTGAAATTTCGTAAACCGACGGAGTTATAAGCATCAAACGAAAAGTATAGTGATTGGTTTAAAAACACCGGGTAAAGTAATAATATAATCTCTATATCATTATAATTAGCTTGAAAATGTATTAGGATCATTGTCAGGAGTATTGGGTATAATGTTAGTAGAAATGACTGAGTGGTAACGTTAATTAAACAATTAAGCATACGTTAATGAAAATCACACAAACCCATGCATGAATTGATATGAAAATGATGTTACTGATGATATGCAGACTACTCTAGTCTGTATGATGTGTATTTTACTGATGATGCATGAATACGCAGCTAAACATAACTGGTTACGCGCATTTGAATACCCGTAAACCTGGTTTACAACATGATGTATGATGCCCATGAATAGTGATTTCCCTCCAGGAATGAATAGTGTCATGTGAATAGTAAAATTTTTGACGACTTCTCAAAGTCTCAAACTCACTTCAAAAACGATGAATAGTGAAATGATAAATAGTGATTGATGAATAGTAACTCATGAATAGTAAATTGTCGGGGTTTGGAAAATGACCTGAAATTACAAGTTGTGACTGTCGACCACCCTAAAAGGATTTCAGTCCCTGAATTCAGCTGATGTTGTTCTCTGGAGTGGTCTCGGTGAAAAGATGTGGGTATTTGAGTCGCATCTGGTCTTCCCGTTCCCAAGTAAAATCAGGACCTCTGCGAGAATTCCAGCGAACTTTGACGATCGGAATTCGACTTTGCTTCAACTGTTTGACCTCTCGGTCCATGATTTCTGCTGGTTCTTCCACAAAGTTAAGCTTATCATCGATATGAATTTCTTCCAATGGGATTACGAGCGTTTCGTTTGAAAGACATTTCTTGAGGTTTGAGACATGAAACGTGTTATGCACATTGCTGAGCTCTGACGAAAGCTCCAGCCTGTACGCTACCGGACCGATCCTTTCCAGAATCTTGAATGGCCCAATGTATCTCGGGTTCAACTTACCGCGTTTCCCGAATCGTATCATGCCCTTCCAAGGCGAGACTTTCAACATGACTCTGTCTCCAACCTGAAATTCTAATGGTTTGCGTCGAACATCGGCGTAACTTTTCTGTCGACTTCTGGCTGTTTGGAGTCTTTCTCGAATCTGAATTATCTTTTCTGTTGTTTCTCTGACCAACTCTGGACCTGTTAGCTGTACATCACCAACTTCGGCCCAACAAACTGGGGACCTGCACTTACGACCGTATAGTGCCTCGAATGGTGCGGCTTTTATGCTCGAATGATAACTGTTATTGTAAGAGAACTCGATCAATGGCAAATGGTTAGCCCAACCATTTCCAAGGTCAATGACACATGCCCTGAGCATGTCTTCCAATGTCTGAATCGTTCTCTTGCTCTGACCATCGGTCTGAGGATGATAGGCGGTACTCATGTCTAACTTAGACCCAAATGAATCCTGCAATGATTCCCAAAAGTTTGAAGTAAAGCGACTGTCTCTGTCGGAAATGATGGAAATTGGTGCACCGTGCCTTGAGACTATTTCCTTGACGTAAAGTCTGGCGAGCTGATCCATAGTATAAGTCTCTTTGATTGGAATGAAATGAGCTGACTTGGTGAGACGATCAACTATTACCTAAATAGCATCGTAACCTCCTGATGTTTTGGGAAGTTTAGTGACAAAGTCCATTGTAATGCATTCCCACTTCCACTGGGGAATCTCTGGTTTCTGAAGTAATCCTGATGGCTTCTGGTACTCGGCTTTCACTTTAGCACAAGTAAGGCATTTACTAACATACGTAGCTATCTCTGCTTTCATATTCGGCCACCAATAAAGCTTCTTGAGATCCTGATACATCTTATCAGAACCTGGATGAATAGAGTACTTCGACTTGTGTGATTCGTGCATGATCAACTCTCGTATTCCACCAGAGAGAGGTATCCAGCTTCTATCCTTGAAGCATAATGTTCCATCTAATCTCCTTACTAAACCGTTTGCATTATCATGCATTCCTTTGAGTGTTTCACTTGGTAGGTTTTCTTCCTTGAGTGCCTCGACTTGGGCCTCAAGGATCTTAGATGGTAGTGGTGAAATGATAGTCATTCCCAATGATCTGACTCTCAAAGGCTTGAGTCTCTCTTTCCGACTGAGTACATCTACCACAACATTGGCTTTTCCTGGGTGATATCTGATTTCACAGTCGTAATCACTAAGTAGTTCCAACCAACGACGTTGCCTCATGTTAAGTTCCTTCTGATCAAGAATGTACTGTAAGCTTTTGTGGTCTGTAAATACTACACACTTTGTTCCGTAAAGATAATGCCTCCAAATCTTGAGTGCGAAAACCACGGCACCCAACTCTAAATCGTGAGTAGTGTAGTTCTTCTCATGCTTCTTAAGCTGACGAGATGCATAAGCTATCACTTTCTCATTTTGCATTAACACTGCTCCAAGTCCTTTGTGTGAAGCATCGCAATATACCACGAAGTTTTCAATCCCTTCTGGCAATGACAAAATTGGCGTGCTGCAAAGTTTCTGTTTCAATAACTGAAAAACGGTCTCTTGCTTTTCTCCCCAATCGTACTTCTGGTTCTTTTGTGTCAACTTGGTCAGTGGCTTAGCTATCTTGGAAAAACCTTCAATGAACCTTCTGTAATATCCGCAAGTCCTAAGAATTGACGAATTTCTGTGGGGGTTTTTGGTGTTGCCCAATCTTTAACTGCCTCAATCTTTGCTGGATCAACCTGTAGTCCCTGACTATCAATGACGTGACTAAGAAATTGTACTCTTCTGATCCAAAAATCACACTTTGAGAATTTGGCGTACAGTTTCTCTTTCTTGAGCAGTTCTAAGATTGTTCTGAGGTGTTCTCGTGCTCTTCTTCACTCCTTGAGTAAATCAAGATATCGTCAATGAATACGATCACAAACTTATCCAGATATGGCTTGCACACCCTGTTCATGAGATCCATGAATACAGCTGGTGCGTTGGTCAGTCCGAACGGCATTACCTGAAATTCATAATGGCCATAGCGTGTTCTGAATGTTGTCTTCGGGATATCTCCCTCCCGAACCCTAAGCTGATGGTAACCCGATCTCAAGTCGATCTTGGAGTAATAACTGGAACCTTGCAACTGATCAAACAAATCGTCGATCCTGGGAAGTGGCTAACGATTCTTCACCGTTAATTTGTTTAACTCTCGATAGTCAATGCACATTCTGAAAGATCCATCTTTCTTCTTTACAAACAAAACTGGTGCTCCCCAAGGCGATGAACTCGGCCTAATGAATCCTTTATCGAAGAGCTCTTGCAATTGGTTCGACAACTCTTGCATTTCTAAAGGTGCAAGTCGATAAGGTGCTCGCGCAACTGGTGCGGCTCCCGACACTAAGTCAATCTGAAATTCGACTTGGCGAGTAGGTGGAAGTCCTGGTAAGTCTTCTGGAAAGACTTCTGGAAAATCTTTAACTGTTGGCACATCCTCAAGTCGCTTCTCATCTGACTTCTTTTCTGTGATATGAGCCAAGAATGCATAACAACCCTTCTTTATGTATTTCTCTTTTTAATGCACGAGATGATGTTGAGTCTAGTCCCACTGCGTTCTCCGCGAACGACCAATGTTTCGCCATCATAAGGAAGATGAACAACTTTTTCATCACAGATGATTATGGCATGATGTTGAGATAACCAATCCATTCCGATGACAATGTCGAAACTTCCAAGTTCTACTGGCATGAGGTCTATATTGAATGGGTGATTGAGAAAATTGAGAGTGCAACCACGAATGATCGTGTCGGTGCCAACTAAACTACCGTTAGCTAGTTCAATGTGATATGGAGTGTCTAATGTGGTTGGTTCAATGTTGAGTAATGGTGCAAATGTAGTAGAAACAAAACTTCTATCGGCTCCTGAATCAAATAATATGGATGCATAACGATTATTAATGAGGAACGACCTGTAACGACATTCGGGTCCTCCCTGACTTCTTCTCCTCCAAGGACATAAGCTCTTCCTCTAGCCGTTCCACCTTGGTTATTGTTTCCCTGATTCTTTCCTTTTGGACATTTATTCTTGAAGTGTCCAACTTCTCCACATCCAAAACATGTTACTGGGGGCTTCTGATTATCAACCACAATCGGGGCTTTGCAATCCATGGTCGAATGACCAACCTTCTTACAGTTCCCACACGAATTCGGACAATTTCCAGGATTATGATGGGTTTGACATTTGTTGCACTTGGGTAAAGTACCATTGTAACCTCTTTTCTCAGCTTGACCTGCAACATAGGCCTTTGCAGTTTCCTGTCTCTTGGGTGGTGGTTGAGTAACATTGCTACTCTGGTTGTTATCCCAATTTCTTTTGTTGTTGTTGTTATTGGAATTGTTTCGGTTGCTGTTATAGTTGTTGTTTCGGTAATTGTTGTTGTAGTTACGGTTACTATTGGTGTTGTTGTTTGAAGCAGTTTCTTTCTTTACTATCTGAGCCATGAGTTTCTGAGACATTCTGATTGCCTCATCCAATGTTTGCGGGTCAAAAGAAATCACATCTCCTCGGATGTTGTGAGGTAATCCTCCAATGAAATTCTCTAATAGCTTCTCAGTGTCCGGAACCATTGTCGGACATAATGCTGCCAATTCCTGAAACCTCCTGATATATGTCTCAATATCATTACCTGCTGTCACTAGCTCATAAAACTCTATTTCCATCTTTTTCACTTCTGTTCGTGGGCAAAACTTCTTTGTCAACAACTTCTTGCATTCGTCCCATGTAAGCTTTTGAGCATTCTTCATTCCCATGGGCTTTGCATACGAATTCCACCATGACATAGCTTCCCCAACAAGTGTACTAGTAGCAAACTTAACCTTGCTATCTTTCGGACAGTTGCATAAAAGGAATACTGATTCTGTCTTTTCAAACCATCGGATCATGGCAGTGGCTCCTTCAGTGCCTTTGAATTTTTTCGGATCACCACTCTTGAAATCTTTGTACGTACATTTACGACCATTTGTACCATTGGTATTTGTTCCTGCGGCTTCCACGGTTTCTGCCCGCGAAGCGGCTTCAGCAGCAGCTGCAGCTACGGCAGCTCTTTCTGTAACCAATGCTGCCTCGATACTGTCAGCAACAAGCTTTCTGACTTCAGCAGGTGTCATAGCAGTAGTGGCTCTTTTGGGTGGCATAATTCTTCACAATCACAAAAGAATACCACAATGAGAATCCACAATAGAAAACGATCATCACATACAATATATACAACCACAACATGTATATACATCCACAACACGTATGAATACAACCACAGCATGTATAAATACAATGAAACCACAACGAAACATCATAGATATAATCACAACGCACATGAATATAATACATGAAAATTTCGGTTACGCAGACCGATATCATAAAATAGCACAACGAAAATCCTGCATAGTAGAGTCACACTTGATATATTTGTTTGTACTACAAGCAAAAGACAACAAGTACTAACTATGTCCCACACCCCGGGACTAGGATAATAATGTACAAGCTACATGATAACAGTCTAACACTAGGCACCTTTGAAGCCTAGACATCGCAACAACGATCTCCTCTAGGTGCTGAACTCAAAGCTGGAGATCAGTCTCCCTAGTCTCTGATGCAGACAACCTAGCCTGAACTGAAGATAACTCACTGGCCTGGCGATGATGCTCATCCTGGAACATCTGTGCTCTGTCGACTAACCCCGGCATCTCCTGCCTTAGCTGTGTGATATGCTCTGAACTCTCCAACTGACGAGCCTCTAAACCCTGGTGTGACACATCAATGGCAACCCTGCCCTGGATCAATCCCTCGACCTCCTCCTCAATAGCCTCAATACGGCTCACTGGAGTCTCGTCTAGATGAGACAATGCCCTGTCAATCTCTCCCTGAAGCTGATCTAGTCGCGAGTCAAATGTAGCAGCAGTAAGCAGTCTGTCAGCAGCAGCCCTCGAGCTCTCACCAACCTCGAATCTGCTGGGTGGTGCTATCTCTGTAGCATCTGAAGTATCTGGTGATGAGATATCAAGATGAGCCCGCTTCTTGAGCGGTAGGTCTGACATAGGGGTAGGATCTCTGGTGTGGACTGGTGCTGATGGCATCTGTGGTGCTGATAGGGATGGCAATGGTGGAGACAATGATGATAAGGATGGTAAAGGTGATAATGGTGGTGGTGTACTGAATGCCACACTCCTCCTCGCTGTCAAGCGGCGACGGGTGGAAGAGAAATATGAGATGTGGTGGAACAAATGCACTGGTGACGACGTGAGACGATGACCGCTTAGCAGCAGTGCGCTTCATGCGCGGCCCACCTGGGTATGTACGGTAAACTCGACCATAGGGTACAAACTCTCCTGGCTGGATAACTGGAACAACTCTGGGACCACGACGGATCACAGGTGACAGTGGTGGGGTAGGCACGACTTCCCCCTCCTCAAAGGGTTTTGTCTCAGCCTCTGACATCACAGGTGAAGACTGTGGAGTAGGCTCCACTGATGACAAAATGATAGTGGGTATCGGGGATGATGTAACAGACTCTAGTATGATGGAGGGTAGTGAGGAAGTGTCGTCTGACTCAGAGTCTGATGAGATAACAATAGGGTGTGAATCCGAAGACATCACTGAGGCAATAGATGTGAAATAAAAGTAAATAAACATTTACACAATGTGACTTATGATGAAATGATATATGTATGAAATCGCAATCACTACATGTGATATAATGAATATGCACTTATGCTACAATGATGAGATGTTATGATGGTGCAGCTATATTCTAGGATATAATGGACAACCTAGTTCACTATAACCTTTGCTCTGGTACCAATCTGTCACACCCCCAAATTTCGTGACTTGCAGCGGAATGAGTCATTCAGGGGCACGACTGGTCATAGCACCAAAGTTGCAGTTATATTGAACGACCTAAAGTGTCGTTTAGAAAATACATCGTTTGATTATTTAAAAACATTCAGAGTTTCAAAGCTAGGTCCCAAAAGATGAAACAAGTTTTCATAAAACAAGTTCATACAATTTAAATGATGGATAAGTGCATAAAATATAAAGTGAGACGCGTCGACTCCGCGACTCCATGATGTCCACATAAAAATGATACATTAGCTCTTAAGCTCATGACCCCGAAGCTAGACTGAATGAAATGCCCCAACTGAGTGTTTGCCAATCACTCTAATATGATAGAAATGAAATGCGTTCGTTTGACAAGTTGGCGCTACCAACCCGAACGGAGGAGTCACCCTCAATAGATCTATTCACTCACTCTCGCTTGCTAACAATTAACGGTTCATGATAATAAAGGGGACTTTAATCTGGGCAATGATGTAACTTAAGCAATGTAATGAGTTTGTATACTTTGGTCCGCATATAAAAATGGTGCAATGTATTCTCCCCCGAGAGTTTAGAAATCAATAAACAATTTAAAACGGGGCTATGAAAACTCACCTGATATGATATAGCAACAATGACAATAATGGATGTGATGAAATAAAGCTCGGTCTCTAACCACGACCTATTATGAATGATGTGATTCAATGTAAGCAATGATACAATGCAACACATGCAAATACGTATGTTAACGATACCACTTGTTAGTTTTAAAATAACGTTTATCGACGAAAAATACACTTTTGACGTCTCGTTAAGTTATAAACTACTTTTCGCGTAAACATTTTGAAACGGTACTCCACGATCCTTGTTTGGTGTTATATCGGCAAAATGTAGCGTTTTCATCGCAATTTAATATTTTCCTTAACTTGTGAAAATATGTCCAAAATGGCTTCGTGAAACTAGTCGTGAAATATTGCACGTTACGTGTTAGTTGATCAAACTCGACGTTTTTGAAAACCATGTAACAATGTGTTAATGTCGTTTCATTTAACTTTTGATTGTACACGCATCGATCAATTAGACAATCGGCTAACAATGTTATGTTTCGCAAAAACACTAGTTTTAATACTTAAAACACTTTCTAATAGTGGCTGACAAAATAAACATGGTACGTCGGGCTTCAAACGTGAATAACTCGGCCGTTATAAGCTCGTTTTCTACGTTCTTTACATCCACGGCTTTGTATAAACATGAACTAACATAATCTCAGTTGGTCGGGTCGTCTAGATCACGTCTAACGCCTCATTTTGTCCTTTGAATCTCGGCGATCAGCAACTAAATTTTCAGAAAATTAGTTTTCGTCGTCTAACTTTAAAAAATCATATCTCCTTCGTTATAAGTCGGTTTTTAGTGATTCTTGCGGCCACGGTTTCGTTTTTGAAAGAACTTTCTGAATATGAAGGCCAAAATATACCAAAAGTTACTGAGTTTTCCAGTTTACACATTTTTGGACAGAACCTATTTTAGATTGTTAAAAACTCACTTCCTTGGTTCTAAACTTGATCATACTAACTCAAATCAAATCCCAAGTTTGCAAATCCTACCATACACCTTCTTAAGGTGTCATGGGGTCCTAAACATCACCAACCTTGGTGGATTTCATGAGATCATTAGTGAAACTTATAGATCTAGTGATTAAGAGAGTTTATGTTCAAAAGTGGTATGTAAAACATAAATAACTTGCATAGATGACTAATATAACTTGAAAATACATGAATATATAAATCAAATGAAAGTAATAGATGATCAAAACATGTTCTTGAAACTTACTTGATGATTTGATGATTTTTGGTAAGAAATGAGTAATAAGCTTGATGTTTGATCACAAATCCATAACTAGGAAGGTAAATGGAGTACGATTATGACTTGATCTTGAAAATTTTATGGATTTTGGTTGGTGTTCTTGGTTGGGCCGATCCTAGGGGATGAGATGGGAGGGGTTTTGATCTTTCTTTTAGCTAAATGGTTTATGTGTATGTGTTTGTGTTAGTGGGATTTGGAAATAAATCAAGGTAATTTATTAATGAGCTTTGGAAGTATTAAGCTAAATGGGGGGGGGGGTGGGGGCGGCACATGTGGGCAATTTGGGATAGATTTGATGTTTAATGCAAGACTTGTCTCCCATTTAATTAAGTTTAGCTAGTTTAGTGTATAATTGAGTGTTATCGGGTACCGAGTTAACTAGAAATAACTCGTGACGAGGTGAAATGAGATACGATGAAGTTGTAAAAATTGTAAAATCATGTTCCTTGCAAGAATCGGGTGTTAGAATGATAATCGGATTGAAATTTCGTAAACCGACGGAGTTATAAGCGTCAAACGAAAAGTATAGCGATTGGTTTAAAAACACCGGTAAAGTAATAATATAATCTCTATATCATTATAATTAGCTTGAAAATGTATTAGGATCATTGTCGGGAGTATTGGGTATAATGTTAGTAGAAATGACTGTGTGGTAACGTTAATTAAACAATTAAGCATACGTTAATGAAAATCACACAAACCCATGCATGAACTGATATGGAAATGATGTTACTGATGATATGCAGACTACTCTAGTCTGTATGATGTGTCTTTTACTGTTGATGCATGAATACGCAGCTAAACCTAACTGGTTACGCGCATTTGAATACCCGTAAACCTAGTTTACAACATGATGAATGATGCCCATGAATAGTGATTTCCCTCCGGGAATGAATAGTGTCATGTGAATAGTAAAATTTTTGACGACTTCTCAAAGTCTCAAACTGACTTCAAAAATGATGAATAGTGAAATGATGAATAGTGATCGGTGAATAGTGATTGATGAATAGTAACTTATGAATAGTAAATTGTCGGGGTTTGGAAAATGACCTGAAATTACGAGTTGTGACAAGTATTGAATGAGAATTTGAGGTTTTGAAATTTAGGGTTCATGAATGTCGAATTTTTTGGAATTAGTTTCAAGATTGATTGTATTTCTTGTGGTATATGGTTATGAATTAGTGTTTATATGCTATTTGATTAATTATATGGACCACTTCTTTGTTTGATTTTGATTTGATACAAGGATTTTTGATATTTAGAAGTTAAGAGGATAAGGAGAATTAAGCCATTAGAATAAGCACTAATGAGCCTAGAGGAGAATGGTAGTAACTTGTTAAGAAGTGGGGATGAGCTAGAAAACCCGTTTGTGATGTTGATGTGCAGCAAAACATGGCTGGGATCCCAACCGCCGGCTGACGACCACACTGAGCTGCCTGAACCGCCGTTTCATTTTTGAACCGTGGCGATTGAGTTTTTCTGTCCCACGCATAAAAGCCAACCGCCGGTTCGAATTTGAACCGCGGCGGTTGGTGGCCGGCTTAGTAATTTTTATTTTTTATTTTTTTTTTTAATTATTTTGTTTTGTTATTTATCTTACAAGTTTAACCTTTAGCTCTAATATTTCTTGTGTGCTTGTTTTGTTGTGCTTTTGTAGAAATGTGTAAGAGAAGCTCCTCAAGGGGAAGAGAACCCGCTCATTGCTTTGTATGCGAGACAAGGTCGAGCCATGAAAGAAGCTAGTCTCATGCCGATTACTAGTGAACACTTGAAGTGGGGAAGGCTAAGCAAGGAGGCTAAAGCTTGTTTCAATAGCTGTTTAGCTAAGTTACAAAGGAAGGAAATTGCACAACCAAAGTTGGTTAATTGGAGTTTGATTAAGAAGTATAATATCTATGAGAATCTAGAGAAGTTGATGGATGTTAGCACGGAGTATGAAGATGGAAGTGTTTTTGAAGATATTAGTTTCGAGCTCGCTTTGAGGATCAATGAGAAGCAAATCTACAAAGAATGGTGTTTGGAGTTATTTTCCACCATTTATTTCAATCAAGAGGTGAATTTGAGTGACATTTTGAAAGAAAAATGTATTTGGTTTCGCTTGTGTGGGGATGATCATGTGTTGACTTTGCCGGAATTTGGGAAATTACTTGGTTTATATGATGATAATGACCTTGCTGAAGAGGAGTTTGTTGTTCATTTTGGTAAGTTGGAAAGGGAACCACCAAAGTATGATGGTACTAAGATTTGGAATGAGATTGGAGATCCGAGTAGTTCAAGACCAAAGGTGATGGAAATTCATTTGCCAATGGCGAGGCTTTTGCACAAGATACTTGTGACATCATTTGTACATCGAGGTAATAGTCAAGACAAGGTTCATCAACTGGATTTGTGGTTGATTGAAATGATGATGAGTAGTCGTGATGGAAAGAAGTTGAAAATGAATGTGGCATGGACCTTGGCAGTTTATTTGTCCAAGAGAGCAACCCTTATGTCGGAGCATGGTTTTATCAATGGAGGCCATTATGTGTCAAAGATTGGAAAAAGTTTGGGGTATGCTACACAAAGTGAGTTGAATAGGATTACGGTAATGAAAGATTGTGAGAAGCTTGATAAGAAGAGTTTGCAAGGTTAGCTTGATCATGATAAGATGTGTTTGGTTGAAACTATTTCAAATGTGGCTCGTAACCAACTACCACCACAACGTATGGAAGAACCTTCGGGACTTGATTCTGGATGGGGTGAATGGCATGCGAACTTGCCACAAGTTGATAAGAGAGAAATTTGGAGGGATATGTCTATGATGAGGATTGGACATCAAATGGATTATTGTGCACCGATTCTCACACACCTTGGTCAACAAAGTGTTCCGCCATATTCTTTTCCAATGAATTATGACCCGCCTAGTGTTCCACCTTACCCATACCCATATACACCATACCCATTGCAACATGTACCTTACCCAATATCATCTAGTGCATTTCAAAGAAGTGAAGGGTATAATGTTAATCATGAGGGGTTCATGGGTTATTATTCTTCTGATGTGGGGACTAGAGGTTATGAAACAAGAACGTCGTCTGGAGGTGTTGGCGTTGGAACATTGGTTGATTATCGAGGAGATGACTATGAGGACATGGATGATGAATGATTTTGACTATCATTCGAGGTTTTATGTGATGTGTAATGGATAATTATTCTATCTTCTCCCTAGTAGTTTATTTCTGAATTATTATTATTATGTGATGTTGGATTTATTATTATTATTTAGGATTTTATTAAGCACTTTATTATTATTATTTTTGTGTGTTTGTTTTTGTATGTTTTGTGCATGTGTTTATTTTTCAGGTTTGAGATACCATGGAATTATTGCTCATTCATATGGTTGGTACATTTTGAAGTTTGGAGTGACCAACTCATGTGTTAAATACCAAATATGGATCTCGCATGATTTCTCGGTGATATCATTTTACTACTTTATTTTCCCTATTTCCTTTGCTTTGAAGTTAATTTTTCACATTGAGGACAATGCAAAACTTAAGTGTGGGGGAGGGAAGTAAATAGTGAAAATGATCTTGTTTTTAAATTTTTTGTGATTATTTTGGAGTTTGTTTTATTGCCCTTAAGGAAATTAGTTGTTTTTACACCTAAAAGATTATATCTAATTAAAACAACTTGGAATTTTCCAATAGCATAAAATGGCAATTTGAAAATTTTAACGTATATCGATTAAGTGAAGCGATCCGTTCTTGGGATTGATAACATTACTTGCACATTTATAGCCTATTCTACAAATATGTAAGGATTTGAGCCTATCATTTGAAGCATATCTTTATGCTTAAATTCTATTTTCTTGCTATGAGTGTGCCGGTGATTGAATTGATTCTAGAACTTGTGCTTGTCATGCATTACTAATTCCAAAGTAAGGTCACATTCGTGTGATATAAATGAGTTTAAATGATAAGAGGCAACTTAAGATTTCAACCAAATGGTCTTCCATTTACATATATTGATATATTAGCTAGCCACATTGGTTAGTTAACCACTTTTTTATGGACCCATTTGTCAGCGCTCATTTTTAGCGCTAGATACCCTTAGTTCTCCCTTTGAGCCATTCTTTTTGTTTTGTTTCATCCAGAAAATACAAAAAGATTTTACACCTTTAAACTTTAGCCTAATCTTTTTGTCAAGTCAAATCGATGAATTACTTGTTGTTGGCGTGAAGAAGTTTTTGATGATTATGAGCTTACACTTTGTATTTCGGATATACCTTTCCGACGAAGACGAAGGTAGCTACTTCTTATTTGTATTTTTGAGGTATATGCTCATCCAAAGTGTGTAAGAAAAAAAGAAAAAAAAAAGAGAAAATATATGATGAAAAAGAAATATATAGCCAATGTGCTATAGCTATGAAGATGGAGGAAAAAGAAGTATTGGGAGTTATCGAATAGCTAATGTGCTAAGACGTGATGTTTATATGTATGGTGATCGATGAAAGAAATCAAAGAGAAAGGAAAAGTTGATTCGGAGGCTATAATCATTTTGGGATACATGGTTCGATTCTTTTTGCAACAAGTGATTTTGGTATTTGACTTGATTATTGTTACATTTCTAAATCCACTAAATAATCCCATGCATTATCCTAACCCTTTTTGCTTTGTGAAGATATCGACTGTACGAATATTCTAGTGACCATCCGGTTCTTGAGTGATCGAATAACGCGCCAGCGATCTAAGGTATTTTACTTTAGTGACCATCCGTTGTTTGAGTAAATCAAGAATTCACGCCAGCGATCTATTATGTTTGTACATAAGTTATTTGAGCATAAGTTGATATTAACCCTCAGCCTAACATTTCAACCCGAATAAAAGTCCTCTTTGATAAGTTTATTTATTTCTTGCATGATTCGGATTAGTTTTGATACTTCTACAAGCTTATGGTATGAAATGAAATCATGACTGAGCAATTGAGTGAAATACACTTCCAACAAAAGAAATGAGTGTGAGTGAATTATATAATTACTTTCTTTTCGTGAGGAGCTTAGTTGTGTTATCTAGCTTGATCGAGTACTTCGTTTAAATTTCACGTATAAATAGTAAAAATCACTTTTTGATCTTTTGCTTTGGCAATAAGGAAGATTAGTGAAATTTTTGAGAATCGTGATGGTTGGCTATTGGAAAACAATTTTTCAAAAGATTACTTTGCTTTAGGGCAAGCAAAACCTAAGTGAGGGGGATTTGATAACGCTCATTTTGTCTATGATAGAGTCGCGTTATTTGTATATTTTTGTATATTATTTAGTTATGTTTATGAGCATTTTGCGCTTAAAAGGTATTGAGATGTGTTCAGGTCTGATACAAGGAAATATCGAAGAATGACGAAGAAAAGCCAAAAGATTAAGAGAATATTCAAGAAAAGATTGTCATCGAAGATATTGATCCATGTTATGATTATTTCCGATGTACAAGAGAAGGTTGTGAAGATTTTTAATGAAAGAAGGAGTCATGATTTAGTGCTTAAAAGAGTGTTAAAGAATGGAGTTTTATGCCAACCCAAGGTTGAAATTAATGTGCAAAACAGTTCCCAACCCAAGGTTGAAGCTGAGATTCAAACCCAAGGTTTTAAAGCCCATTCTGAGGTTGAGCAGTCATCCCAGCTGCCGGTTCAAATCTGAACCGCGGGTTGGGGCGTGTCTGAGATGAAGAGTTTCATTAATTCAAGGTTTTAACTACCATTAATCACCAAGTCCGGTCATTTCCTCTTCATTATGATTATGGGGTGTTTGTAACAGCATATTAACTCAATTTCAAGCATAAATACACCCTATAATCACCACATTATCATAAGTAACTCACAAGATACAATAGAGAAGATACTTGATCATTAATCAAGCCTTCCAACCTAAGGACTTGATTATATTTTATACAACCCGAAAGAGATCAATAATTCCTGTCATTCTTAAGGAGATACCAAGAAATGTTGGTGATACTTGTGAGAAGAGGCGGAGAATTCCCTTGTTCGATTGGAGGCGTTAAGGAGTGCTATAACTCTTTATATTTCTTACTCATTGTAGTCTTGCTTTGGGTAACTTTCTTTTACTTAATTATTATGTTGAACAATTTGATGTTGAATGAAATGTTATGTTTATTGATGAAACTTGTTATGGAGTAATTTATGATACTTGTTTGGGAATTATGTAGACTTTCGTGTGAATGTTGAATGATTAGTCGGTTAGAAAAAGTGATTATTCTCATAAGTTGGTTTAAATGTAATTCGTGTTCTAAAACTTGTTAATTTAACATTGTTGGATTTAAAGGCCGAAAGGATTTCTAATATTGTTTAATTTCAAGAAATTGGTGCACAAATGGATTGGTACTTGATAATTGACAACTATTAAGTATTCAAGTTTTTAAATGAATTCGGGAATATTTAATCACGAGATTGGGTCGAAAGGACTCGTAAGAACTAATGTTACTAATCATCTTTTTCATACATTTGATAACGTAAAGGGCTAGCATAATGGGATGATGTATTGGCCGAAAGGACTAACCCGTGAAACTAGTAAAAACATGGATTTTCTTGATATTACCCATGGACTAGAAAACCTTGTGAAAATTGGTATGTGCCTTCTACATATATGTTTCACCCAAACATATTCAACATTTTATCATGATTGGTTATTATTCCTAAACAAGTATTTGTTCGTTTGATTGATTGAATTCGGAACCATTGTTTGTTTGTTTATTTACGATGCATTAAAGTGTGACAATCTTTAGTACTATTCTTGCATTACATAAATTGCTAAGCTTAAACTACGTAGTCTCGTGGGAAGATCCCTATTTACCACAAAACATATTACACACGGACGAGTATACTTGCTCATATGCATTTTCTTAATAATCAGTAAAATGGTGTTTTATAAATTTAAAATTTGAGTGAAACTTAGGATATAATATATACACTCGGTTTACGCGCATCAATTACTGGAAGGAAATATATTTCAAAGGAAGGTCTCATGAAGAAATTGAGAAGGCTTACATTGAAGCTTATACAAGAATTCAGAAGTCTTTAAGAGATGAAACTGCAATAGTTGAGACTGAGTCTAGCAAGGGTGTGAAAAGAACAGCAGAGCAATTGGAATCTAAGGAATCCAAGAAGCAGAGAATAGAAGAAGAAGAAGAAAAGCATGATGAATCAGTTGAGGAGGAATCAGTTGAGGATGAAGATGAGAATTTAACTGATGAACAAATCCATGGCATGATGGTAGTAGTCCCAAAAGCTCTAAATGTTGATCCCATTCAAGCCAAGCATCCTATTATTGATTGGGAAGTTTACTCAGATGGAATGATCAAGGGATGAAAAATTATTAGAGTAGGAGGAAAGTTTGAAGTCTACAAATTCTTTGAAGACATGATCAAAGTTTTTGATAGAGACGATTTGGATAGATTATGGAGCTTAGTTCAAGAGAGATTCAAAATCTTAGATCCTCCAGATGATAAAGATAAAGAGCTTTGGGTAGAACCGAAGAGAATATATGATCCTGATACAGGTGAAGCTATATGGAGATTTCAAGCTAAAATTTCAGACATCACATGGAGACTGTTTGATAATTTTGGAGTTCACAAAGTTTCTACTAAAGCAGGAGTGGAAATTTATATGTTTGTGGAAAAGAATTATCCACTAAGAGCAGTTATCTTAATGGCTATGCTGTCATCAAGACTTAAAGTTGAAGAAGATTCAGAGATGGCAAAAGAGCTAATCAGAAAGATATTTTATCTTGCAGAAGAAAGAAAAGCTAGAAGACTAAGGATTACAATGTAGTGTTTGGAAGAGTCCTTAAAATCCTCCTTTAATTCAGAGAAACTTGATGATTCAGGATAAATCATAAGTTTAGGGGAGGATTGTTGGGAATTAAATGTTCTGACTTAGTACTGTTGGAGAATCACACTAACAGTACAAACTGCTAGTGCATAACTGAAGACTGCTGAAGAAACAACTAACAGTACAAACTGTCAAGTTAGTACTGCTAGTTGTAATGAAGGTACTGCTGCATGGATAACTGCTTCAGAAGATATTGTAGAGGATAAGTATGGAATAGATCTTATGTATATCACAATTAGTTAGAAATATATGGTAGGATACTTATCTTGTAAAGGACTCCTTAAGTCTATGAAAGGAGGTCCTAGGTTAGATGTTATGTACATCAGTCGAATACACTGTTAAGATTCAAGGTCTTTGTAACCCTAGTGATATCAAGATTACTCGTATTATTGTTTAATAATATTGAACCGTTTGAAGTTAAACTTTCTGTGTTTATTGTTCATACAAAGCATTACTGTTCCATTAAACAAGCAAACTCTTCTAAGTATTGTTAAGTAGATTCCGCATACTTAACAATATAACCTCAAAGTATCTTAAACACATTATAAAAGGAGTAACATCCTAAGTGTTTTATAATCTTCTCAGAAATCATCGCACAGTTCTGGACAAGTTGAGCCAAATATGATGTCGTCGACATATATTTAAACAATGATGAGATGTAAATTACGTTTCTTCGTGAAAAGTGTGTTGTCAACCACTTCCATGGTATATTCATGTTCAATCAAGAATGCTTTTAGTCTATCGTACCAAGCTTTAGGAGCTTGTTTGAGACCATAAAGTGTTTTCTTGAGTTTATAAACATGATTCGGTTTCTCGAAATCAACGGATCCCGCTGGTTGTGCAACATATACCTCCTCGTTGATAGAACCATTTAGGAATGCACTTTTCACTTCCATTTGGTATAATTTAAAGTCTAAGGCGCAAGCATAGGCAAGGAGTATCCTACTAGACTCTAATCTAGCTACGGGTGCATAAGTTTCATCGTAATCTATTCCTTCTTGTTGGTTATATCCTTGTGCTACCAACCTTGCCTTATTCCTAGTTACGACGCCATTTTTGTCGAGTTTATTTCTAAACACCCATTTAGTTCCTATGATGGTTTGATTCTTAGGTGGAGGTACTAAATCCTAAACTTGGTTTGTGGTGAATTGATTTAACTCTTCTTGCATGGCAACTACCCAGCTTTCATCCTTAATTGCTTCACCGACATTCTTAGGTTCTACGGTAGATATAAAACAAAATAAATTACTTTTGTTTTGTGCTTGTGACTTAAGAGTTCTTTGGTTTAGGTTTCCTATGACATTTCCAATAGGATGGTTCTTGGATTCCTTAATGTTGACAACTTCATCAACTTCAACTATTTCATCCTCAATGTTATTTTCTAAGGTTTTCTTGCCATTAACCTTAATGGCTTCTTCCTCATCTAAGTCATCATCTACCAAGGGTGATGTCTTAGTTGGTGGAGGATTTTCATCGAATGTCACGTTGAGTGATTCTTCGAATTTCATTGTTTCCTTGTTCAGGATAACATAGGCTTTACTATTTTGGAAGTAACGTAGGAATACACCTTCGTAAGACTTTGAGTCAAACTTGGTGAGGTAGTCTTTAGTGTTTAGTATGAAGTACTTGCTTCCAAATACTCTAAAGTAATCTAAAGTAGGTTTCCTACCTTTCAAGATTTTGTATGGTGTTTTTCCTAAGATAAGCCTAATTAGAATCCTATTTAGTATGTAAGTTGAGGTGTCTACCGCATTACACCAAAACTTTTGCGGAATTGATTGTTCATTCAACGTCGTTCTACTCATCTCTTGTAGAGTATGATTTTTCTGCTCAACTACCCCATTTGATTGTGGAGTGCGTGGAGCCGAGAAATTATGTGTAATACCATTAGCATCACAATATACTCCAAATTGCATTTCATTATCAAATTCCCGACCATGATCCGTCCTAATTGAGACTATTGTACACCCTAGTTGATTTTGGACCTTCTTACTAAAGATTTCGAATTCCTCGAAAGCTTGTGTCTTATTTTTAAGGAATCTAGTCCAAGTAAACCTAGAGTAGTCATCAACTATTACTAAGGTGTAGTAATTTCCTCCGTCACTTCGTACGGCGGATGGACCAAATAAGTCCATGTGAAGGAGTTCTAGGCATCTAGAGGTTAAAACCATATTCTTAGCTTTGTGACTAGAATGAGCTTGTTTTCCAACTTTACAAGCGTCACAAAAGTGTTTATCAAACTTAATCTTTTGTAGGTTTCTAACTAGTTCCTTAGACGCCAATGATTGTATCAAGCGCATGTTTGCGTGACCTAGTCTTCTATGCCGTAGAGTGGAATTATCATCTATGGTTGCTAGGCAAATCTTATCCTGAGGCTAATTTCCTATTTTCATAACAAACAAGCCATTCTTCCTAAATCCTTTGCCTATGGTTTTGCCATTCTTAGTGATCTGACTACCCTCTTCGGAGAATATAACTCTACACTTATTGTCTACCATTTGACTAATGCTAAGCAAGTTAAATCCTAAGTTATCTACATGCTCAACATTTCTAATAGTGAGGGAGCTTTGAGTAATCGTACCTGCCTATGATGTTGCCCTAAAGTTTGCTACCGAAAGTGACATTACCTCCATTGTACGCCTTGTATGATGAGAATAGACTTCGGCTACCCGTCATATGATTAGTGCATCCACTATCCTTGACCCATTCATCGGGCTCCAAGTCGATTCCCAAGCATATCTATTGAATAATACAAACATTCAAACATTTGGTCCCCAATATCTCATGGGTCCAAAGTTGTTAGTACTAAACATCCCATGCATTAGTTGCATTTGGTTAGGATGTTGGAACGGATGACAAATTTCCCCTGGTAAGTAACTTTGTAGTTGACGGTTATTCCAAGTTACGGGACAGTTACTTGAAAAACTTGGTCTTCTAGAGTTACCTCTCAGTAGAGGAGTTCTTGACCGAGGTTTAGGAACATTTGTTTTTCTAGGTGGAGGAGTCTTTGACCTAGTGTCGAGTTTTACAAAGCCAAGCCCGGGGGTTGACAAGGGTTTGTAAAAGCTTTTGACTTCCTTTTAACTAGCAGTAGGTACTTCTACATTATTAATAACTATGTGACTTGGTTTAGGACATGAATTATTTTTCATATTCGATTTGGTTCTGTCTCCAACACCAGACGGTACCATTAACTTTAGTTGTGTCGTCCACATTTCTGTCTCCAGCACCAGACGGTATCACGGTACCGCTTCAGCATGTTCACTATACCTAACGTTGCAAGCATATCATTAAGTGACTTTGTCCCTTTTTCAAACTTAATGATCCTTAAAGTGTTTTCTTTGATTTTTTCATTTTCTACTCGAAGACACATGCATGATCTACATCCAACATCTACTTCTTCATTTTTCTCAACTCTTTTTACTTGGTCTTTCAGTTCTAAAATTTGCACTTCGAGTTCATGCAATTTTAATTTTAGTGTTTTGTTTCTACTTAAAATTTTAGAACTTACTTCACATAGTTTATTATATTCATCATATAGTATGTTATCATCTATTGACGAATTATCACTACTATAATAAGAAGAGTCGAAAAGTACCTCATTTGAAGCCTGAGTCATTAGACATGTTTCATCGTTGGACTTCTTCTCTTCTTCTTCACCGCTATCACTCCAAGAGCCTCCTATGAAAGCTCTTTGGTTGTTAGTTTTCGGTGGTTTAGGACATTCTCCTATGAGATGATTGGAATCTCCACATCTAAAACAAATCCTATCACTCTTTCCTTTCTTCTCATCTCAGTTATTTTGTGACGACTTCTTATCATCACGAGGTTACCTAACGAACCTACCTCTTCTCCTAAAGAACTTTCTAAAGTCTCTAACGGCTAACGTATACTCTTCATCTTCACTATCGGAATCCGAACATTCCTCATCACTAGACTCCTTTTTGGCTTTCAATGCTTGAGATCTAACTCTCTCGCTTTTGCCTTTAACTATATCGGAGTCTTTCTTGATTATCATCTCATGAACCTTCAAGTTTCCTATTAGTTCATCAAGTGATAATGTCGCCAAGTTCTTTGACACTTCAATGGCGGTGACCTTTGCTCTCTATTTGGGATGTAGAGCCCTAAGAAACTTCCTAACATAGTTCTTGCTAGCATAACCTTCATCAAGAGCTTTAAGAGTAGTAATAATAGTATTAAATCTAGCAAAAGCATTATCAATAGATTCATCTTCCGAAATGGAAAATTGTTCATATTGTTGCACAAGAAGATTTATCTTGTTCTCTTTGACTTGATTATTACCTTGGTGAGTGGCTAACAAAGTTTTCCAAATATCTTTTGCCGTATTACACATGAAAATTCTATCAAATTCCTTTTTCTGCAAAGCATTAAAAATCATCATTTTAGCCTCATCATTTTTGGTTAGTTTTCTTTTAAGTTCATCACTTTGTTTATTATAAGGAACTATTTCATCCCTTTTAGTTTCCGGATTCATTTGAATCGGTTGAAAGTCACCCTCGGTAATAATATGCCAAAGATCAATGTCTTTTGATTTCACATACGTTTCGAATCTTGTTTTCCAATATATAAAACAATCGGTTTCGAAAAGTGGTGGTCTTTGCATAGATTGCCCTTCTTGATATTTTTTGGAATCCATTGATCGATTCAAGTTTTAAAATACAATTTATTTTAAAATCTTGACTGACCTGGCTCTGATACCAATTGTGGAAAACTAAAGGGGGGGGTTGAATAGTTTTACAGGTTTTTATTTAATTTGATTTTTATCAAAATATAGTTCTTTTGTAAAAACGTGTATGGATTTCGGAATAAGACAGCTTATTTGGTTGGGGGTAATAATCCCAATCAATCGATCCTTATTTTTATGAACACTAAACTATACTATATAATATAAACAATGAATGTAAAGAAAGGAGATGGAAAGATCAAACCGGGACAAAGCGATTTATAGTGGTTCGGTCACGAAGCTCTTCTTCGCCCTACTCCACTCCCAGAGTACCACACTCGAGAGTTTCAAGCACTATGTCAACAAAGCTCCCTTCAGGCGGAGAAAACCGTACAACGTCGCTTATCTTAATTTTCGACACTAAGCTAAATGTCGAGTACTAATCTTAGCTAGTACCAATCTACCACGATCCACACGATCCTTTCTACTTCACACAATCAACACACTTGACTCGATCTACCCGGTCTACCCTTGATCCACTTGATCAACACACTAGCCCACAAGCTACAAGAGATCTCCAAGATCTCGACAAGATCACTATGATCTACTCTCACAAACTCTCAAAAGAAAAATGAACTTGATGTATACAAGGATACAAAAAGTATGTAACAAGTGTTACAAGTGCACTAATCTATAACTACAACACTTTGTATCTTCTTTGATACCTTGTGTTCTTATCTTGCACTAGTAGAGGAATGAAGGTGATCACTTGGTTGGAAGATTGGATCACTCTTTAAACAAAAGAAAACTAAACTAAATGATCAAGAAGAGAAAATGTGATAAGAGTATTGAACTCAAAAAGATATGTGTGAAAAAGGATGCCCAAAAACTGTGAAGAGGGCTGGTATTTATAGGCAGAAGAAATCTAGCCGTTATGAGGACACGGTACCACTAAATGTCACACGGACCACTAAATTTAGTGGTACCGTGCCAGACAAGAACGCTCCATTTTTTGTTTTTATTGGTGAAAGTTTATTTGGGGAAGTTTGGAGCTGATTTTGGGGGGGAAAATAGCTATTATGATATTTAAACTTATTTTTCCAATAAAACATTTCTTAATAATTCAAAAATAACTTGTAAAGTATATTTTTGAAAAAATGTTTTGTCACATTAAAAATGTGAAGTTTTAAACACAAATTCACTTCTTTGATCATTTGTCAAGTTGTAAATTTGTTTGCTCATACCTAGAGTAATTTGCCTAGAAATGAGATCTTTCGACTAAAAACTTGTTTACGTTAATTTTAACGTAAAGTGATTTCTCATTTTGTTATCATCAAAACGTGAAGTTATCTAAAGATATAAATGACGTTTTTATAACATTATTTGCATCAACACTTTATTCATCTCAGTACAACTTAAGATGCGTAGAAAAGTAGAAACTGTGTACCTTTGTCAAATAGTTTCCTCAAGTCTTCTAACACAGATCATAATCCGCCATACAACAATTGCCTCCAAATCTTAATAACAACCACCATTGCTGCCAAGTCCGGTTATGTATTGACTAATTCGCCTCACACGGTTCAGTTGTCTTGATGCATAGGCAGTAACCTTCTCGTATTGCATAAGGACATAACCAAGTCTCTTTCCTTGAAGTATCCCAAAATTGGTACCCACCTGTAAGTATGGAAGTAGAAGTTAATTTCTGTTTCAGCTTTTCCAAAACTCATTTCTCGTTTCTCATCCAACTAACTTCGCTCCTCTTTCATAAGCTTCATCAACGGTAATGTCAGTCGTGAACATCTTCCACAATTCTTCTGCAAGACTAAAAATGTTCTAACTTCTGTAACTGTCGTCGATCTTGGCCATTTGATGATAGTTTCAATCTTCGCAGGATCCATAGTAATACCATCAGCTAAGAACGCCACTAGTCCCAACCAATATCACACTTCCAGTATTTATAAAGTTTCTTCTGACGCAAAGTTTCCAACATAGTACGAAAATGATCCTCATGTTTCTCCTTCGTCTCTGAATGTACTAAGATGTCATACTATGACAAATTTGTCCAAGTACTCACGAAATACACGATTCATCAAGTCCATAAAACAGTCGAAGCATTAGCCAATACAATTGGCGTCACTAAACTCATAGTGACCATAACGAGTACGAAAGGTAGTTCTAGGAACATCTCGCTCCTCACACGCAAATTATGATAACCAAATCTTAAATCAGTCTTAGAGAAGACTTCACATCCTAAAGTTGATCTGATAAGTCGTCGATTCGTGGTAATGGATAACGGTTTCTAATTGTTATACGGTCCTACTTTCAGTAATCAATATACCACCTCATGATACCATCCTTCTTCATCGCGAATAAAACTGGAGCATCCCACGGAGATACACTTAGAAGAATAAAACCACTTCCTAGTTCTGGTTGCTGCTCCTTCAGTTCTCTCAACTCAACAGGTGCTATTCAATACGGAGAATCAGGCAAAACGTAGCTCTATTCAGATAGAATTCTGACTCATTCCACTTACTGTTCTTAGGCACTTCTCGAAGACATCCTTTATTGATATCATATTCTACCTCGAGTCATGACTAAACAATCTCTCAGTACCAGGTCAATTCAACTTCACACTCCGGTGGAAATCTTGGTAGTTCGTTCAGGGATTACATAGAGAAAACTCAGATTGCAAAATGACTCTCAAGGTGAGATCCATCCCACGGTGTACAAAATAGGTGATAGGAAAACTTCACAACCGCGAAAATAACGTATGAGTTTCCAGGGTAGTAACGATAACAACGGGTTAACCAGTCGGGAATCATGGTAAAAAGAATTCAGGATGTTCGAATCGTCAAAGGTGTATAGTATGACAGTAGTTAGCATCTTGATGCTCAGTCAACTAATCCATACCAGAATAACATCGAAATTAATATTCCAAAGAAAGACAGATCAGTAGAGTGAATCTTATCATTCAAAAGTGAGGGAAACATTCCCATACTCGTGGTTAATGTCCACAAGATTTCTCATAGGAATAGGAATGGGTAAGGTAAATCTAATAGTGTAGGGGGCTTAAATATGTTTAGCAAAAGCAAGAGAAATCACAGAATGTGTCAAACGCATCATGGTCATAAGAATTTTCAGAATGATCGAAGAGGCATCTAAATGATTAACAAATGAATCAGAGGTTAAGGTCAGAATCAGAAAATAAAGATTATATAGTGTAAGGCATTACCACAGAATTCTCAACGCATTCTAAACTTACTTGGTCACTAATCTTAGGTTGTGCAATATGATAAGTTTCTAATCTCCGGAAAGAGTGATCTCAAAAGGGAGTCTAATTAAAAGTAATGGCACGAATCAGAGTGATGCGGAAGCAAGATATCTAACAAATATCATATCACAGGTCATAAGTTAAGTTTCTACAGAAGTTAAGCTAAGGCAAATTCTAAAAAGTGATTTCATAAGTTCCTATAGTGCAAACTAAGGGTCAAATCTTTCACAGGTCATAACTTAAAGTACTACAGGTCGAAGCCTAAGCTCTGATACCATAATTGTAACACCCCAACCCGAGAAGGGGTCTAAGTGTAAGATTATGGTGTCAATCAGAACATAATAACGCAAACGGAAGACTTCTTATTAAACAAATAATAAGTCAAGAATAACAAAGACTTCCAAAATATAATCTAAACAATAGTCTAAAATGAAATACATAACCAAAGCATAATGTTTAAAATCATAAATCCAACAATGGGGAACTAAATCAAGGGTAGGTCCTCTAGCTCCAATTCTCAACACTCATGCCCAGCATCCCGCTTACAACCTGCCACAGAGAAAAGAAAATGCAGCTGAGCTAACGCTCAGTGAACAGATATAAACATATGAAAGGTAATAAGCATAAACGAAATGAATAAGCGAATGAATCCAAAAGAACCTGCTGAACAAGATTTCACAAAGAATATGGAACATATTAAAAGGAACCAAAGCATAATCAAGTGAATATAAAATAGATATCAATCATAAATAAAGGAAAATGCCCAACAAATATATAGCAAATTATACATAGGAGTCATGATCTCCGATGTACCTAATGTGAAATGGGGTGTATTGCACACACTCAATTCCATTCACCAATATATATATATATATATATTATTATATATATATATATATCATTATATATATATTATATCATAACTGAACTAAGTACCTAGGATGCATCCATACGCTCCCTTCAAAACAGATATACATATGTCAGTTCTAGACTAAACATACATACAATAAACATGGGCTAGGTGCGCCATATATACAGCTATATAAGCAAATGGGAACGCTGTGTACAAAAACCCACCTCCACAGATAGTGTCAATACCATTGGTGCGTCAATGGCACGGCCATGGACTCCCCATGACTGGCTACAAATATGGGCAACATAATAGGCATAGTACATGCAATCTAATGATAAGGGATAATTATAAATTA
Organism: Artemisia tridentata subsp. tridentata; assembly: GCA_021014915.2. Classification (NCBI taxonomy): domain Eukaryota; kingdom Viridiplantae; phylum Streptophyta; class Magnoliopsida; order Asterales; family Asteraceae; genus Artemisia; species Artemisia tridentata. The sequence continues at coordinate 279,727,649 of CP139505.1, read as the reverse complement.
TCCAACTCAGATAATAGCTATATGAATAGAATATAGCATGAAATGAATAATCAAACGAATATTGAACAAATATGGATCAAAGCATATCAAATATCAAGAAATCAATCAGTCATGAGATAACCCTTACTGAAAAAGGACAAAATATCTGTACCTTATAAAATGCAAGCAAAAGGGAAAAAGAATACAAGAAAGAGGATCACTCCGACTTCACCGGATCTACACGAATTATAATCACATATTACTTATACGTACATTTAATGTCATAACGGATTTTTAAGTGTTTATTCTTAATCATATTAGGGTTCACTTAGCTTATGAGAACAAAACACAAGTTTAGGGTTTCATAATTAATGCATAACTTATTTAGGTCATAATTGTGATATCAAATTAGGTTTAATGGTTAAATGAACTACCGATTAGGGTTCCTGCCATTTATATTAACTTTTTAGGTCAAATTCATAAATATTCGGGTTTTAGGGTTTCAAGTGTTAATTAAACAAAGTTTAGGGTTTAAAGAAGATTACTAATCAAATTATAGGTTTAGAAAGCATTCCCAATTAATGTTAACCTGATTAGGGTTTAAGTTACCAAATATAGAAATGTCGGTTTTAAGGTTAATCAAATGATATAACATATGTTTAAATGTGCATTAAATGCATTAATGACTTAATTATGTTTTATAATACTAAAAAGGAATTTAGGTTCAAATATACCAAATTAGAAGATTAGGTTAAACAAATTAGGTTTACTAATTAGGTTTTAATTCGAATTACTAATTATGTTTTAATTACAATTTAGGGTTTAGGTGAATTAGGGCTTAGACACAACAAATAAGCAATAAAAGAAATTCGGATAACAAATGAGCAAAACCCTACCGAGACCTAAACAAACCTAACCCTTCTCGAATTTAAATATTACCAAGACACCACAACCAAAATCCTTAGTCAAGTTACCTCTTTTAGACCTAATACCCTAGCGTGAACCAAACTTACCCAACACCCCATCTTGGTACAAAAATAGCGAGCAAAACCCTTCCCAAAATGACCAACTTTTAACCAAACCATCACCATGACTCGTACACCTTATTAGATCAGATCTTAACATTTTAAAAGACATCATACGACAACAATAGGTCACACGCGCAAGTACACATAAGACGCAATAATTAACGAGACATCTAAGTGTTCTAATGAGGCCACAACGCCCTATGTCTAATCCTACTTTAGATCTGATTATATTACATGTTTCATAGGTTATTTAGTCCATGACACACACGTTTAGCAGCCCCTAGATCGACACAAAATCATGCATACACTCACACAAATTTACGACACCATCAGCCTACATAAAATGACACCAAGTAAGCCCTAATTAGACTCATAAATTCCATGCACCTCATTAAATATCGTAGGGTTGATCAGATTTAGAAGCACATTTTCAAAGACCAGATTAGGGTTAGGTTAAGTCAAAAATAATAGGGGTCGAACCAACTCAGATCGAAGGTCGATTAGAAAACAGAAAGTATGGGTCGAATATAAAATTGGTTGAATCAGCTTAGAACAAGAGTCGAATAGAAAGCATAAACATTAGATCGAATACAAGTTTTAAACATGTTAAGGTGTGATTGCATGTAGCCCTTTTACGAGTTTTATAACAGATTAACGTGTAGCAAGGTTAACAGATTCAGGCTAGCATATAACGATTAGGTTTTTTTGTGTTTTATATATTCAAATTATACCACATGTGTGTGTCGAATTACAAAAAGAAAAACAAGAGAAAGATGTGTTGATACCTGCTGTGAACGAGACTAGAACAGAAAGAAAAACATGAAAAGAAACAAACACGAATCCAATCCCCACAAATTCAATATCACATCAACAACCCCTTAACCCTCGAAAATATACCACAACCACACCCTTCGAAGCACTTGAACTATGAAGAAAGTAATAGAAGACTTGTGTGTGTTTATTTGTGTGTTTTGTCGTATGATAAAGGAAAGGGGAAAGATAGAAAACGTATTAGGTATATAGCAGAGATGGGGGGAAAGCGCGGGTTCTTAATATGGCAAGTTAGAAATTTGCAAATCAATTAGCTGTGATTGTGTTTATTTGTCTGTTATGGGGCGTGATTATAGGACCGAATTATGGGATTCTTATCTCATTGTAATAGTCAAATCATATGAAATGGGCCAAGAAACGTGTGAGGTGATTAAAGGGGTTTTAGGAAACTTTCATTTTTGTAACAAATATTTATTTAGGCATAATACTTAGGTTAGTTTTATTATATATATTTATTTTCATAACATATAGTTTAGGTTTATAGTTAATCATATTCATAACTTAGAGAAAATTCAAAATTAGACATAAAATTAGGAATTCAAAATCCGTTTTCGTCAATTTTTAAACTTTTTTGTCCATTTTTCTTATGTTTTATCTGTTTTATACGTTTTTATTTATTTTCGTCCGTTTTTATACATTTTGGTCCGTCTTTATACGTTTTCGTCCGTTTTATACGTTTTCATATGTTTTTATACATTTTCAACCGTTCTTATACATTTTCGTCCGTCTTTATACGTTTTCATCCGTTTTTATACATTTTCATCCGTATAAAAACGTATAAAGACAAAGAAATGGACGAAAATAGATAAAAACGTATGAAAACGTATAAAAATGGATAAAACGTATGAAAACGTAAGAAAAATGGATGATAGCGTATAAAGACAGACGAAAATGTAAAAAAACGAACGAAAACAGATAAAAACGGATGAAAATGTAAAAAAATGGACAAAAGCATATGAATAAGGAGGAAAACGTATAAAAACGAACTAAAATGTATAAAAACGGATAAAAGCGTAGGAAAACGTATAAAAACGGATAAAAACGTAAGGAACACGGACGACAACGTATAAAGACGGACGAAAACATATAAAAACGGATAAAAACATATAAAAACGGATAAAAACGTATAAAAAAGTATATGAATGCATGAAAACGTAAGAAAAATGGACGAAAATATATAAAATGGATAAAATGTTTAAAAACGGATAAAACTTATGAAAAACGGGCGAAAAACATATAACAATGGACGAAATGTATAAAAACAGACGAAAACGTATAAAGACGGACGAAAATGAATAAAAACGGTCGAAAACGTATAAAAACGGATAAAAACGTATAAAAACGGATAAAGGGTATGAAAAGTAAGAAAAACGGACGAAAACGTATAAAAACCGTGTAGAAAATATTTTTTTTTTTAAGAAAACCAAATTTTGAGTTAATTAGAAACGGCCGTTAGTAAGATGACGAACTTTGCAAACGATCGTTTGGTTAATGGACTAATGTTGCCGCTTAAGGACTAGGAGCTAACGGAGAAGATAATGACAGTTAGCGATAAGGACGAACGGTATTACATAGTTTCAAAATAAGGACTCAATTGGTGCAATTGAAAATATCAGGACTCAATTAAGGATTTTGGCCAAACTACAGGGACGAACCATGTTATTTACTCTATGATAAAAACAGATTTGAACAATACCAACAAATTCAACAAAAAAACAAACTTTAAAATGTGTATATTTGTAGAACTTATTTATGTTGGTTGTTTTGTGTCGTAGTGTTCCCATATCACGGTTAAGATAATCAAACAAGGTACCGGATATTCACTTGAAATCGTAGTATCACTTTCCAATAGAAACTATTCGACCCTATGCCTGGGTTACACGAATATCTCTATGGGATAAGACCAAGTGAAGCTCTTGTTCTAGGCACAGATCAAGAACCGAATGTATTCAAGTGTTTAGGGTTTGTGTTCTGTATATTCATGCAGTTATGAAACGACCTCTATTTATAATAGAGTTTACTCAAACCCTAGCCCATGAAATTATGTATAATTAACGGCCCATTAATTATCCATAATAGTTTCCATAATAGTAGGAGTCGGTGGTTATAAGCCAGCAGCAGGATTGAAACATCAGCAGCAGGATTGATACACTAGCAGCAGGATCAATACCAGCAGCAGAATCAATAAAGCTAACAGCAGAATTGATAACACTAGCAGCAGAATTGTTCTGCATCAGCAGCAATAAAGCTAGCAGCAGGAATGACAATGTTAGCAGCAGAATCAACTGCATCAGCAGCATTGTCATTTACACTATCAAACCACTTCAATTGAGTCAGGGCAATTATTGACCTGATGGGTGTACACTTCGTACCTCCATACCCATTACCAGGTGTGATTAAATCCCTCAAGTGCACTAAATTTTCCAAAAACCTCCCCAAATTTAGTTCACTTCCTTTGCATGAAAATTAAACACAAAACAAAATATAGGCAATAATGAAAATATCTTGAAGATTGAATTCTCATCTTAGTACATTATACGTTCAAATATTCGAGAATCAGGGTGTTCTAAGAATTGAACCCTTCAACCCATTTGAATACCTGAAGATAAAATACACATACATTTTCAAACACTTAAATACTCCTGACACTATACAAGCCATGTGTCCATATCCAATTCATAAATGTTGTAAAAGCTAAAAGTCCAAAAGCTTCCTGAAGCGGCAAAACTTCAACATTTACATAGGTGGTTCATCTTTTAATCATGCCCCTGCAAAGCACTTTTTCAAAGAAAAATTAACCATTAAGAAGTGAAGACTTCATCCTCCTTTCCAGCAGGTTCTGAGCACAACCTTGGGATGTAAATAAAACATGTGCTCCAGTCCACTAAATGATCAGCTCTCCACATTGAACTCAGCTCCAAAGTTTCCTCAGGAGGGAGTTGGGTGTCTTAGCATTCAGTGACTAAGTTGGACTTAAACCCATCCCTTTAGCAGACTTTAAAACCAAGTCTCTAGCCAAACCCTTCGTCAAGTGATCAGCTAAGTTATGTTGAGATCTAACAAACTCTATAGATACCACCCCATTCATAATAAGCTCACGAATCATGCTATGCCTGACACCTAAGTGTCTAGACTTCCCATTGTACATTTGGCTATAAGCCTTTGCCAATGTAGCAGCACTATCACAACGGATAGAAATAGGTGCTATAGGTTTAGGCCACAATGGAATCTCAAAAAGAAAGTTTCTCAACCATTCAGCTTCTTTACCAGCAGCAGCTAAGGCCACAAATTCATATTCCATGGTAGAACTGGTGATGCAAGTTTGCTTCTTGGATGCCCAAGAAATTGCACCTCCACCAAGTAGGAATACCCAGCCACTAGTAGACGAATTGTCCTCAGTGTTACTGATCCAACTTGCATATGTGTATCCTTCTAATACTGAAGGATAACCAGTATATGAGAGACTATAAGCCATAGTTTTCTTCAAATACTTCAGTACCCTCTGAATTGCTTGCCAATGATGAGCACTAGGATTACTAGTATACCTGCTCAGTTTACCCACAGCAAATGCAATATCAGGCCTTGTACAAGTCATGGCATACATTAAGCAGCCAATTACCCTAGAATACTCAAGTTGAGATACAGCTTTGCCAGTGTTAGGCATTAGCTTCTCACTTGTATCCATAGGAGTACTCACTAGAGTACAATCAAAGTAATTAAATTTCCTCAATACCTTCTCAATGTAATGAGACTGAGAGATAAAAATTTTGTTACTTTCATGTTTAATCCTTAAACCAAGGATAACATCAGCCTCCCCCATATCCTTCATGGAGAACCTTGATGACAAAAATTCCTTTGTGAGGTCAACTTGTCTTTGGTCAGTGCCAAAGATCAACATGTCATCAACATATAGGCAAATGATGACTCCTTTACCAGATTCATCAAATTTGCTATATACACATTTGTCTGACTGGTTAAGTGAATAACCACTAGACAAAACCACTTCATCAAATTTTTGATGCCATTGCTTAGGTGCCTGTTTCAGTCCATATAAGGACTTAATCAGTTTGCACACCTTGTTTTCATTGCCAGGCATGATGAAGCCCTGAGGTTGGTTCATATAAACCTCCTCATCCAATTCACCATTCAAGAAAGCTGTCTTCACATCCATCTGATGAATCATCAGATTGTGAATAGATGCCAAGGCAATCAGCAGTCTTATGGTACTGATACGAGCCACAGGGGCATAAGTATCAAAGTAGTCTACTCGTTCCTTTTGTTTAAAGCCTTGAATGACTAACCTAGCCTTGAACTTTTCAATAGTTCCATCTACCTTCATTTTCTTCTTGAAAATCCATTTACAGCCTAAAGGCTTGCAACCAGGTGGTAGATCAGCCAGCACCCAAGTGTTGTTGCCCATGATGGAATCCATTTCATCATTTATTGCTTCTTTCCAGAAAGCAACATCCTGGGACTTCATTGCTTCATCAAATGTTTTGGGATCATCCTCAACATTAAAGCAATAGGAGTGTTGGTCAAAGACCTCATCCCTTGTTCCTTCAATTAAGTACAATTGAAATTCAGGTCCAAATGATTTTGGAGTCCTAACCCTTGTGCTCCTTCTGAGCTCAGGTTCAGGTTGTTGTTCCACAACCTCATCAGGGACCTCATCAGAGGCTTTTGATACACCAACATCATTGGTTCCATTAGGAATCCTTTGACTTGGTCTAGGGACTGAAAAGAATCTATTCTCATCAAAATTTGCATCCCTTGATTCAATTATAGAGTTAATTGAGACAGACTCATTAGGTTCAATAACATAAAACCTATAAGCCTTGGAATGCTCAGCATATCCAACAAAGATGCATTCAATGCCTCTTTCACCCAAAGTTTTTAGCTTCGGATCAGGGAGTTTCACAACAGCCCTATAACCCCAAACCTTGAGGTAATTCAGGTTTGGTTTCCTTTTAGTCCAGAGTTCATAAGTGGTAGTTTTGTTCCTTTTGTTAGGAACCCTATTTAACAAATAGCAAGCTGTTAGCATAGCTTCACCCCAGAATCCTTGACTCAGCCCTGAATAGGACAACATGGAATTAACCATCTCCTTCAGCACTCGGTTTTTCCTTTCAGAAATTCCATTTTGCTGAGGAGTATAAGGGGCAGTCATTTCATGGATTATACCAACAGACTGAAAATACAGAGTATCCATGTCCTCACCTCCCCTATCAGTCCTTAATCTTTTGATCAGGGACTCTAGTTGCAATTCAACTTCAGTTTTAAATACTTTAAATTTATCTAATGCCTCATCCTTAGTATGCAATAAATACACATAACAATACCTAGAAGCATCATCAATAAAAGTAACAAAGTATTTCTTATTCCCCAAAGAGGGAGTAGCATGCAAATCACATAAGTCACTATGAATTAATTCCAATATCACAGTTTCACGTTTTACACTTTTAAATGGTTTCTTAGTTATCTTGTTCATCATGCAAGTTTTACACTTCTCAGTGTCCATGCCAAATGCTGGGATTAACCCATCCTTAGACATATCTTGCATCCTTTTAAAGTGTACATGGCCAAGTCTAGCATGCCAAAGGGTTGAATCATTTAAACTAGATGTCGATATAAAAGCAGAATCAACCACAACATGAACAATATTAAGTCTAAACATATGATTACATAAATAACCAAAACCAATAAACACACCATTTTTAGACAAAACAAATTTATCATATTCAAATACTTGTTTGTAACCACAATTATTCAAAACACTACTAGAAACCAAGTTTTTCCTAATATCAGGAACATGTAAAACATTCAACAAAGAAACAATCTTTCCAGAACTAAACTTCAAATCAACACATCCTCTTCCATGCACCAGGGCCGTTGACTCATTTCCCATATGAAGAATAGAACCATCATTCATTGACTCGTAGGTCTTGAACCAGCTTCTATCTTTACACACATGGACTGTTGCTCCAGAGTCAACCCACCACGCAACATCATCATCCTGCACAAAGAACAATTCAGATATATATGTAACATAATAAATCCAAAGGGACTTATTAAATATATTCTGACCTTTCAGGGAATTGGAGTTACCATTCCCAGATCCACTTGTGCCTGATCCATTGGTCTTATTGCCAATTTTACCACATTTGCAATCCTTCCTGAAGTGTCCAGTTTTACCACACTTCCAACAAGTAGCCTTTAACTTCTTGTTAGGATCAGGTTTGGTGTTATCCTGATGCTTACGTTTGCCCTTGTTGTCATTGAACCTGGTGGAGTTGTTATGCTCCACCACATTGACAACTGATGGACCAGCAGCAGTGCTGCTCTTTGGCTTGTCACTTTCATGCACCTTGAGTGATTCCTCAATGCGCAAATGACTGCCCAACTCAACCATAGTTAACTCCTCCTTCTTATGCTTTAGCATATGCTTGAAATCTTTCCAAGAAGGAAGTAGCTTATCGATGATACAAGAGACTGAAATAGCCTCATCCATGTTCATCTTGTGTTGTGTGAAGCGACCAAGTATACTAAGAAGTTCATTGTATTGATCCATGACCGGTCTAGAATCGACCATTTTGTAATTGTTAAAATTACTTACAAGAAACTTCTTACTTGATGCATCCTCAGCCATGTATTTGGCTTCCAAGGAATCCCACAGTTCTTGAGAAGATTCAACATTCTGATAAATGTCAAACAGGGTATCAGACATACCGTTTAGGATTAAACCTCTGCAAACATAGTCATCGTTCTCCCACTTGCTTCTGTTCCTCATCTGTTCCATGGTAGCATCATCCCCATAATCTTCAGGAATTGGTGTGGTCAGAACATACACCACATTCATGCTGGTCAGCAGGAACTTCATCTTCTTTTGCCACCTTCTAAAATCCACACCTTCAAACTTTTCCAGCTTAGAAAAGTTAGCAGCTATATGCCTCATAGCAGCAACCATTGATTATCACAGGAATAGTTTCTATTGATTGTTGGTTGTTTTGTGTCGTAGTGTTCCCAGATCAGGGTTAAGATAATCAAACAAGGTACCGGATATTCACTTGAAATCGTGGTATCACTTTCCAATAGAAACTATTCGACCCTATGCCTGGGTTACACGAATATCTCTATGGGATAAGACTAAGTGAAGCTCTTGTTCTAGGCACAGATCAAGAACCGAACGTATTCAAGTGTTTAGGGTTTGTGTTCTCAATATTCATGCAGTTATGATACGACCTCTATTTATAATAGAGTTTACTCAAACCCTAGCCCATGAAATTATGTATAATTAACGGCCCATTAATTATCCATAATAGTTTCCATAATAGTAGGAGTCGGTGGTTATAAGCCAGCAGCAGCATTGAATCAATAAGAGCAATAAAACAGCAGAATTGATAACACTAGCAGCAGAATTGTTCTGCATCAGCAGCAATAAAGATAGCAGCAGAATGACAATGTTAGCAGCAGAATCAACTGCATCAGCAGCATTGTCATTTACACTATCAAACCACTTCAATTGAGTCAGGGAAAACATTAACCTGATGGGTGTACACTCCGTACCCCCAAACCCATTACCAGGTGTGATTAAATCCCTCAAGTGCACTAAATTTTCCAACAATTTATCTTAACAGCAAATCTACTTTTACTTTTTAAAGTGATATGGTGCAAAAAATCTAAAATAAAATATAATGTTTAGTGTTATTAGGTGTATATTTTAATAAATTGACGTTGTGTCCTATACAATTACGAGTATAAGCCACTATCAACTAATTTGACTTCATACATCCATTATATTACCCCTATCACCTCTCTATTGTCGCAATATTACGAGAGTAATCTACAGTCTTTATATGAGTTATTTTATTCTAACTTAAAATTGCCATCATTCATAAAGTTATCGGATCGAGAAACATAAAATTGAAAAGCACTTTTTACCGAAAATTTTAATTGCAAGATATCCACCGCCACTATACGCGGGTACCTGTCAGAACTCGGTAATAATAATGAGAAAAGAATGACGTGACAAAAGTCACAAGGATAGCTTGTTATTTAAGTAAAGGAGGTGCTTTGCATCTATGTGAAGTTTAGCGTAAATATATTTATTGTACATCGCATCATAACAGACGTTATTAGGCTGGTTGGCAAGGTAATGCCATTTTCACCATCCACCTCAGCGCCACGTCAGCTTTGTCTGTCCTCTCACTCCCTTTCACCTTACTTCACCATTTACTCGTCAAGGCAAACACATCTTCACCTTTCATTAAAATATCCACTTTATATAAATATACCCCACTAAATACCTCACACATACTCACACACAAAATTAAAAATATTAAAACATCGGTATGCATAATGGTGAAATGTTCACCTCTATTTGACTTGGGAAATGTGTTCTGCGCGTGAGAAATGGTGAAGGGCATGGTCATTCATGCGTGAATTTTGGATAGTGGTGAACATTTCACCTCTATTTTTCTTCCTTGTCATGTAGTCTTATACAACATGCATGCTTAATTGTTTTTAAAATGTTACTCCGTATGAAATTATATTTTAAGTTAGTTCAAAGATAATAAACTAACAATTTATAAAAGACAAGAAATTAGGCAATGCTCATCTATTCAAGCGTGGCCTAGCGTTAAAAGAACTTGTTATTATTGTTGGAAAAGTTAGTCAATAACCGACTTCTCACAACTTAATGTGAATGAGATATCGAGTCTCAAAATAAGATATCAGAACCGAAAGGTGGGAACTTCTGTTAACTTAGTCAAAGACATAACAACAAATAAATTCTGAAATAAATCTCATTAATGGTCGGTTTATTGGCTGTTAATTACATGCCACCATTCTATTTTCTTGAACCAGCTATAAAAGGAAGATCTTGGTTCCAAAAAAATGAGAGACGAAAGTAATACACTAACAAATTTCCATAAACACAAGGTTTGGTTTGATGAGAATTTCAGGCATAAGGTCACTCTGGCAGTACAACTGATTGGATCGTTGTACCCTGGGAAACAGTCGCCGAATAGATGGCGAATCCGTTTTAAGGGAAGCGTGTCAAACACATGTCTCGATCACGTTCTTGAATCGGTATCATCTACTTTATGCTTTCATTTAATTAATCGTTACACTCGTAATTTTTTCGTTTATGATTTTCTGGGTTTCTTGTATTGTATTGTAGTCGTGAATTCTGATTATGGACTATTATCCCTACAATCTTAAAACGGATTTTTTTTTCATCTATTGATTAATCAGAAAATATACAATACTTAAAACAGTTCATAAATTCAATACCCAATGACTGTATTTGAAACAATTTTTAAAATGGTTTTAGCCTGCAATTGAGTACATTTATAACATCTTTTTAGATTCAGCCTAATGTTTACAACATATAATATATGTAGTTCTAGTACTCATGTATCTGTTGTGCTCTCGATTTATGATTGAACGTACTATGATGCTGTGACTGGTATTATGCTTTGTGGTGGACACACTTTGCATATATTTTATTTAATATCTTTGATCAAGGCTTATGTTCAGCCCCAAACCAGATTTTTTGGTACGAGTATTCTGCAGTTATTTGTTTGTCCAAACAGCCCTTAACTTGTTCTCTTAAGCATGTTTTCTGTACAAACAACCCTTAACCTGTTTCCAAACAGTCCCTAAATCTGTTTTCCAAACAACTCTTAACAGATTTCCTTTTAATAAGAGATGTAGTATGCTGAATTTTTAATGCAGAAAGTTAGCCTTCTTGTTGCTGAAAGTTTAGGCAGAAAATTTGTCTTTAGGTGCTAATTTTTTATGCAGAAAATTTAGCCTATTTGTTGCTGAAATTTTAGACAAAAAATTGGCTTTTTGGTGCTGATCTTTTATGCAGAAAAACATGTTTGATTGCTGATTTTTATGCAAAAAAAATAGCAGTTTGTTGCTGAATTTTTATGCAGAAAAACATGTTTGATTGCTGATTTTTATGCAGGAAAAATAGCAGTTTGTTGCTGAATTTTTATGAAGAAAGAAAAAATGTTTGATTGCTGATTTTTATGAATAAAAATTAGCAGGTTGTTTGGTGGCTGAAATTTTAGTGAAAAGTGACTTTAAAAGGTTGTTTGGTTGCTAATTCTTTTGTGTCAAAATATGACTTAAAAGGTTGTTTGGTTGCTAAAATTTATATGCAGAAAAGTAACAATTAAAAGGCTGTATAGTTGCTGATTTTTTGTGCAGAAAAATGGATTGTTAAAGGGCTGTTTGGGTGCTGAAATCTTGTACACCGAAGTGATGTTAACGGGTTGTTTGCTCGCTGTTTTAAAGTTCTTTTAAACACTGTATAGTTTCTTCTTCTTCTTTTTTTTTTTTTTTTTTTTTTTTTTTTTTTTTTTTTTTTTTTTTTTTTTTTTTTGTGCAGGAAAAAAAATGGATTGCTAAAGGGCTGTTTGGATGCTGAAATCTTGTGCAGCGTAGTGACTTTGAAGTGTTGTTTGCTCGCTGAAGTTTTTGTGAAAAAAATGCTACTAAACGTTGTTTAGTTGCTGAATTTTTCATAAGAAAATGTGCTAAGTTTTGAGTTATTTAGTGCAACATTTTGTGGATGTTTTGGTGCTTGAACTTTATGGTTTTGTTACACACTAGGTGTTGTTTAGTTCAATGGTACTGCTTAGTACTATAACAACAAAACAAGTCGCTTGATTTTGTATCAAATATTGGAAAAGTTTGGATGTTGCAAATAATCAAACTATTTTGCTATTCTAAAGGAAATGAATAATAGTTAAGACTGATTGCACCTCGCGTTGCTAATGATCTAACGGTTTGTCATTATGTAAGAAATGACTAAATGTTGAACATAACCGTGTAGGACATTGTGAAATATCAAGAAAGAACACACATATAGATGACAACAAATTACGTTAGTTTATGTAACTAACTTGAAATGTGTGATTGTCATCCAAAGTGATCTATTGTCCATTCGTTACATTGGACATATTTTGATTGTGTGAAATGATTACACATTGATTCTATATGAATATAATCACATAATAAGTCGTGATAATCATATAATGATAAGAGATTAAATGTGATTATATATATAATCACAAGTAAACTGAAATGACATGTTGTAAGTGTAGGACTTACAGAAATACCTTGTGGCATCATCCTAAAACATGTGTGGTTTAAGGTATTGATTTGTCTAAAAGAATAATGTTAGTAGGTGAAGCTATGAGTAGAATGATGCATCTTCTGTCATACGCTAGATTCCTTGGTCTATAGCATGCTAGACATGGAATTTGTCATTTATGATATGGAAAATAATTAACGGTAAACATTCAAAGAGTGTCTACACAAATATGAAACTTGTGTAGTGACAAATTACTAAGGTTATTCGTGTCATATACTCAAAAGAGTACCTCTTAAACGAGATTGACGTTGGAAAAAAAAAGAACCCTTTCTACAAAATTCTTGAGATAGGTTCAATGTGGGTGATTCCAGCCCAGCTAGAGTTCAAATGACACCAATCAACATTTATTCAAAATAGAGACGGAGGTGTTACCCACATGACATACTCATGAATTATTGGGACGGTTTTGTTTAGAGCAAAACATAGCAACTATTTGATGGATAAATAATGTTATTATTGATTTCAAATCATGAGTGGCTATGTATACACTCTTGAAATGACTACTATATTTTGGTATCTTCTAGATATAAAATATAGCTAGGTCCACAAAGGAATCTGATTTTATCACTATAGATAAATTTGGATAAGAGACAAAATGTCTACGTTTAATAAAAGATGACACACCAACATTTGTATACACTGTGATAGCTATTAAAGAATTGGCAGGGCTTATGTCACAATGTATAATGGTGAGTCAAGACATATTTTGTCAATACGACAACTACTCTCAACATGAGTTATTACTTTCGACAATGTGAAATCAAATGATAACAATCCGGATCCGCTTATAAAATGCTTAATCGGAGAGTGAGTTAGCAAGTCGTGTGGAGGAATGGGACTAAAGCCCAGAAAAAGTTTATATGAAGGAAAACCTAGCCCAGCTGACTGGAGATTCCTAGATCTGGGTTCAATAGGACAACCTAATTGTATAAACTGAGGGAGGTCACTGTGGGGGAGTAATGAATTCTCCATCCATTTAAGAGAGTTAGTAAACTTCCTAGTCCATTCCTATAATAGTGACAATATGAGGTTAAGCTTTTCGTTTTTAATGATTTGATAAGATCACCTATGTAAGAGAGAAGTGGGGTCGCTTTGAAGGGAAATGTGTGGGGCGCAATTCCAAAAAGCTCTTTCAGAACCAGGCTAGTGTTCATGACCATAACGAACACGACTATGAGGATTTGACCATGCCAGGGAGAGTCATGTGTGAACTTATATTGTCGTCTATATAAATAGCAGATCAGTTCAAATACATCGCGTTCTACTGGCAGCTAGTAGGCTAAGTATATTTCACAAGAAAAGGTTCAAAGGGTAACACCTACCTATCCTATGCAGGATTCAACTGTTGAGATTTTCATTTGAATTTTTGAGTTTTCGAATCGATCTCCATTCATGTGGGGGATTGTTGGAAAAGTTAGTCAATAACCGACTTCTCACAACTTAATGTGAATGAGATATCGAGTCTCAAAATAAGATATCAGAACTGAAAGGTGGGAACTTCTGTTGACTTAGTCAAAGACATAACAACAAAATAAATTCTGCAATAAATCTCATTAATGGCCATTGATTTAGGTTAATTGCTAGAAATTAAGTTGTTGTTAATGGTCGGTTTAATGGCTGTTAATTACATGCCACCATTCTATTTTCTTGAACCGGCTATAAAAGGAAGATCTTGGTTCCAAAAGAATGAGAGATGAAAGTAATACACTAACAAATTTCCAAAAACACAAGGTTTGGTTTGATGAGAATTTCATGCATAAGGTCACTCCGGCCGTACAACTGATTAGATCGTTGTACCTTGGGAAACAGACGCCGAATAGATGGCGAATCCGTTTTAAGTGAAGCGTGTCAAACACGTTCCTCGATCACGTTCTTGAATCGGTATCATCTACTTTATGCTTTCATTTAATTAATCTTTACACTCGTAATTTTTCGTTTATGATTTTCTGGGTTTCTTGTATTTTATTGTAGTCGTGAATTCTGATTATGAACTATTATCTCTACAATTATTACTCTAAGATTTATAAGGTCTTAAATTCAATTCATGCTAGGTGCAAACAACCCTGAAGTGATCACGCCAACTTTTTGAAATAAAATAATTTATCTGATTTGAGTCTGTACAATGCATGGTTCAAAACCCATGAATTAGTCAGCCAAAAAAATCGAAAAACATCCTTAACAAAAACAATCAACAAATGGTCCTCATTTCTATGTTTCTTCGAGTTGCAAAAAAAACTTGGTATAGGTAAAAGTAGGTAGGCTGTTGCATGGTAGTTAAGTTGTCAAAGAAAATCTCTTCAAAATAATAATTACGTCCTGTAACAAGGTAGTTGGCGTTTTTTAAAGGATATTTATTTATTAGTCATTAATTATTATACTATGTTATAAAGCATTTAGGCATTCTAAAAAAAGAAATACTTAAAATTCAGCATTACAAGTTCTTAAGCTAAAAATACAACTAATTAAAACACATTTTTTAACATTAACTACAATTACAAGTTCTTAAGCTAAAAGTACAACAAATTAAAACACATTTTCTAACATTAAATACAATCTTTAAATAGAAATACTTAAAATTCAGCTTTACAAGTTCTTAAGCTAAAATTATAACTAATTAAAACACATTTACTAACATTAAATACAATACAAAGCACTATTAATGTGATCAAAATATTTAATGTAGTCAATTAATTAACTGCTCAATAAATAAAATTAATGCAATTATTAAAACACTTCTAAATAAGAAATACAAATTATCAAGCATATTTTACAATCAACTTAAACACAATTCCTACGTTAAATGTTACAAATACAAATAAACCAGATTATACGAATATTCAAGCCCAAACGGGCAACGGGCCAAATGGGCTCGAGCCTGAATGGGCACGTGTCAAACGGGCTCGAGCCCGAACTGGCATGAGCCACCGGGCTCGAGCCCGAATGGTTTACAACTCCTACCTATCACTTTTGTCTTTTGATGTCGTTAACATTTATTTTAGGGTACTCACCGCTGCAACGCGCGAATACCCTACTAGTCTATACCACACATAAAAGAAGGATTACTTTATTTTTTTAAAATCTTAATTTTAAGTAATACAAGGCTTAACGTAAAATGTACAATCAATTTATGCACATCACATATAATTGGAATGACCTTCTCTTTCATTTAATGCAAAAATCTTAATTTTAGGCGATACAAGACATAAATAATTATATGTGATAGTATGCAATAAAATTATTCCTTAAAATTCTAGCCATGCGTAAAATTATTATTACGAAAAGTATATAATCGAATAATATTATTCGGGGTATCAGCCGCGCGCGAGTACTCTGCTATTATTTGATAAGTCACTATAAGAAATTTTGTACCAGTATGCAGATATTATTATGCATGTTTGTATTTGTTGACCACACAAGTCGGTAGTAGGGCTGAGCAAACCACCCGAATGGACCGGACCGACCACATTCGGTCCGGTCCTCGGTCTCGGCTTTTGGGCTAATTCGGTCTCAGTCTTGGTCGGTCCGGATCACAAACCGATTATTTTGCCTTGTTGGACCGGACCGACCAACCGAGACCGGACCGGACCAACCACATTCGGTCCGGTCCTCGGTCTCGGCTTTTGGACTAATTCGGTCTCGGTCGGTCTGATCCGGTCCGGGACCGATGCTCAGCCCTAGTCACTAGTATGAAAATTGAGTGCTTTAAACTTATTGGCATAAGATTGAATTTAGGATTAATTAATTTTTTAAAAATATGGACTTGATTGTTAATTATATTAATCAATCAGAATATAACATTAACCAATTAGGCTAGTTCAGTTGGCCATCAAGGTTTTTTTTAAGGTGCTTTGGGGAATGGATGTTTGGTTAGGGGTGGTCTCAAGTTCGAGTACCACCTAGGACTTTTACTCCTTCAGGCGATAAAGGAATAGCAGACGGGTCTCAGGGTCAGCATACTGCCCAATTGGATATCATTACTGGACCTGAACCACAACAACTAACAAGTTGTTCAAAAAAAATCAGGATATAACGTTATTTGAAGGGTAAAGACCATAAAATAACAACCTACTTTCTCCAATTTACCGAGATGAAACACCTACTTTTTTATTAACATTTAAGCCAACGAAACTATCAAGTATTGTTCCGATATCAACAAAAAAGTTGTATAAAATAATTAAATAATACTTGAAATGACTACATTACCCTTGTCTTCTTAAACAACTTTTTATTGATATCGGAACAATACTTGATAGTTGCGTTGGCTTAAATGTTAATAAAAAAGTAGGTGTTTCATCTCGGAACAATACTTGATAGTTGCGTTGGCTTAAATGTTGATAAAAAAGTACGTGTTTCATCTCGGTAAAATGGAGAAAGTAAGTTGTTATTTTATGGTCTTTACCGTTATTTGAAACTTAAGTTTAAAAGTATAAAAAAAGGAGCTTCCAAGGCCATGTATATTTTGTTTTTTTTATATATATAAATATTAATAAGATTAAATTTTGAATGACATCATATTTTATTTTGACTTTTATTAGACAAGCATGAGGCTCAATTTTGCCACGTGGTAAAATCGAGATCGCCGATTTGTCGTTTTTTATTTTCTCCAAGATATATTTTATGAAATTGATCCAAAACAAGGTTGTGTTTCCCTCATGTTGTGAGGATCACGTTAAATCAATATCCTACGTGCAAGATTTTAATTTATATGTGTTTAAACACAAAATAAAAGATTAGATAAAGTTTATGAATCAACTATCTTATGGTCTAGTGGTTGTAGCTTAACTAGTTAAGCGAGCCACGGTGAGAGTAGTACCGGATTGGTGACCATCCGGGAAGTCCTCACTTTTGGACCACAGGGTCTGTTGGTATTAGGCAATGAAGAGGAGAGCCTGTGAGCCAGTGGTTGCGCAGGTTCGAATCCGAGCCGGCCCCGGTTTTCATCCGGCTGTTACTCCAGCGAGAAATCTCGTGTGGAGGCAGTACGGTTTCCGGGCGGAAGCCGTTTAATCCCCACTGCGCCAGCGTGGACCCGGTTCAGACAACATAGTCTGGGTATGTGATGAATGAGGGCCTGCCTAAGTGGCGGGTACGACTCTAAACCAAAATTTGAAAGTCGCCTTCCCAAAAAAAAGATAAAGTTTATGAGGATAAATTGTAAATATGAAATGAATAGTAAATTTTTTGATAATTGATAATAAAGAAGATGAGTGCTTGTTATAGTATAAAAGATTACAAAATTATAAGTATCAAACAATAAAGTAAGTAAAAACTAAATACAACAACAATACTCAATTTCGGCGGAGCAGTGTATGTAGGAGGTAGGAGGTAGCCAACGATACCATCTCAAGCTGATGGTAAAGGGACTACTTCCGGAATGACCTCTGGCTAGCGAAAACTAAATACAGTAAATTATTCGAAATCTTATTCGAACTTCAAATATTTTCTAGCAATTGTCCCATTAGCACCACGAGGATAAAAACCACCAGCAACATGTTCATTTCCAGTTTGATACAGAATTCGTAGTACTTCTTGTGGTGTTCGACCATATGACAACGAGCTAGCATTCGCGGACAATATATTCCCCGTTGTCCTCCCATCGGCCCCTAAAGAAACCGGGACAATAAGGCCTTCATCTTTTAGGCCAGCATGACCTAACCTATTTCTGAGCTCCGATATTCTATCAGTAAATTCAGCTACCGTTATTCCGTATGGAATTACCCTTTGTGTTGCTCGTTCGTATAAAAGGGTTCTAATAACCGCATCTTGACCTGCTTCTACTCCCAAAAGACCCGCTATAATCTGATGAATATATATAGTTTTAGTTTGCTTGTGTTTTTGGACAATTGAATATGAGTATAATAACTAACTACATGTATATTTAAAAAAATAAAATTAAAAATACCTGTTTTGCAGTACGACTTTCGAGTTCCGGAATTGTGCCGACATAACCAGTGAGACCAACATAAGGGATGGCGTACGCTGCAAGCAAATAGTTGACATCGTTGGCATATGGATCGAAAAGTGGATATAAGGGTCTGTCGAATGCACTGTTTATTACATTTGCAAATGCTTCTTTACTTAAATTCAATAGAGGTCTTGCAAATCCGGGTACCGTGCTTTTTATTGCCCTGCATTTATCCAGATAACATCTTAAATTTAACAAAATATTGTCTTGAATATTAGAGCGACTTGTGAGCTAATTAGCTACTAATTTCCAATAAACCATTTTTAGTGTTTGGATGAAAGATATGCTTACTATATAGATACAATGGGTTATAAATACAAATAATTATATAGAATACGGAGTTGTATCAAATATAATCTTCTTCTTTTGTTCTTTTTTTTTTTTCTTTTTTTTTTTTTTTTTAGACAGATTAGACCATCTCCAACAGGTGGTTTTTGGTGGTTCAAACCAAGCCAAAAACCACCCCAACCATTGGAGCCCTCGTTCAAACCAAGTGAGGTTTGGAAAATCAAACCAGCAAAAACGGGCCCCACCATGGTTCAAACCAACAAAAACCACTCCAATGGTTGGTTTTTGATTGGTTTTTGAAATTGAAAATTAATGTTAAATGATGATTGAGAAGGTGTATTGTTGGAGTAAAAAATGTGGTTTTTAAGAAAGCTGATGTGGCAGTGATATGGCTGGTTTGAACCAGAAACTGTTGGAGATGGTCAGACAGATTATAGCCTTAATATATATGCAAACGTAATTATAAAATCATGCTCTTAGAGAGTCAAGACATTTTAATTCAAGAACACGTTTTCTTCTTAGACAATGAGGTAAGGGTTTTAAAGATGAACCTGACATGACCAACTTCTTGATAACCAAATTGGGCTATGATATCTCTAATAAGAGGACTAAGATTAGCTCTCCTTACGCCGATTGGTGGCGGTCCACCACCAGTAAGATTCGGTCCGATGTAATCCAAACCCTTTCCCAACGCTGCAAATAAGTAGAACTCGGCTTCCAAGTATTCTAAATTTAAAGGAAACTCTACGAGATTTTTATCGGATTCTGGCAATTTGCTAGATTTTCCATTCGAGGTGGCCGATGATGCCAGAAGGAGGAGGAAGAACATGGTGGTTGCCAATGACATGGTGGTCATGAATTGAATTATTGCTTTTGTTTGATCACTCTCTATGCATGTTTTTATAGGCCTTGATCATGTAATGTTTTGCAGAAAATTATCAAACCACCTAGCATTTAATGAATATTAAATGGTTAGCTAATTTAACTATTAAGTCTGGGATGGGTTATTTTAGTTTACAAACAAAACCCTACCTATTAGGAAGGGTTTTGACATTTAGTTATTTTTTTTCCGTCCTTTTTTTTTTTTGTGTGTGTTATTTTTTTTTTTATGTTTATTTGTTTGGTGTTTTTTTGTGTTATGTTTTTTGTAGTGTTTATTTGTTATGTTCTTTGTGTTATATTTTTTGTATTCGTCTAATGTGTTTCTATTTAATTAAACAACAACAATAACACGTTGAACATTAACACATTAAACAACTACAACAACAATTGTTATTATTCAATTAAACAACAACAACAACATTAACACATTATTTAAAAACAACAACACCTACTACACATGAAGATTATTTATGTCATCTATAAGCTCATGGGGTATTGCACCCGACTGACATGCATGATCCACGGGATTCCTTGCAATTTCCAGTGATGCCTCCGGCGTCTTTATTCTTGTCTTCAACATCGTGTTTTGAGACAATAACATCTTGTTTCTTGTTTCTAGCATGTCAACCTTATTATCTTTAGCTTCGCAGTTTGAGCAATGCGTTGAAGAAGAGGCTTGACTAAAGTACTCTTTTTCAAAAGCATTGTTCCACATAAAGTATCCACACCCATAATCCTTTGTTCCTGGCTGTTACATGTTAAGGAAATTATAAGAAATGTATTATTAACAAACAAATTATTTATATATTTACGTAAATAAGCAAACGTATGATTATTTACCACTGAAAAAGGACAGGCGTAATATGGTTGACCATAAGTCTTGCGTGTACAGGATGTTCTTTCTATAATGAATCCTCTCAGAAAATTACACAAGAAATGATTATTTCGTTCCATCTGGCCAAAGAATTTGTATAATTATTTACAACATAAATCAGTAATATTAATATATTATTATTAATTTAAATAATTTTTTAATCATTTAATATGTTTTGAATGTGTCAGAATACAAGCAGTTATTTACAACATAAATCAGTTATCATTTGTAATGTTTTATCGGTATAATTATTTACAACAAAAATCAGTAATCATTTACTATGTTTGTGCTCTTATATTCTCAATAATTTCAGTATACATGCGTTGTCGATCGGAATATAAATTTTCCCATGCGGATGCATTGGGAAGTATGTACGCCCCCCCCCCCCCCCCAAATTGTGGCTGAGTAGTGGGGAGTGGTGAATTTTCATCCAGCGTCACATAAATGAAGTGAGCACAGTCGTCGTGCCCCACACGAGCAATCACAAGGGGGCCACTTTCTTGTGATAAGTTTGGACCGGACAAAAGCGGAAAACACGTAAAACTTTGTTGTGGGGATATAGATACAACTGGCCGGTTAATTAGTGAAGCAATAACCAACCCCGTGTTTGGCATACTCATCCAGTAGTCCCGCGGTGCAAATCCAGGGCCGAACCATTCTACCGAGCTCCGAATTCGGTTAAAGCCTTCATGCCACCACATACTTGTGTAATAGTCCCTGCGCGTGTCTAACTCTTGCATTAAAAGAGCTCGAATTTCGGACCACCTATCTTCCTTGTAACCAATACCTACGGCAACGTACCGAAACCCACAATTTCCATCACCTATCACATTATAAATACTTATGATGTATCGATGGAAAAGCTCTGGAATTTGCTCCATCAAATATTCGTTATCTCCATCTTGAACGTATAACCTATGTTTTCTACTTTGTTCAACTCTGGGACCCATGTATGAACTATGTCTCACTGGTTCTTTGTTCAAGTCTGGAACTTTTGTAGATCTTGAATTTGTGCTTCTTCGTCGATCTACGGTTGGTTCTTTATTCAAGTCTGGGACTTTTGTAGCCTGGGACTTTTTGTCCTTTGCGCTCGGACGTCCATGAGTACTTTTGTGAATAGCAGGTTCACGTATATCAACAGATTCGGGATCGTATATCCCTCTCACCTTCTTTAACATATTTTTCTTGACAAACGACGGCATTTTGCCAAAAACATTCTTGAATTGTTGTATGTCAGTTTCACAAGAAGGACCATCTTCAGGCATAGGAGTAGTGATACTCGGCCACGAAACAGCTAGGATTCTCCAAAAAATATTTTTTGTTACAACTTTTTTTTTTTTTACAAAGAAAAATACTTTTTTTTTTTTTTTATAAAAAAAAATACTTTTTTGTTACAACTTTTTTTTGTTTTACAACTTTTTTTTTCCTTTGAAATAAAAAAAAAAAATAAATAAATAAATAAATAAAAAATTGAAACCGCGTTACAATACCACCACAAGCCCACAATTTTAACCCACTTATCCCACCCTACCCCATCCCATCTGTCTGTCTCACTGATAACACGCTTTCCCTCTCTCTCTCTCACTGTCTCACTGATAATCTCTCTCTCTCTCTCTCTCTCACAAAACTGCTAACAAAAGCTTTTAGATCTAAAAAAAAAACTCGTATGGTTTCTTTGAAATCTTTTGATGATGATGGTGGCTTTGATTTTTACCATGGTTTTTACCATCATACAAACGAGTGTTGATCTTTATTGTTTTGGCCTTGATTGTTAAACGAGTGGTATTAGATCTGTGATGTTGGTGTTGGTAATCTATGATGTTAAAGTTTATTTTGGTAAAAAAGCATATTATGAAAACTGGTTTCTTGGTTAGAAATTGTAGGTAAAACCATGGTTTCTTGGCTTCTTTTTGAAAACTGGCTGTTTAGATCTGTGGTAAAAACCATGGTTGGTTGGTTTTTAATTTTTTTGTTTGGTGAATGCAAGTTTGATCACTGCTAGAAAAAAAAAAAAAAAAAAAAAAAAAAAAAAAAAAAAAAAAAAAAATAAAAAAAGACATGGTTTTTGATCTTTTTGAAATTTTTGATGCTGGAAAAAAAAGATCATGGTAAAAACCATGTTTTGTGAATGAAACTGGTTCGTTGGTTTCTTGATGGTTGGTTGTTCTTTATATCTAAAAGCTTTTGTTAGCAGTTTTAAAACTGTTGGTGATGATGGTGTTCTTGGATGGTTTATGATAAAAACCATGTGCATTTTGAAACTGGTTCGTTGGTTTCTTGATCATCGTACTTTTTATAAATGTTTAATTTGATCATTGTACTACTTCTTTCGTCCCAAATTTATAGTCCCTCTTTTCATTTTGGGTTGTCACAAAATTATTGTCCCCTTCCAAATATACTCCCTCTGTCCCATATTAAATGTCCACAATGAAATCTTGAGATGTCCCAAATTAAGTGTCCATATTGTGTTTTAACCAATAAGATGAGACTTTAGTGGGTAAAATTTTTATTTAATTGGTGGAGAGTGTAGTTAGTGGAATCTTCTAAAATTTTGTGCATTTTGAAAGTGGACACTTAATATGGGATGGAGGGATTAGTTGTGAATAATGTACTGTATTAAGTTTACCATATTGCAATTAATGATAATAAAAATTACAAAAATCATTCAAAGATTTAATTAATTGCAAAAGGGTAAAAGTGACATTTTGCAAAAAAGTAAGAGAGATAATGCAGTAATGATTATGTTTTCTTAAACTTTGTGTTTTTTATTGGGGAACAATTACGTGAAAACATAAAGGGGGGTGAATACGTTGCCGTTTTAAAAGCTTAAAACTTGTTGTATCAAATTTCCAATTTAGCATGTTCTAATATGAAAGATGTCAACTGTAGTTTATGACTAGCATAAACTAAAACATGTTATCACACAAGTATAATCAACAAGTCACAACACAAGCAATCACATAATGCAAACATTAAAGTAAAGCAGTAAGTAAAAGAAAGCGCAAACTGAACACGATGATTTATAGTGGTTCGGTCACGGAGCTCCTCTCTGCCCTACTCCACTCCCCGAGTACCCAACTCGAGAGTTACATCACTAGATTAACAAGCTCCCTTCTCGGCGGAGAAAACCTTACAATCGTCGCTTACACTTTTTTCGGTACAAAGCTAAATACCGAGTTCTAGTTCGAGGTAGAACCAACCTAACATCGCTTATACAATTTTTGACACTAAGCTAGATGTCGAGTTCTTTTACAAGGGTACAACCACTCCCGCCGTCGCTTATACAATTTTCGACACTAAGCTAGATGTCGAGTTCTTTTACAAGGGTACAACCAATCCCGATATGTTTTATGGCCCAACAATGGGCTACTATTTATAGAGAGAATGTATGTTCTAGTGGGTTGAGACAATGGGTAAACAATGGGCTACTATTTATAGGAAAACTTGTTCAGACAACCCGCGGATTTGGCGGAACCAATTCCAGGGTTCCGCCCTTTATGTTGTTTGGTTCCGTCGGGACATGACAGCTAGCTCTTACCATATCTTACCAAGATCTTACACAATCCAACTCATTGCTTGAAGATCTTTCCAAAATATTATACTAAATCATACAAGCTATCCAAATGATGTATGCCATGATGTCATGTATATATTTACATTTTAAGATTTAAAATGTAAATAATGTAAATGTATATATGTATGTAACCTGTATTAGCTTAACTAATATATGTTTACCAAGATATATCATGTTAGTTTGACACCTAAAGTGTACTTATCCTACTAATCTTAGGAAACATGATGTACAAGTAAAAGTAATTGTATATGCAGAATGTGAAATGAGGTTCTAAGTAGAATGGTTAGCCTTTTAAAATACTTAATGACCTAGCTGTATTTTAAACATTCTAAATGGTTTGTTAAGGGTTTGATCATAATGCCACATAACAAACATGTATGAACCTGTGTTGTATCATACGAGGACTCGAGAGTTGTTGAATGTATGTTGAGACAAGATATGATTACAAGTAACTTGTACATTTTACGTTATGTATCAAGTTACATGTTTGTCATCAATCAAAACAAAAGAGACTGCTTGCACTAACAATCTCCCCCTTTTTGATGATGACAAAATATTTAAACGTGATAGAAAGTAAAATGTAAAAAGTTATTTGTGTCCGTACTACCTTTACATTACCTTCTCCGTTTATACTCTTCTCCCCTATTACTTTCTCCGTTTACACATTTCTCCCCCTTTTGTCGAAACAAAAAGGGCGTGTCCTTGGAGTTAACTTCATTTCTCCCCGAAATGGCGAGCTTGCATCGTCCCTAGTGAAGTTAAGTTTTCTACTCCAATTTCCTATGGTTGTTGCGTCCCCTAGGTTGTTAGCGGATCCATAGATCAAATTAGGACTCTTAACCTACATCAAGGTTAGTGTTGTGCAACAAAACAAAAAATATATGAGAAATGCATGATGAATAAAATGCACATAGCAAACGCTACACGTGGGTAGGCTATGTTGGACTATCTCCTCCTTTTTGTCAAAACACAAAGGTGTGTCGAAGAATGAGAATAATTATGAATGCGAGCATGCTCCCCCTTGAAGGTTGCTCCCCCTTGGACAATACTCCCCCTAGTTGGAGTGCCAAGTATATGATGCATGAAATAAGAAAGCTATAAAAACTAAGGTTAGTGCATGATTAGCTCCCCCTTGATCAATACTCCCCGTTGCTAGGGTACCAACGTATATGATGCAAGGATGAAGAATCCTACAAAATAAAGGTTAGTGTAAAAAAATATGTGTCCTTGGACGAGTAAGTGATATACAACAGTGCGTGTATATGATGCATTCTATAAATGCTTGACGAAAGCTCCCCCTTGCTCTAGGGCGTCAAGATGAACCCACAAAACAAAAAATTAGTACACTAGAAGCTATGTCTTAAGACATATATGTCATATACGACCAAGTGTATAGACGATGCAATATGATTGCTAGACAGATACTCCTCTTGGTTTGAGGACATCAAGAAGCACCTACAATAAAAGAAGAAAAATAATCGATGCAAACTTCATGCTATGATGAGTATGCTATATACGATCGAGCGTATATAATGATGAACCTACAATGAAAGGATTAGAACAATATATTTCATCTCAAAGAAAAATAAGATGTATATATATGATGCAATCTATCAATGATGTAATCATAAGCAACTCTAGATAGAGAACCATGATAATTTAGCAAACCATGTCATAATGTGTAATCTTCTAATTAGAATTATAATTACAAGAAGAAGAATATAATATGATAAAATAATGCCTAGAAAGATGATATGAAATGAAATTGAAATGTTAAGGGTTAAAGTGAGTGGTGCTAGTGTTGAGCTTGTTTCCTAGTGGTGATAGCTTAATAGATGACCAAGTAGATTTTTTGCTAATCCATGGTGGTGATGATTAGAGGTAATGGAATGCAATTAATTCAGAAACTCTAATGTACAGCAAGTGCTATAAGAGTATTTGAAGACGGTTGAGGTTATGACATTATCATCTACCAAAGATGATGTAACGTGCCATAATATATTCTCGAATGGAATTAAGAGGAAGTGAATACAATGATCACTTAGGACTTGAGATTCCATATGCAACAATTAAAAATACTAGATACCTATATGAGGATGAAAATTACATCATAAGATACGAGAGTGTTGGTTAGACCAACGTGTTGAGAATGAAGATTTAGATAAATCGTTTGCACTGACAATGACATGCTTGATATGTATCAAGAGTGAAAAGGATGAGATCCTATGATGGCGTTCTAAACAATGAAGTTGTGTGATTAAAAAGGAAAATCCTAGATTCGTTGGTTGTGAGAGGGTTGTCTGGTTTAAGTGGCTAAAAACTGACTTAGGTACCCACGGATTGGGCGGAACCAAATCTTTGGTTCCGTCCGTCTTATTGAAGGGTACCATGGGACCATAATTGATTTGGTCATGTTTTGTTGTTTTTGATCAAACTAAGGTTTAAGCTAAAGTCTATTTACTTATAACTACTGATTTTGTTTTACTAATCCTAGTCAAAATCTAAGGAGACTTAATGCTTCTCATTTAAGAGGTTTATCAAACACATTATGTGTTTATCACTTGAAGAGGTATTGGTGCAAAACTGTGATGTTGAGCTAAGAAGGTTTGAAAAACTTGTGGTTTTGTGAACTGATTTTAACTGAATGGTGTGAACCTACATGTTGGTATTTGAGGATGTAAGAAACATGAGTACATGTTCTTTAATGAAAAAAAACAATTATGTGAATGAATTTCTCTCCCCCTTAATTGGTGGACGTTCAACATAATCTGTAATGCATCAAATGAAGAATGAAGGTAAAGTGTTTAGGATGTTGCAGATTAATGAAAGTGATAAGCTTGGTAATGTTTTTGTGGATGTGTGGTTAGCATACAAAGAACTTCATCCTTGAAGTCATGTAGCTCTTCTCAATCAATGTGAGATAATCTTATGATGAGGCATGTGGTTTCCCCATGGGAGGTGTATAGTTATAACTACAAGATGATGGAGATGTTGTTAGGAAAGTGGAAGCAATAATGCAATTTGGAAAGAGGTTGATTGGAAGATACGTAAACACAAATTTCAAGCCTTTAAAACTTAATCCTATTAGCTTTAAAAACTATGTGCAAGTGAAAGAATTACAATTATGCAAAATAGGCATAACGAAGTGAGATAACAAGTAATTTGTTATCAACCTACAATACAAACATGATAATGAAAAAAGATGTGATTATGATAGAAATCATAACATCTTATATAAACAAAAACAAATATTCAACTACTAGACAAAAAGCTACCACATAGCATCAAGACAAATAATCATATTGCAAGAGAGCATGACATTGTTTGAGATACTACATTGTGAAATTGTTTTGAAGTTAGGCTTAGTTACTTAAGCATACTTACTCAGTGATTAACCCAATGATCTATGTGATTAAGAAAAAAAATGACTTCTAAATGTTTATCATACTAAAAGCACTTAGACTCATTATAGGTGCACACATGGCAAACAAATAGTGTGACAAAGTCACAAAGGAAGTGAGATGACAGGTTCATGCAAACAATTCTAACATTTTGGAAGCATGCATCATTTAGACTATCTTACGAAAAAGCTCAATGAATGTCAACTAAAGACAAGAGCTATCTAACATCATGTATTAAAGATGATATATCGTGAGTTAACAAGAACCATGTTAATCTTGTGAAATATCATATAACAAGTATCATGCAAATCATGTTAACATCTAGTAGCATGAAACATATAAGCATGCAGACAAAACCTTTCCAAGGTTTACACATTTGACTATCAATCAAATAATTATCATGATAACGTCAAGAAAAATAACATGTAATCAACACATGTATATGTAATGCAAGTGATTTTACTAAGAAAAATCACATTTACTACTTGGTTGATTTATATTCCTAAGACAAGATAAATTATCTTATTTTAATACTTACTTTAGGCAAGTATAGGAATAAAGATTTTTCAAGTTGGAGAATGAATATGAGACTATTACTAGCGGTGCTTAATTCAGGCTAAACACGACCATTTTTACGGGTGATTTCACATACCCAACTTCTCTGCTGGAAGCAATTTAACCATTAGGTTAAATTGAGTTTCTAGTGCAATAGGTTCTTCAGTAGTCATTCTCATATCTAAAAGATAGGAATTCCTATTTTTGTCTATCAAAGTACATAAAATATGATAGTTTACCAATACTTGGCTTAATGAGACTTAATTATTTCTATTAAAACTAAGGTGATGAAGATGTCATGTTATACACAGGAATTTGACAAATATGTGTCAACATATTTTAATCTTTGTGTTTGGAATCTAAGGTTGAATAATCTAAAGGGTGACATCTTTTATGTTGAGTTTAAGTATGTGTTATGCAAGTGATTTGATCATCTAAGACCAAGAGATGTGTTCGTGTGTGATAATGGAATATGTTAAGAACGTTCTCAAGAAAGTTCTTTGGAACAAGTATCTTTAAAAAAAAAAAAAAAAAAGTTACCAACTTTTATAAATCTTGTGTATTTTCTAGAGATGTGTAGGATATGCACAAGGTTTGAACTAGATTTGGTTAAGATGCATGCTTGAAAGGAAATAGATACGTATAGTATCCTTTAACAAGTAAGATTATCTCATGGGATAAAGTCATCATGCTTATGAAAATAAGTATGACAAGATGAGGGGGAAGCTCTAGTTCATAGAACTTGCAGATGTTTGTTTAAGATCATTTACCCAATGAGGTGTGATGAAATCTCTTGTAACACAACCGTTCATGTTGCAAGGAGAGAATGATGCATTGGATATGCATTATCCTTTTATCAAGATAAAAACTAAACGCTTTATTTAAGCATAATGTTTTCTGAAGCATCATGTTTTCCTAAATGAAGATATGAGTCCAAGGTGTTTGAGTCAGATAGACCTATCCTAAATATACTTTGGGATGACACGAAGAATTCACTTGAGTTTCTTATATATACTCCTCAAGAGTCATTGTTACTTGGGGTACATGAGGTTGGCTTTGAGATTGTATTATAACATAAGTTGTTACAATGTTGATTTAAGGTTTAATGAAACTTATGCAAAAGTTAAAAGTATTACCAATACTTTGATAACTTGTGAAAGTGGTACTACTTAAACCTAGTGTAAATGAATGTGAACTTCATGCTCATTTGATGGTGAAGGTTCTAATCCTATAGGTGGTAAAGTATGGTTGAGTTTGTTTAACGAGTATTTGGACAAAGGGCTTTTTGAGCAATACACTCAATGGATTCAAATGATAATAAGGATTGTGGTGATGTAGGGGTTTGTTGTGCTATGAAAGTACTTAGGTTTTATGGATGTTGAAAACAACAAGGATGGAGACTAATTCTTGTGATCCATAGGTAGGTACAACTACTGTGTGATGTGATCTGAAGCTTAGGGCCTGAGATATATCACAGAGGTGAATGTGACGGGACGATGGTGAAAGTACAAGTGTACTTAGGTGATAGGATAAGTGTTTTAACATATGTTGTTAAAATACTTGGGTGTTGATTCTTTCGGATATGACTTTTAATGACTACAATCGTAAGTCAGATTTACTTGAATATTTCGGACGAAATACTTAAGTTGTCAATCCTACTTTGATGAGATTGGATAGCATTCAAGGATAGCAAGACTTTGATAATACATCTATAACCTAAGTGTGAGTTATGACTCGATGTAAATCTTAATCGTCTTGAAGTATGACATGTTAACCAAGAAAGGCAACATATGTGGATACACAACAATATCTGTAGTCATAAGTTAGACAGTGAGTCTGGATTAGTTAGGAAGTTCTCAATTTACAAATCAAGCTAATGAATGAGTAAAGGACAAAAGAATGCAGTGAGTGTGTGTAATGATCACAAATACTCAGTGGCCCGCGGATTGCAAGGAACAAATTTCCGGATTCCTTCCTTTATGGAGAAAGGTATCTTGGATCATTTTTGCGAAATTTGAAAGTATTGTTAGAGATGATTATCCTATAGGTGCAAGTGAGATGTCCTAATCCTAATATGAGTGAACATCAGTGAAAAGAATCCTAGTGATGAAAGTGGGTGATCCTGAGTGAGGGATTTAAATGAAAGTTTGAAAAACTAGCTGTTAGTCTGGCGGAACCAACCGATAACTAATGCGGACCCAAATTTTTGGTTCCGCGGAATTCGTTGATTGAATTTTGGCAGCACCAAAAGTTTCAACAGACGGAACTATAAATTTGGTTCCGCCATATCCGCCAAATGAAATTTCTTTACAGAGGGCATTTCAAAAGACCCGAAACCCGTTCAATTCCCAAAAATTGTCCTAAAACATATGTAACTGCTTAGTTGTGATTGATTAAAAACAAAAACCCAGGTTCTAACACATGTTAGCCTATAGATCAAACCGAGGATTTTGAACTTACCATATATGGAAGTTAAGCCAAACAGTGGCTTAAACATGAAAATTTGATAACATCAAAGTGTTATCGTCCTGCATGACACGGTTAGTTCACATGATCATTCAAAGGTAAGTTTATATCCTATGACATGACAAATACATTAAGCATCATTGTAGAAGCAGATATACCAAACACCTTTTACAAGAATACTACATGTTTAAAAATGTAGTGACACATTTAAACATTTGACCATCTTTCAAGATACTTAATTAGTATTACTTAATTCTCATTCCTAAGTGAATTATGCAAGAAAATCATATAACATATGCAAAGAAGAATATCTAAGTCTATAAGTAATACAAAAACAATTTATCAACTTAGTGCACAAGATCTAGCAAATGTCCTATTGTGCATAAACAAGAAATTGATAAACAAGCAAATGAATATCATGGCAAGATACTTATGTATCAGAAACAAACAAATGTAATCACAACATTTAACAAGCAAATAACATGTATGCAAACAACTAGAACAAGTAGTCACATAGCATAAAAAGAAAGATACTTTTCGTCACTTTGTGTTTAAATATGACGATATATGCCAAGTTTGATTTGTTTCCTTTATATATATAAATATCGCCAAATTCTTTAGTTTCAAAAGAAATCATATCAATGTTCAAAGGATACCAACTTACATTGCCCGACTCAAAAGTTTAAGTTACTATGTCAAAATAAAACTTAATATTTTGGATAGGTTGTAGTATTTGATTTGTTTTACCTACTTAAATTTTGATTTAGGCCATGAGATTATTTTTAAATGAAAGTAGACTTAATTCCTTTTTAAATAATAGGTGGCGCGACTCCTACGGACTTACGGTTAATTAGTTATGAATTTTTTAAGTTGGACAAAAACTGCATACTATACAGACGGATTTCAAGGAACCATTTTAAGGGTTCCGTCCTTTGAAGAGAAAGGTTCCGCGGGTCTCTGTACCAGATTCAACAAAACTAGTATTTTGACATAGAGAAAGTGTGTGGGACTTACTAGATTAGATAGTAAACTTACAATATACTTATTTAACTTTATTTCTACTAATGTGACTTATCTAAACATTTATGTAGGTGATTTTTCAACTAAATTAATAGTTATCCCAAACACTCCTTTCAAAACCGTATTTTTCATAAATTTCTTTAAGCACATAATTTGACACTTAATTCTTTTGGGAAATCTTTTCTTTTATTTTCCAAGGACATCTTCAAGCTTGTATACAAAGTAACATTTAACAACAAAATTTCTAAGTATGGTAATTTGATACACGGATCGTACTCTATTTTAAAAACCATTTGTTTTGAAAATAAGAGCCACGAGGCTCTGATACCAATTGTGAAAACGTAGAGGGGGGGGGGTGAATACGTTGCCGTTTTAAAAGCTTAAAACTTGTTGTATCAAATTTTCAATTTAGCTTGTTCTAATATAAAAGATGTCAATTGTAGTTTATGACTAGCATAAACTAAAACATGTTATCACACAAGTATAATCAATAAGTCACAACACAAGCAATCATATAATGCAAGCATTAAAGTAAAGCAGTAAGTAAAAGAAAGCGCAAACCGAACACGATGATTTATAGTGGTTCGGTCACGGAGCTCCTCTCCGCCCTACTCCACTCCCCGAGTACCCAACCCGAGAGTTACTTTACTAGATCAACAAGCTCCCTTCTCGGCGGAGAAAACCTTACAATCGTCGCTTACACTTTTTCTGGTACAAAGCTAAATACCGAGTTCTAGTTCGAGGTAGAACCAACCTAACGTCGCTTATACAATTTCCGACACCAAGCTAGATGTCGAGTTCTTTTACAAGGGTACAACCACTCCCGCCGTCGCTTATACAATTTTCGACACTAAGCTAGATGTCGAGTTCTTTTACAAGGGTACAACCACTCCCGATATGTTTTATGGCCCAACATAGAAACCTTGTGTTTTTTGACACAAACACATAAACCATCTAATCTAGTTTGGTGTTTAGATTGTGATGCAATGATGTTTACAATGATGATCCATGACATAAATGGGTCATGGATATGAATGACTAATCTAAATGAACTTCCATTGATAGGAAGCCTTCAATGAATGAAGATCACAAGTTCCCTAAGCTTGTTGTGATAGATCTTCATATATGCATGTGGAATCCACATGAACTTCTTGAATAAGAAGTCATCAAACAATGAGGATGTCAAGTGCCCTTGAATCTTCATATGTTGGTATGCTTTAGTGGATGATGACTTCAAGATCTCCAAGCCTTTTGGAAGATCAGGAGGTATGCTATGCTTGTGATGAACAATGACTCACGATCTCTGAGCTTGCTTTACAGGATCATTACGAGTGTATGCTTACAACATAATGAAAGTTAGTAACATTATGATCATTATGAAAAAGGGTGATTAATGTGTGTTTCTACATGGTTTAATACTGATCTAAATGTATGCAAAAGGTAGAGAGAATGTATGTTCTAGTGGGTTGAGACAATGGGTAAACAATTGACTACTATTTATATGAAAACTTGTTCAGACAACCCGCGGATTTGGCGAAACCAATTCCAGGGTTCCGCCCTTTATGTAGTTTGGTTCCGCCGGGACTTGACAGCTAGCTCTTACCATATCTTATCAAGATCTTACACAATCCAACTCATTGCTTGAAGATCTTTCCAAAATATTATACTAAGTCTTACAAGCAATCTAAATGATGTATGCCATTGAAACACCCCGTGCCCGCTTAGACCAAAAATTAAAACTTTTTATACGGAAACGCTTGACTTTTACAGACATATTGTAACTCTTTTGACAACAAACAAAAATTTATACACAATCAGGCCTTGAGACTATTTTTAAATGAAAGTAGACTCAATTACCTTCAAAACGACGGGTGGCACGACCCGTGAAGACTTACGGTTTAAAAGATATGAATTTTTGAAAATCGCCAAAATCTTAAAAACTGCCCGAACCGCCGGCTGGACCCTAAAAACCGGCCTGAACCGAGGCAGCTCAGACTGAGCCGGGGTGGCTCAAACCTTATGTTCACGAGATTTTGTTTCCAAAATGTGCGACCGAAAACCCGACTTCTCTAACTTGTTATTACACCAAACTTTCCAGATTTACTTAGAATATCAATGGGCTCATTTTCATACAAAAACATTTACCGAACGAATCCACGAAAGGGTACTTTACAAATTAGACGGGTTATGCAAATAACCCGTTTGGACCCATTTTCACTACAATTAATCCATACGACTTCCGTTTTACATCAAACTTGACCAACTACATTAACTTATCATTTCAAACTTGTTCCATGGTTACATGACCCGTTTAGTTATCAAAATGGGTGGAAACATACATACACCAAACACCCCTTAATTAGCACAATAACCATACAAGTCCTAACTTGAACATTCTTGACCCAACCAAGTTACATGACTTAACATGAACAAAAGACTTTAAATGACAACAAGACCACTAGATAACAAAACGACCATATGGATTAAAGTATACCAACACACGAAGGGACACGTTGGGGCTTTCAACTTCAATATGCTTGGTCCAAAAGGTTGTGGTCTTCTAGGCTAACTTCTAGCTACACTTCTATTTACTTCCAAGCTACAACTACGCCAAATCCTTACCTTTGGCTCCTCCACTTGAACCTACAAACATAACATCAACTATAACCGTAAGCGAAAACGCTTATTAAGTATACAAGATATAACCAACATCACATTTACATAAGATTAGTGATTAACACCAATCATAACATTATCAAGGAGCATAAAATGGGATTATTACTCACCTTGACCAAGTAAGTAATTATATAACATTAACACAACTAGCATTGGATCCAAACTAATATACATTCACAAGCTCCATAACAAATCACATTAACACAATCATAACCTTAACATCATAACATTAACAAGTTATACTCATATACTTACCTCAAATCCTACTAGCTTCCTACTTGGCTTTGATTTGGGCTTCTATAATTGCTCCCTAGCACAAGATTAACTACAATTAGTGACTACAAACTAAAGAGACCATCATTTCACTACTTTTTACCATAATCCTTAAAACCCACCATATGAACCCTAATTTTTAACATTGGGGAAAATACTTACAAGATGAAGAGGTTACAATTAAGGTATCTTTAGTGCTTCTTGATCACTTCAAGATGATAGATTTAAGCTCAATTTCCAATTTCGCTCTTCCCTCCTATTTCTCCTCTATGTGTCGACACTCTTAAGAACCTCAAAGATTTTTCCAGACTTTTCTAAGTCTTGGATATTTATTTGTTGTTAGTTACAAGTTTGGCCTCTTGGCAAATTTAGTCCTTCTAGTCCTATTCTTCCTATCTTGGCCACACATTATGTTATTACTTAATCTATAATACATAACTTATATTTACATAGCATAATATTTACCTAAATGATACCTCATCGGGATATGGGTGTAATAATTCTCCCCTCCTTAAAATGAGAGTTCGTCCTCGAACTCTATTCTTGAAATAAGTGAGGATACTTGCTCCTCATTTTCGCTTCTGTCTCCCACCTAATACTCGTGCCTTTACGATGCCTCCATTGAGCTTTTACTAACGGGATTTCTTTGTTTCTTAATTGCCTCACCTTCCTTCCTAGTATAGCCTCCGGTTCATCCTCTTGCGAAAGCAACTCCGGGTCAATTTCGATGTCGTTTAAGGTGACCACACTTGTTTCATCCGCCAAACACTTCCTTAAGTATGACACATGAAAGTATTGTGAATACCCCTCATTTCTTCGGGCAATTCCAACACATATGCTACCTCGCCTACTCGTTTCAAGATTTTGAATGGTCCTATAAACCGAGGACTAAGTTTCCCTTTGTTTTTGAACCTAAAAACGCCTTTCCACGGGGAAAC
The DNA here is from genome assembly GCA_021014915.2 of Artemisia tridentata subsp. tridentata. Lineage (NCBI taxonomy): Eukaryota > Viridiplantae > Streptophyta > Magnoliopsida > Asterales > Asteraceae > Artemisia > Artemisia tridentata. Next base: position 279,691,732 of record CP139505.1, on the reverse strand, counting down.
TTTTAACATAACCAAATCACCTACCTCAAATTCGATTGGTCTTCTCCGATTATCGGCATAGCTTTTCCACCTATCTTGTGCCGCTTTAAGTCTTGCACGAATCATTTCTATCTTTTCCGTTGTAGCCAACACTACATCCGTGCTCGCCAATTCCCTTCTTCCGACTTCTTCCCAACACACGGGCGTCCTACACCTCCTACCATAAAGCATTTCATAGGGTGGCATATCTATACTCGCATGATAACTATTATTATAGGCGAATTCAACTAAAGGTAAATGATCGTCCAATTGCCTCCAAAGTCAATCATACAAGCTCGTAACATATCCTCCAAAGTTTGAATCGTCCTCTCACTTTGCCCATCGGTTTGAGGATGAAAGGCCGTGCTCATATGTAGTTTCGTGCCTAACTCTTCTTGGAAGTCTTGCCAAAAGTTTGATGTGAAACGTCCATCTCTATCGGAGACTATAGAAATGGGCACTCCATGACGTGCGACTATCTCTTATAGGTGATGTATAATAAAATAACATATTAAACAAGTAAGCACAGCGGAAAACATCACCATACAAGGATCCATATAGCCATATGATCAATCTAAATAAAAACAAATTAAACAAACATGTTTTATACCTTTGTAGCGTGATCCGAGTAACACCACCAATACTACTACACGAATGGAATGAGAAACCCAAGTGATCAATGGAGATCACCTCTATGTGTATCCACACTACACGTCACCGTATGCCAATGGATGCTAGTCCTTCACCCCGTAACCAATCAAAGCACCCTTGAATGAACAAGATTCAATGGAGATTGATGAAAAAACAAAAACCCTAGATCTTGGTGTGTTTTATTTCGTGGTCCTTGATGAGAGGAAGAGGGAGAGATATTAGGTAACTACTAATCACAATAATAAGGATATTATGGTGATTATATTTTCCATAAAATACAAACTAGTCCCTTTCTTTTACAACATCAAGGCCGGCCACCATTGGGCCCCAAATGGGCTTCCCATTTGATTTCCAAGTCCAATAGAATAAGTCCATTACTTATTCATTAGAAGCCCAATAGCGGTTCCTGGTTACTTACGGTTATTTATATATCGTAAATACAATAAACACGACATATAAAGTGGCACCTCAGTGTATATGTGTGTGACCCCATAGGCTCACATATGTCTAGCCATATAATTAGTAATTATGACACGAGCATACTCCAACAGCTCCCACTTGCGACGTCATAATAATCAAGTAATTATACAAGCAATGGTTAGCGTCTAGCAACACGCCAATGCCCCTAGAAATATGTGAGGTTAGTTTCTTAAACGTCTCATTTCAGATGGTTTATATGTCATCTATCCTTTTGTTACAGATACCGTGTTGAATATTAGACATGGATCAAAAGTCATTCTAATAGTTCAACTATTATGTTTCTCGATATAGATATTGAACTAGATTACCAAGTGGATTTAAGATTCATCTTAATCCCAGTTGGGTACGGCCATACAAACATCTGTTCAAATCATCGAGGGGCCCAATAGTATCTAACTCCATAACATGTGGAGGAACAAATCCTATTTTGACTACACGTGTCATTCACATGCTTCATATCACTCCTGATAATGGCTTTTATAACTACCTTATTCAGGATAGCGTTTAACCATATCAAGGAATGAAATTCCACACATACAAGACCTGCTTGCATCTCAAGTCTGAGGATAAGAGACATAACCTCTTGCGAGATTCACTATTGACGACGATCCATGTAGTGAATTCTCGTAGGTTGGGTCAATCCAATGTTCATCACAATGAACAACATGTGAGTGTGGCAAATAAATCACCAACACGCTCACATTTGTCTTAATTTGATGATACTCCCGTATCGTCAACCGACAATGGATAATTTTAGAATAAATAAATTATTCATGGATTAAACATGCAAATATAGAACACAGTAGTATAAATGAAGACGATCATACCAGGTATATCAATTCATTATATAATACGACTGCTTACAGTTCCATTATCCAAATACTAAAAAAAAACAGATATGCATAAGACTACTCATAGGTCGGAATCCGATGTTCCCACCATGATCGAATCATGTTGTACAAGGCAACAAGTAGCCATCTGAGTAAACTTTGAGAATACTTCTTTCAAAATTCATGAAAGGTTTGAATGATGATTGTCCTTTGTATGTGTGCAATCAAGTACAAGACGAGTATCGCAACAATACATTCCATAGGGTGTTTGAAGCCAGCAAAACACCTACTTTAGATAGTCATCTGAATAGTTTCTCAAACTATAAAGTATCCTTATTCTTTTAATGTATAACGCATTAATGCTCTCAGTCGAGCACATCTAGTCAGCAATGTCATCATTCATGATGACATCCTACCATGACTAGGGTTGAGTATTATCTCAGTTAAATAAGCATCAGCGTATGCAAACAAAACAGAGCTCCTCAATTATCCATAAACGTTTGAACATATCTTTGGTCCTATGTAGGTCCAATATAATGTTCGTTTAACAATTATCTAACTACTTTCACTTAGATATTGGTTGTTATCAACTCATCTTGCATTCATGCAAATGATAAATATATAGTCCAATACTTAATATGACTTACATGATGAATCCTTCAGTCAAACTTAAGATTTCCAATCATGTGTTCAATCTCATCAAGTAAGATTGATCATTGAGACTCCCCTCAATAACGTGTCATATTGTGTTTAGACTTAATAACCGCTTATGTTTATTCTAATAAACATATATATAACAAGGTTATATGTTTTATTTTATAAATCCCTCAAGAGAAACTTCATTCCAAGCTAAGGATTAAAGTCTAGCTTAGGTGGAATATTGTTTCTAATATGTCAATGACATATGAGATTTAAGAAAATAAATAAAATGCTCCAACTTGCTCTCAGTGTACTTAGGAGTAATCTTATTAATCAAAATCAAGTTAATGATTTTATGATTAACACCAGATCTCTGCTCCTAGATGCATGATCTAATCCACACATGGATTCTTTTATCTTGTATACTTAATAAAGATTACATGGATTCATAAACCCTTTTGATTACTCATCGTCCTTGCAAAGGTAATCAACAAGAAAAGTGTTTTGATATCCTATTGTCATATTTCATATACATGAAATCAGGTATGACAATTAATCGTCTTTATACATTTAATGTTTGTAGCTAGGAAGATTTAATCATAGTCAATTTATTGAGTATGAGTAAACTCCATTTACTACACGTGCATTAAATGTGTGTACAAGTTTGTCCTTTTGAGTCTTCTCATCAAGAAACTCATTCTTAACCTCACAGTCTAACTGATTAGTAAGAGATCAATCAAACTCCACGAGTGATTGTCTTTCAAGGACTGCATCTTAACATTCATAGTTTTGAGCTACTCATCAGATACAATATCTGATAATGCATCTCAGTAGTTAGCAGGTTCACCATGATCCTCCAACTTATGTCCCTCAGCATTGATATAAAAACTATATCATTCAGGTGCAAGAGGTATCCTTGTGGATTTATGAATGAGAGATATCAATCTATGGTTTAACATATCCATGTTCAACCTTAGTATGACATTAGCAAGTGTACTCAGAAGGTTGTGTATTTAGTTCTTGAACAACTTCAAGGTCTAAAGGTACTCTCACTTGCTTTTGTATGTAGAGACTAATCTCTAGATACTAAGCATCTTGAGCAACAATAAATTGTTTTCAAGTGGGACATCCAAAATACACCGTTAGTTCTTGACTCTAGTTTGTTAATTACTTACTCTTAAGTAGTTAACAAATTCAGAACTTCAATTAAGACATAATGAGATTCATCCCATGCCATAATACAATGGTGTCTTAAATTCCTTCTGGGTTGGAATCATATTGAGTGTACACATGGCACATCCAATTTCTAACCTTGATAGCTTTGGAGGTAAAACAGTTTAAGTTATCAAAGATCAAACAATATCAATAGTGTTTGATTTTCCATGATGGACATACCATAAAGTTGTGGTATTCCATGAGGACTGATGTTGTGAGACTATCACACAACTCATTAGATGAACTTATACTTTTGGGCTTACATATCTACCAACCAAGTCAAACCAGATGGTATCAATAGTAATTTTAGCCTATTGCATACTTTACTTCATGTGTATGTTTTGACTAGAAAACATAAACATTTAATATTATACGTCGTAAGTGTACATGTCTTAACAAGAAGACATAACAAATCAACGTCTTACTTTACGTTATAATTCTTTCAAGAATTAACGGAATTGATGTTTGTGTCTTTACAAGAGACCTAAACATATTCAACTAAAGTAATTACGAGCGCCGACTCTTGGCCTCAATAGTATATTCAAGTTAATTTTGTACTTCATGATTATGAGTTTACAAGAAAACATAATCATATTTACTAAACAATTCAGTGAATATGTTGAAGTAGCTTTTCATGATATCTTGATATTTGTTCTAATTAGGGCAACATACATTTTATGTGTAGAAGTCCTAGTAGAATTTTAGTTTCTTACCTTGCAGTCAAGAAAAACTATTAGTCATATTGTTATATGTTGTACCTTGCACACAATTAAGATTTCTCCCACTTGTGCATGGCACAACATCGTGAGAGCATGCAAACAACACTACGCTCGTTTGTTTGTATGAGCAATATGACAATGTATAAGATAACATATGATTTTTAGTCAAAAATCAAAATATAGATATGTAGAACTTTATCGTTTGAATAATGAATCATGCATAACAATTTTATAGATAACATTTCAGGAAGCAACATCAGGAACGCGACAAGTTATCATATAAAACTTATGTAATGGTTCTTATATAAACTATGATGCTTAACACGTGGAAAGTAATGTATTATTTCAAGACAATCTGGAAATAAGATGGGCAACTTGCAAGTAATAAAGCTTACAGCTCCCACTGGATTAGACAACATTACATGTGTTACGTCACCAGTAATATAATCACGTAGCTCCCACTGGATTAGACAACATTACAATGTGTTACGTCACCAGTGGAGAGTGAGTAACGATTTGATACTTTCCATCTTTCTTTGAATATCTACACATTATTACTAATGTGAGTCACTTTGACTAGTAAACATGTACTTAGGTATTCAAGAAAGTGCATCAAGTTCTAACATATAGATGATGGGTTAGCCATCATTGCTATTTTAACTTGAAAATAGGTATGCATTTCCTCCATAATTGGTCTACTTTACCACAAGGGTATGTAGGACCTTAGTAGGCATATTGGGTTAAGGCAAATTGCTAGGTAATCATGCTAGTAATTGCCTTTACCACATTGCGGTTTATTGATACTTCCGTCTTCTAATTATTTAAACTCATTTTAGTTTGGTAGCTAGTACGAAATAGGTTGACCAAGCAAGAACATGCAAATATCGCCAAAGGTCTGACCAATGAGCAAAATTCGCCATGGGTTGAAATGGCCCTAAGGTCTGACCAAAGAGGTCAAGTCAAGTGCACGTGTTCTTGGTTGTCCAAATATCTTATATTTCTTCAATGTTTCAAAACCGAAACAAGGGTTATAAAACAACGTTGAAGGAATAAGATGTGTAACCATACTTAACCGTTTTGTCTTTTACAAGACATCGTGATTTCTAGAGTAGGTTTTCCTTGAGTTTGATTAGAATTAGGAAAATTCAAATATTCCTATTATGGCTTTTCCTCATAAAGAAAAAGGATAGGAACAAGTCTCTTTCTTACAAGGAAAGAGCGACTCAGTTCGTACTTTTAACAAGAAAAGAACAAACTTTTGTTTACGGTTGTGTTGCATTAATTCATTAATTGAATTTACAAAGTTCAATTTTAGTATTTTCGATAATTATCCTTTTATCTATACTACATACTAATGTATTTAGGACATCTAAAAGAGGAAGTCTTAAAAATTATAAGACCAAAAACATTTCCCAAATAAGAAATAACAAGCCATTTAGTGTAAATGTTGTTCATGTCAATAACTTTTGTAACAAATGCAGAGCTTTATTATGATTAACTTTAAAATTCACAATGGTCAAATACGTTTTGTATGTTACCAACATACTTTAAATTGCTATTAAAAGCCCTATAATAAAAAGGTCAACATTTTTTCATTACATATGGTCAATATGTGTACTCCAATTCATTACAGTCTATCCATTTTGTAACAGTCGACTTCAATTTTTGTAATAAACCATTACGTAACATCAAATCCTATGAGGTTTAAATACCCACGAACACACAAAACAGAAAAACGCATACCCTCTCTTATCTCTAAACTAAAACTCTCTAAAATCCCTCATACAACAACAACAACAGCCAAGAACATCCTAAACCCACCTCCGACTACAACAACAAACAAAATCCTGATCGACAAACATACATACAACCTCTCTCCTAAGTCCTAAACAACTCTCGGTCAACAACACAGTCACAAACTAAACACTCACTATACCACTCCCTATCTCACGAGATCAACACCTTCAGAGTCAACAAATCTATCTTATCCCATCTCACAGTAGCTACAAGACTCGAAGCAAAGAAGAAAATAGAAAAGACCTCGGGTTTAAAAGAATAGATCTTTAAATATCTCCATAGCCATCATAGATCTTTTCCGGAAAAACGAAAACAAAACCCAATAGATATTACCTACCCGAGACCCCGTTAACCGCGGGTTACAAGATTCGAGCAGTAGAAACGTGTATTGGTTTGTTTGATGTTCATTCTCAAGAGAAGAAATAAATGATTAGAGTTAGTGTTTCATTTGTTGTACAAGTGTTTGTGCGTGGCTTGTTTGAGAAGGACAGATAGAAAGAGACGAACTTTGTGTTGTGACTGCATTTGGTTTGATAAGAAGGAGATGTGTGTTAGTTTGGGGTTGATTATAAAGATTATAAGAGTAAGTGTTTGGTCTATGAGTGTAAACATAGTGTGGCTACGTTTTCCTTTTGAGATGAAAATTAGGTTTAGATAGTGAGAAATATTAGGGTATTGTACTACGTAGTTATACTAAAGAGCATTCAGTTGTTTGTCGTTTGGGTCGTTTTGTATCTTTGGCTCTTTGTTTTTGTTTTTTAAGCAATTGTAGGATAGAAAGTGTGTTATCTAAGTAGTGCATGTTCAAACCTATAAAACCGTGCAATTAATAGATGTAAATCTAATCGTGTAAAGGCGAGACCAATAACAGCAAGACCAATAACAAAACTTTTGGCACGGATGTTATCGTAAAGTGTCTGTAATATATATAAAAATTACAATATGTATATGCTTCAACCATTTATTCTCCCGCACGTATTATTCTACAACAAATTCATTATCATAAGTAAACAACTCCAGGTAACATGAAACAATTTAAATTAGCAAAAAAAAAAAAAAAAAAAAAAAAAAAACCCAACTAAAATTAAGTTAAAAAAAATAAAATACTAAAAAAATCATCTTAAAACAAAGCACACCACAAAAAATACGATACCGTTGTCAACCAAAAAGTGCACCAACAAAAAAGCCCCGCCGCAATGCGCGGGTGTATTTTCCGCTCATTAGTACATATATAAGGGGTAAGGGGTGTTAGAATTAGGTTTAAGTCTTGGGGTGATTTTTGGACTATTCTTTAAAAATGCTAAGAAATGATATATCATTGTTATTGCTTAAAGTGTTGTTAACTTAAATTATCATTCATTTGTACCGATGTTATTATTAGAAAAAAAAATGTAACCGAACAATATTTGATCGCCATAAAATATAGTCACAGGGTACCCGCCGCCGCATCGCGCGGGTACCCTGCTAGTATAAATTAACTACCCTATGTTTATAATATAAAACAATTAATTTACGAAAAGGCTAAGATCCACATTGTGCTTCTACTATCACATCAGTTGATCTGCTAGCAATAGTAGATTCAATTGGTAGGCGACGATCACCAATTGTATTACATGTACAACTCTTAGATCCTTATGGGACTCATGGCATCTAGTGTCAAACAACTAGTGTCATCTAGGCATGTTTAGTCCCATCTTTGCCTCGGGTCAAGGTCTAACCGCTTAACTCGATTAAGTCATCCAATTTTAAAACGTGTGATAATATATCTAGGTCTCACGCATAGAGAATAGTCACCTTGGGTTACAATTCAACCTAGGTCCCACGCATAGGCAAAAAGTAATTGCAAGTGTCCTCAAAATTGGACGGCACGACTTAAATTTTGACGGGTAAAATATTTTGATGTGAATCAAAAACGTGTACGAAAGAAGCATGCATTCATTCTTCGTAGCACAAGTTAAAAACATTTCTTAACTTAAGTCTAATCATTGTTTTAATTTATGTGTGTCAAGTTGTCCATTTTCAAGACTAATACAAATCCTAAGTGGATTATTAAGTTTGGACAATACAATAAATAAATAAATAAACAACTTAACTAGTTTAAGTGTTATTTTGAAAAACAATGATTTTAAGTTTCAAATCATATTTAAACTTAGTTAAACTAAATCATAAGACTTAGTTCAAAATGGTTTATGTTTCGTTTTAAGTTTTTAGAAAATAATTTTCGTTTTACATGTAGTCACAACATACATGAAACAACCAAACAAACATACAACCACAATATGCAAAGCCTCAACCGATGAAAATCCTATGCTTGGTCTCGTCAGCCATCACGAGAACCAAGAGTCAACTAGGGACATAAACCACAACCACACGGAGGGCTCCCACTTGCCCCAAGACAATCATGGGCAAGTAAAAAGCCCATAATGCACATGAACTTCAGATACTGTCAGCCCAGTTTTTCTGTTTTGAAAGGCCCAAATGTCTAGGAAGATCACCTCCTCATGATTCGGCCCAGTTGACAAAGTTGTAGCCCTATGTCTTGTGGACCTGCACCAAAAATTTTAGAAAAAAATACCTTACCAATCAGCGGGAAATCACGTTTTCCCAACAGGTGTCCAGCAGCAACTTTCGGTCTACAACTCTTCAATCTTTCGCCATTTGCTTCCAAGCTCTTGTTTACAATACATATAAAGTAAAATACAACTAATCTACTTTGTATCTACTGTAAAATGCCCAAACATTGGCTACACCAAAGATGAATTACATTACAAAAGTGCCGAAACAATGGCAAACCCCAAAACAAGAAAAAAACAACCAACAATCACAATCACAACGCACAAGTGGTCTAGGTTTTCATCGGCTTTGCATATGAACACATAATAATACATTCAAATAAAGATTATTACATGGTGTTGGCTAACTCCATGGACAAATATGCATGTATTTGCCATGGATAACAAAATAAATAACAAGAAATAAATTGTTAGCCAACGAATCGAAGAAATAATTAACAAGAATTAAAACCCCGAATGGTACGCGTGACAAATGGCCATAGAATCATAACCCACTGATATTAGGACCTTCTTAACACCATTTTACCACAAAAAAATAAGCCTCATGGGCTGATTAGAAATCGGGTTAAAAATCTCTTAAAAAACACGTTTTTAGGCCATTTTACGGGTACCGATCAAGTAGACAATTAAAGTATGCATAACAAATGGCCATAGGATCAAAAAGTGCAGATCTTAAGACCTCATTAAGTTCGACATATTCAGAATATATAAGCCCTAGGGGCTGTTTTAAGATTATACTTTTAAATCCATTAAAAAAACACGTTTTTAGCCATTTTTACGCATACAAGATGATCATATGACAACATATGATGGCTCGTGATACCACTATAGGTGATGTATAATAAAATAACATATTAAACAAGTAAGCACAGCGGAAAACATCACCATACAAGGATCCATATAGCCATATGATCAATCTAAATAAAAACAAATTAAACAAACATGTTTTATACCTTTGTAGCGTGATCTGGGTAACACCACCAATACTACTACACGAATGGAATGAGAAACCCAAGTGATCAATGGAGATCACCTCTATGTGTATCCACACTACACGTCACCGTATGCCAATGGATGCTAGTCCTTCACCCCGTAACCAATCAAAACACCCTTGAATGAACAAGATTCAATGGAGATTGATGAAAAAACAAAAACCCTAGATCTTGGTGTGTTTTTATTTCGTGGTCCTTGATGAGAGGAAGAGGGAGAGATATTAGGTAACTACTAATCACAATAATAAGGATATTATGGTGATTATATTTTCCATAAAATACAAACTAGTCCCTTTCTTTTACAACATCAAGGCCGGCCATCATTGGGCCCCAAATGGGCTTCCCATTTGATTTCCATGTCCAATAGAATAAGTCCATTACTTAGTCATTAGAAGCCCAATAGTGGTTCCTAGTTACATACGGTTGTTTATATATCGTAAATACGATAAATACGATATATATAATTTGGCACCTCAGTGTATATGTGTGTGACCCCATAGGCTCACATATGAATAGCCATATAATTAGTTATTATGACAAGAGCATTCTCCAACATCTCTTTAACGTAAATCTTGGCTAACTTATGAACGGGCATCTTCTCTCTGATCGGAATAAAATGAGCGCTCTTGGTTAGGCGATCTACTATGACCCAAATCGTGTCGTTCTTCTTTTTCGTTCTTGGCAACTTCGTAATGAAATCCATCGTGATCTTTTCCCATTTCCAAACCGGAATGTCTAAAGGTTGAACTTTTCCATACGGTTTTTTATGCTCGGCCTTGACCTTTAAACAAGTTAAACATCTCTCAACGTACTTTACACAATCCCTTTTCATACCCGGCCACCAATAGTTCTTCTTCAAATCACGTTACATCTTTGTAGCTCCCGGGTGAATAGAATATTTCGACTTGTGTGCTTCCTCTAGGATCAATTCTTTGATGTCACTACGAAAAGGAATGTAAACCCTTCCATACCGAGTCTAAACCCCACGACTATCTTCTTCAAGATGTGGAATGTGGGAAGTGATACGCTCACTTTCCCTATTTTCTTCCTTCAATGCTTCCTCCTAAGCTAACTTGATTTTATCAAAAAGGTCAGTCATGAAAATCATCCGTAACGAGTGAATCTTAGTGACTCCGTTTCGATCTTTGCGGCTCAACGCATCCGCCACAACATTCGCTTTACCGGGATGGTAGCGAATTTCACAATCATAGTCCTTCAACAAGTCTAACCATGTTCGTTGCCTCATATTCAGATCTTTCTTATCAAGGAAGTATTGAAGGCTTCGATGATCGGTGTAAATCACAAACTTGACACCATACAAGTAATGCCTCCAAAGTTTTAGAGCAAAAACCACAACCGCAAACTCAAGGTCGTGAGTGGCATAATTTTCTTCATGCTTCTTTAGTTTTAATTTCTCGAGGCGTAAGCAATCACCTTTCCCCTTTGCATAAGAACACATCCAAGACCAAAATAAGACGCGTCGCTATAAACCACCATATCTTCAGTCCCTTCCGGCAACACGAGAACCGGTGCTTCACATAACTTCCTCCGTAGAGTATGAAAGGCTTCGTCCTGTTCTTCACCCCACTCAAAAGTAGCGTTCTTCTTAGTGAGCCTTGTTAGCGATGATGCGATTTTGGAGAAGTCTTGAATAAACCTACGATAATATCCCGCAAGGCCAAGAAAACTCTGAATCTCACCAACATTCCTTGGTGCATGCCACTTCATTACGGCTTCCACCTTTGAAGGATCAACTTTAATACCATCGGAATTAATGACGTGACCGAGGAATTGAACTTCTTGTAACCAAAATTCACATTTTGAGAATTTGGCGTACAATCTTTCTCTTCTCAATGTCTCCAAAATCTCTTACAAATGCGCGGCGTGTTCCTCCTTATTCTTCGAGTAGATAAGAATGTCATCGATGAACACTATGACGAACCTATCCAACATCGGTCTACATACGCGGTTCATAAGATCCATGAAAACCGCAGGCGCGTTCGTGAGACCAAAGGGCATAACCGTAAACTCGTAGTGTCCATATCGGGTCCTAAAGGCCGTCTTAGGAATGTCTGCTTCTCGAACTTTTAATTGGTGATAACCCGAATGGAGATCGATCTTTGAAAACCAGCGCGCACCTTGAAGTTGATCAAAGAGGTCATCGATTCTTGGTAACGGATACACATTTTTCACCGTAACTTTGTTCAGTTCGCGGTAGTCGATGCACATCCGCATACTACCATCTTTCTTTTTAACGAACAAGATTGGAGCTCCCCAATGTAAACTACTAGGACGGATAAAACCCTTGTCGAGCAATTCTTGAAGTTGACTCATCAACTCTTTCATTTCGGACGGGGCTAAGCGATAAGGAGTTTTGGCAATAGGGGTAGCACCCGGAACAAGATCAATACGGAATTCGACTTGCCTTTCGGGTGGAATACCCGGCAAGTCTTCCGGGAAGACGTCACAAAATTCATTTACAACCAGAACATCATCGATGCTTTTCTTTTCAAGGCTCATATCTACTACGTGCGCCATAAAGGCATAACAACCACGCGATAAATATCTCCTAGCCTTCATCACGGAGCATAACTTTAGTTCACCCTGTCTTTTATCGCCATAGATAATCATTTCACGGCCGCTAGGATTCACAACTCGAATGATCTTTTGCCTACAAAGGATAGCCGCGTTATATTTGTCAAGCCAATCCATACCAATAACTATATCGAATTCCCTGAGCATAATGGGAATTAAGTCAATCTTAAAGACATTTTCATCAATCTCTATCTCTACATCTCTATATACATTAGACACAACAACAATTTTACTATCGGCTATTTCGACTTCAAGGGGTGTCGGGAGTTTAGCTAGTGGGGAGGTTAGTTGCTTACTATAATTATAAGATACGAAGGACACACTAGCACCCGAATCTTACAAAACCCGAGCGGGTACGGAATTAACAAGATGAATACCTGTGATGACATCGGACCCCGACTTGGCTTCGTCGACACTCATTTGGTAAACTCGAGCTTTTGGTTTTGGAACTTCTACTTTCTCCTCTTTGACGGTTCTCAATGGTTTTGCTTCAATTGCCTTTGTTTTCGGGCAATCCCTCAACCTATGCCCAATCTCGTTACACCCGTAGCATACTATCATCGGTTTGGTGCAATCTTTGCTTTGATGGTCTAAAGCTCCACACTTGTAACAACCCGGCGTATTTCGCCTACATTCCCCAAGATGGAACTTGCCACACTTCGAACATGCTACCTTAGTCTTGTTTCCCACACCTTTCTTGCCCTGATCAAATTTGGTTTTCTTCCCATCTCGATCTACAAACTCTAGCTTTCTCTTCGGTTCCTTAGCCTCTTTCTCCTTCCTCCTTAGTAAGTCCGCTTCCCTTACCCGAGCTCTACTCAAAAGGTCCTCCAAGGTAGTACATTTGAATGGCGAGATTACATCACGAATATCATCTTTAAGCATCCTTTGAAATTTGTCAACTTTAAGCTACTCATTCCCAAGGTATTCGGGACAATACGGAACCATATCATTGAACGTCCTCCACAACTCATTCACAGTCTCATTGGTTTGGGTGAGAGATTGGAATTTCTCTATGATTTTGTCAATTTCTTCAATCGGAGCATATTCGGCACTAAACAACTCCTTGAATTCCTTCCAAGTATATGCCTCCGCCCAAAGTTCACCTTTCTCACACACCTTTCCTTCCCACCAAGTCTTAGCACTATCGCGAAGAAAGTTGGTAGCATAAATAACCTTCTTCTTTTCCTCACACCCACTAGTGCGGAATGCACCCTCCACGGCCGTAATCCACCTATTACTAACAATCGGGTCAAGAACACCGGTAAACCGTGGTACATCACAAGCCGTGAAGTCCCGGTAAGTAGCCTTGTCACTCTTAGGTTCTTTCGCCAGACCACACTCTTTCTTAAACTCCTTAAACTCTTCTTTCATTAGCTCCCTAAGATTTTGCGTTGTCTGTTTGACATAGAAGGGCATTGCTTGCTCAATAGCCTTACCCGCTCTTTTTGCCATCATTGAGTCTAGGGCTTTCATTTCTTCTCCCGTGAAACCTCTAAAGTTGAGGCCTCCGGAGCTAGAAGAGGAAGAACTTTCATTGTTTTTATCATTATTACCCGCATCACTTGCCGAAGTTTCGGCATGCTTGGAAGCCGTGTCTTTCGCGACTTCCTTCGTGTGAGGGGTTTCCATTTCTTCTTACTGAAAATTAGCAATTCACAACATTAAGCACAATTATATACCTAGGCGATGCATTAATGACATTTCTATCTTTATGCTAACACCCTAGCTTGTCACCTATGTATGATCCAAATGACTTCAACTTCACATATGTTCCATATTTTTATCACTACGGTGGTCAGGCGTAGTTATAAAAATATCCAACATATGGGTCCTCAAAATCATTCAAACGATACACAAGTAACAAACAGTAGCTCTAAACGCATCTACACAAGGCCTAAGACTAAAGTGAAATCCTAAATCTCTTAGACCGAAGCTTTGATACCAAGTTGTAACACCCCGTGCCCGCTTAGACCTAAAATTAAAACTTTTTTATACGAAAACGCTTGACTTTTACGGACATACTGTCACTCTTTTGACAACTGACAAAAATCTATACACAATCAGGCCTTGAGACTATTTTTAAATGAAAGTAGACTCAATTACCTTCAAAACGACGGGTGGCACGACCCGTGACGACTTACAGTTTAAAAGATATGAATTTTTAAAAATCGCCAAAATCTGAAAAACTGCCCGAACCGCCGCGAGAACCAGCCACCGGCTGGACCCCAAAAACCGGCCTGAACCGGGGCGGCTCAAACCTTCTGTTCGCCAGATTTTGTTTCCAAAATGTGCGACCAAAAACCCGACTTCCCTAACTCTTTATTACACCAAACTTTCCAGATTTACATAGAATATCAATGGGCTCATTTTCATACAAAAACATTTACCGAACGACTCCCGCGAAAGGGTACTTTACAAATTAGACGGGTTATGCAAATAATCCGTTTGGACCCATTTTTACTACAATTAACCCATACGACTTCCGTTTTACATCAAACTTGACCAACTACATTAACTTATCATTTCAAACTTGTTCCGTGGTTACATGACCCGTTTAGTTATCAAAATGGGTGGAAACATACATACACCAAACACCCCTTAATTAGCACAATAACCATACAAGTCCTAACTTGAACATTCTTGACCCAACCAAGTTACATGACTTAACATGAACAAAAGACTTTAAATGACAACAAGACCACTAGATAACAAAACGACCATATGGATTAAAGTATACCAACACACGAAGGGACACGTTGGGGCTTTCAACTTCAATATGCTTGGTCCAAAAGGTTGTGGCTTTCTAGGCTAACTTCTAGCTACACTTCTACTTTCTTCCAAGCTACAACTACGCCAAATCCTTACCTTTGGCTCCTCCACTTGAACCTACAAACATAACATCAACTATAACCGTAAGCGAAAACGCTTAGTAAGTATACAAGATATAACCAACATCACATTTACATAAGATTGGTGATTAACACCAATCATAACATTAACAAGGAGCATAAAATGGGATGATTACTCATCTTGACCAAGTAAGTAATTATATAACATTAACACAACTAGCATTGGATCCAAACTAATATATATTCACAAGCTCCATAACAAATCACATTAACACAATCATAACCTTAACATCATAACATTAACAAGTTATACTTATATACTTACCTCAAATCCTACTAGCTTCCTACTTGGCTTTGATTTGGGCTTCTATAATTGCTCCCTAGCACAAGATTAACTACAATTAGTGACTACAAACTAAAGAGACCATCATTTCACTACTTTTTACCATAATCCTTAAAACCCACTATATGAACCCTAATTTTTAACATTGGGGAAAAATACTTACAAGATGAATAGGTTACAATTAAGGTATCTTTAGTGCTTCTTGATCACTTCAAGATGGTAGATTTAAGCTCAATTGCCAATTTTGCTCTTCCCTCCTATTTCTCTTCTATGTGTCGACACTCTTAAGAACCTCAAAGACTTTTCCAGACTTTTCTAAGTCTTGGATATTTATTTGTTGTTAGTTACAAGTTTGGCCTCTTGGCAAATTTAGTCCTTCTAGTCCTATTCTTCCTATCTTGGCCACACATTAGGTTATTACTTAATCTACAATACATAACTTATATTTACATAGCATAATATTTACCTAAATGATACCTCGTCGGGATATGGGTGTAACAGCCATGATGTCATGTATATATTTACATTTTAAGATTTAAAATGTAAATAATGTAAATGTATATATGTATGTAACATGTATCCTACTGATCATGTAGCATGTATATACTAGCTTAACTAATATATGTTTACCAAGATGTATCATGTTAGTTTGACAACTAAAGTTTACTTATCCTATTAATCTTAGGAAATATGATGTACAAGTAAAAGTACTTGTATATGCAGAATGTGAAAAGAGGTTCTAAGTAGAATGGTTAGCCTTTTAAAATACTTAATGACCTAGCCGTATTTTAAACATTCTAAATGGTTTGTTAAGGGTTTGATCATAATGCCATATAACAAACATGTACGAACCTGTGTTGTATCATACGAGGACTCGAGAGGTGTTCAATGTATGTTGAGACAAGATATGATTACAAGTAACTTGTACATTTTACGTTATGTATCAAGTTACATGTTTGTCATCAATCAAAACAAACGAGACTGCTTGCACTAACATATTATTTTGGGACGGAGGGAGTATTTTTTTTGTTCATTCAAGTCACTGTAATATTATTTATGTTTAAAATAGTAACTAAACTTTGAGAACTTACACAGTTGAGTCATCTATAATTCTATACCATTTTTTTACTCCACTTCAACCTCCATGTCATGATTATACTTATCTTTATAAACATAGTTATATATGTTAAATTTAATTTGTTTTTTTATCCATATTCTAACCGAACATTTAAACAAGCTTAAATTGGTTAACCTAATGCGATGTGTACATATATTTGTGGCGGAGTAAATCCAAAAGTACTAATCTCAATATTTTTTTCATCAAGTCATACAATTAGTTTAGGTGTACAATTGTATCACAATACTTATATTTGAGGTTGTGCATAAGAATTGTATAAACTATTAAAAATTATAAAATTTTAAGTTATAATTGTTAAAACTTATAAACAAGCTTGGTTCATTGTAATTGACGTACGAATAAATACAAATTAAAGTCAATAATATAACTAGGTTTTTATAAAAATAAATAAATAGAAGTAATAATTTGCAAAAAGAAAATTTTAAAATAAAAAATTGTAACGTGAAAATAATGATGTGGTGTCATACTTAATAATGTGGACCTTTTTTATGACAAAAAAGTTGAGAGGGGGTTGACATGGAGTATGAGTGACTCTATTGTATAAGTTCTAAAAGTTTAGTTACTCTATTAAGTTTAAATAATAGTACAATGACTTGAATACACAAAAAAATACTACAATGACCTAAATGAACATTTTTAAAAAATACAATGACCTTAGAATGGGCCGGCCCATCCTCGGAATCCTAAAATGCAAAAACCCGTACTATTGTTTTGAGTGTAGAATGATTTATCAATGTTCGTTTCAGTTTAAATAAAAGATTAGGTGATAATGTCCGAATTTACCATATGTTTAATTCCGGCCGGTTGGTAAAGTTATTTAGGGAGTTTTTTTTTGTTTTTTTATAATGGGCCGGGGTGTTTCACGAGAATAGTCAGAAAAAGTCGTCGGAATTCGGGTGTGAAAAATGAGAAATATGAAAATTGAAGAACAAAATGGTATTTTATTCAAATCAATTAAAAAATTATTCATTTTGTTTTAAATTTGAATGTATACAAGTGTTTCTAGACTTTTTTAAAGTTCACTAGTAATTTCGGTATATTTTGATAAGTACATTAGTTTTTTTTCCCTTTGCCCAAAGTTTTAACCATTAACACTGTGTTCTCGGGTATCACTTAAGGAAGAAAAGGAAAGAAAATGAAAAGAAATATAAAAATTTATGTTCTTGAGTAGCACTTAAGGAGGAAAAGAAAATGAAAATGAGTGAATAATATTGTGATTTGGTTGATTTTTTAAAGTAAAGTGTTTTCTTTAAAAAATAAGCTGAAAATGTTTACTTTTTATTACTTGACTTTTCTTTAAAAAAAAAAAAATAAATAAATAAAAAAAAAAAAAAAAAAAAAAAAAAAAAAGTGTAAATGTGTAATACTAACTAGACATTGTTTAGTGAAAACTAATAAATTGTCTATTACACTAGGGAGCCTTTTCGGCCATACTAAGCACGGGCCCCAATGTTAACTTTTGTTATTATTGCGAATCGATACATGTCCCTTTTCAAAATAACTTTTTGGCTATCTCGAACTTTATATTAACTACTAAAACCATTCAAGTTTTAATAGTGTTCTATTGGCGTGTAAATGTTCAAAATAAATGCATTGTTTGTTCGTATCTTAATAATAAACACTCATCACTTGATTTTCATTAATCTCAACTAACTTAATGTACAACCAACTTATATACTTAAAAAGAAATATAAGTCACAAAATAATAACAAAGTTTAAGGACTGTTCTGTTTTAGTCACTCAAACATAAAAATTACATAAGAATGTAACACTTATAAAACTTGGGTGGTTAAACATCACAAAAAAAAGAGTATGAGTGACTAAATTGAAACACTAATGAATTTCATTACTATTTGATGATTTTTTGCCATCTTTATTTTATTTCCGGTTACTTTTTGTTATGGATCATATCAAAGTTCCATGATAGATTCCCTTACTCAAATGTATATGACAATGACAATTGAGTTCCCTTAATATGGACGTTGTCACCATAATTGGATACCATCCAATAAAAGGAACAAAAATTACAATTAGAAACTCTCTTCTTAGAGTGATGTTGCAAACACATTTCTGCTGATTAATACTCTTTATAACCACAAAAAAAACCTTATTCCTACAAGAATTGAGTAAATAAAAGCCAATTGTCGAAGTAAATAAACTTCTTCTAAAGTAAACATTGCATCGAAAGTAGAAAATGCTTAATATATTGTCGAAGTAAATAAACTTCTTCTAAAGCTTACTATATTGTTATTAGTTAGAAAAGTATAACATTTTTAATCTATATATGTCATAGACCCTTTTATTAATTTGGATGTGCGTGAAATCAAGTACTATTGCATCGAAAGTAGAAAATGCGTGTGTAAAGTAAACTTTGTTTCGTTTTTCTTTCTTCTTTCCTTTTCTACGAAACAGAGAAAAAACACGTCATGCCTGAGCAATTTTAGCCAACTAATAGGTGACCCACGGATTGAGAAAAAGAGTTTATGTAACATTTTGGAAAAAAAAATATAAATAAATAAATTAAAATAATAATAAAAATTGATCAATTAATTATGATTTTCAATTTTTTGGTAGGCAAATTCGCAAAATTTGAGTCTACCGCTAAATAGACATGTAAGGTAAAACGTTTCTCTTAAAATTTTTGACGTAACCACTTAAAATTGTTTAGGTGGATTCAATCTTTTATCTTCTGGCGATAGAAGTATATAAATGGATATAAACTTTCGGAAAACTTTTTTTTTTTTTTTTTTTTTTTTTTTTTTTTTTGTTTACGGCAATTGTGGCTGAGGCCCGTTGGTACTTTCAGAAACCATTAGTTGAAAATATTGTAATATCGTTATCACATGTTCTCTTTTGACAAGTGATAGGTAGGTTAATCGACTAAAACTCAAATCAATCTAGCTATAACCATTTAACATTAATTGACTAAAAAAACATATTTTATATAATTAAAAAAACTCATTTTTCAAATCGAAGGATACGATTAACCAATGAGATGACTCGGTTTTGCAATTGAGCCTTCTCATTGGTCAATTGAGTTTCAAGGCAGAAAAAATCAGGTTAGTTTTGGAGTTTTTAAAAAGCTCCTCAAACATATTTGTGTCGAAATTGCGAAGAAAAAAGTTAAGAGGAACCGGGTGTGATTTTTAAAACTTTGGTGTCGTGCAAGTGTTAACCATAAATTTGTCCTATTAGAAACGTGTTTCGAAATATTAGATACACATTCTAGAAGGTTTTAAAAATATAGTTATTTTCTCCGATATCTTTTCTATATTTAAATTACATTATCTATTGGAATACGAATATGAAACCCAAATATCAATCCTCATGGAATACCACAATTTTGTGGTATGTCCAACATGGAAAATCAAACTCTATTAATATTGTTTGATCTTTGATGACTTTAACTGCTTTACCTCAAAAGCTATCAAGGTTAGAAAATTGAGTATATCATGCATATACTCGATATGATTCCAACCTAGAAGGTAACTAAGACACCATTAATTATGGAATGGGATGAATTCATTAAGTCTTGATTGAAGTTCTGAATTTGTTAAAATCTCTTGAAGTGTGTTATTAACAAACTAGAGTCAGGAACTAACAATGTATTTTGTATGTCTCAAAAGAGAACAATTTATTGTTGCTCAAGATGCTGAGTATTTGAAGAATAGTCTCTTCTTACAAGAAGCAAGTGGGAGCATCTGTAGATCTAGAAGGGATGCAATAACAAAATACATAACCTTCTGAATACACTAGTGAATGTTATATTGTTGCTGAACATGTAAATGTTGAACCAAATAATGATGTAACTCCCATTCATAGATCCGCAAGGATGCCTCAAGCACTTGGTTAGCTACACTCGAACTTTTTCTGGTTGCATAGAATGATAGCTACACTCGAACTGATATGATGGTTGCATCGAATGAAATAGCGATGATGATGGTGGTGGAGGTGACTGAGATGATGGTGGTGTTGGTGGTGGTAGTGTGGGTAAGTGAGGTGATCATGTTAAATTTTAGAGTAAATGCATCGTTCGTCCCTAAGGTTGTACCAAAATAATTAACAAAAGCGATGAAATGACCATTTTGCCCTCATGTGCCTTGCATATGAGGGACTTAACGGATGTTGACTGACGGATTACAGTCAAATGGACCTTGACTGATAAAAAAGCATGGAAAAGGGACCTTGCTTTCTCATACTCAATATAACAGTTTTGTACAAGTTCAGAGACAAACGGTGTATTTTACTCTAAATAGCTTGTTAATTGATGGGGATGACTTGTATTATATTTTTGTTTTGGCCTTTGGGGGTTCTTATAAAAGCTGTTGCCTTTCAAAAAAAAAATAATAATAATAAAAAAAAAAAAAAAAAAAATAAAAAAAAAAAAATGACTCATAAATATATGTCTTATATAAAAACTGAGTTCTTAACACAAATAATTACATTTTAATGATAAACAAAACCCATGCATCACACATTTTTTTAGCATGATATAACTTTTCCATTCGTGAAATGTGGTATCTAAAGTTCGAAAACTCTTATACAACTTTAGTAAAGAGCCTTGCAACAAATAGGAAATCCGTACTTTCGGTAACTCATCGAACGACCATATCTATTAAAAACAACTTATTTTACAATGACCAACAACGCACGAGTCAGCATGCCTAGTTATCATAATTAAAGAGTTTTGATAATTACTCTTTAATTAGTATATCGTTTCAGTATATGCACCATAGCTTTACCATTTTTGAATACTCCACTAACCCCAATATCATCTTATAAATTCCACCTTACATGTATTTGTTTTTATTTATTTAAAAGCATCAACTTTTGATTCAAAAATCATTTATGTCTAAAAAGAATTGCAACACAATGAGATGTAGGTACAAGATCAAATAAAAAGTAGGCTCCTTCCTTATAAATCTAAAAATTCACAAGATCGTGAGTGTCCATTTTTAACAGGTTTATGCGGAATATTGATGAACATTTGCTATTTGATGAACATTTTGTAATAATAAAATTTTTGTATTGATGAACATTTTTTATTGATAAACTTTTGGGCAGAGCATTGATAAACATTTTTTATTGATGAATTTCTAGGCAGAATATTGATGAACATAAAAAAAAAAAATGATTAATAGTTTAAGTTAAAGAACATAACAAACATTTGTTTTTTTATGATGAACATTTACTTAATGAACAATTTTGTTTCTTCAATATTATTTAATGAACATTCTCTTATGAACACATAGTTGATGAACATTCCTTGATGAACAATTGCTAATTTAAAGACTTGTTACCCCAACATTATTTGATGAACATTCTTGTGATGAACGACTACAAATTCAAAGTTTTGTTCAAAATGAGGGACGCGTGTTGGGCTATGAATGACTTTTTAGACTTTTTATCAAGTGGGTTTTCCCCCCACTTTGCATAAGAACCTTTCAATTCAAAAAGAAAAATCTTATTAAATAACTTTCAATAATATCGAATGATAATTATTTTTATTTTTATTTTTATTTTTTTCAATAATAATCATTCAATTTAAAACAACTTATCTTATTAACTATCTAATTTAAAACAACTTATCTTATTAACTATGTGGTATCTAAATCATATAAATACATAACAAATCTTGCAAAAAATATCGCCTTATATAATTGAATCTCTAAAGATGACGAAAAAATAAAATAAAAAATGATTGGCTCTCTATATATACAAGATCTTAAAAAATTGGAGGCAATCAAAATTGAAGGATTAAAGTCCTACCTAAGTTGCTACTGCTTACAATTAATAACTAGCAGGGTACCCGTGCGATGCGGCGATGGGTACCCTGTGACTATATCGGTCGAGGAGATGAACACTTCATCAGTTTTGGAGCTGACCGACCCAGTTCGACCCTCACGCTGCAATGGCGGCGACTCGGTCGGCGCAGCGGCGACCGAACCGGTCGACCGACCACTGCGGGCAGCCTAATGGCTTTATTTTTAAGTGATTGGATTAGTAGCTTGATTAGATTGTATATTGCATAGTTGTTAAGATCCCGATCTTGATCTTATGATCTTACGATTGCACGATTCTATAAAGCTAAACCGATCCGGATCCGATGTAGGATCTTAAAAAGCTTAAGATCTTATAGGATCCCGATCTTGACCATAGGATCTTAAGATCTACTCCGATCCGATCTTACTTTTCTTGAATCGCGAACTAAAAACTACAAATTTATAGTTTATGCTTTTATATAATTTATGAAACAACATGTGATTCTTCTTAAACATTCTATATTCATAATTTAGTACAACATTTCCATGAAACATTCATACAATTTCGTGTTTATAATATATAATAATTTGTAGATTTGAATGAACATTACAAATATCATTAAAAAATGACATTATAATAGGATCCTAGGATTCCGATCCGATCTTACGATCACGATCTTGTAAAGACGAAAACGATACTAGGTAGGATCCAAATATTAAAAACCTTGGTATATTGTGGTTAAATGATTGTATATTTTGGTGAAGGGGTGATTTAAATAGTGTATTAATTGTATGTGTTGAATATTATTTTTTAGCATTATTTGTGCTTTAAATACTTGTAAATTATGCTTATTTACTTTTATTTGCTTAAAAATCTATTTTTGCTAGTCTTAAAAAATTAATATAAGAGAGGGTCAAAAATGTAGGCAAACATACCATCATCATTGATTTTAACAAACATACTATAACTTTGATTCGCGTACTAACCATGTGCATACACTGAAGTTACAACTAGGGCTGAGCAAAACCGACCGAATTTCGAAAACTGACCGAATCCCGAACAATACTGATCATCCCGAAACCGAACCGAGCATACTTGGGTCGGTACTCGGTTTGGGTTTTCCAGGTATTCGGTTTCGGGATGGATCGGTTCGGGCCGAAAACCGAGAAAACACAACCAAATCAGAGAAAACCAACCGAAACCGACTCGTCCTGAACCGAACCGAGTAAAACCGAGTAATTTCGGTTCGGGATTCGGTTTGGGTTTTTCAGGTTTTCGGTTTTGGGATGGGTCAATTTTGGGTCAGGACGGGTCAGTTTTGGCCCAATGCTCACCCTTACTTACAACTATCTATTATATATTGTATAACACAAGATATTTCAACTTTGGTTGTGATGTTGATCAATCACAGGGCCGTCTTTGAGGGTGTGCAATGTGAGCGACGCTGAGGGCCCCAAAATTTGTCCCGTTAATAATTACATGCATGTGTAAACATATTTTTCACGAGTAAAAAATTATTTAGATGAGAAAATATCTTAAACGAATAATATGTTAGAACGTTTAGATAACTAATTGCATTATATCTTATAAACGGTGACACTTTATATATAACATTTCTTATCGAAATACCTCATTATTTAATTTCGTCCAGGGCCTTTAAAATTTTCATAAATTCATAGGACGGCCTTGATCAATAAGTTAATACAAATAAACCATAAAAATGTTTATGAGTAATATTTATCGATCTCTTTAAGTTTTGTCGATAACAAACATAAGATTATGTAAAAGTATAAATCTAAACATTACATGTTTTACATTACCATTTACCATTTACATATACTTACTTGTATTAAAGGAAATGCATGAAAAGGTGTTGGGTAATGCATAACCCATAACCCATAACCCATGGAGCTTGATCCATAACCCATGACCCATTGCATGACATCATGCATGACTTCATAGTGGGTAAAACCCATGACCTAAAGTCCATAACCCAAGACCCAAGATGTTTTTGACATCATTCATGACATCACATGACCCATGGACCTTGACCCATAACCCAAAACCCGGAGTTGCAACCCAAATTCCGAACTAGTACTACCAGATAGCCGGATCCCTTTAGGAAGGGATTCACCGGATCCCGGTGAACAGTGTTCAGAATTGCTTTTAAATAGTGAGCAATTTCTCTCTTGTTTCTCACCCTACTTAGATATATCTTCTCTCTATATTCTAAGTTCTCTAACCTCATATCTAAATATCACTCTTGTAGCTTTCTTTCTCTTCTGTTCTCAAGTTTCTTCTTACAAGACGAGATCACGCTTTTTAGCATACGAGCCATTCTTATCCTCAAGTTGCTCGGACTCCTCATAACCTCAAGACCACTGGGTTGTTTCTTGTTGTTGATACTTCTTCTTGTATTCTCAAAGTTGTTGTGTTAGTTGTGTTGGTTTGGCCCGCCGTGCTAAGGACTCGGTATTTAGCTTTGTACCGGAAAAAGTGTAAGCGACGTTGTGAGGTTTCTCTACCGGTTGAAAGAGTTTGTTGACATAGTGTTTACAAGCTCTTGAGTTGGGTACTCGGGGAGTGGAGTAGGGCAAGGAAGGTGTCCTTGTAGCCGAACCACTATAAACCATTGTGTCACTCTTCTATCTCTTTATCTCTTTACTTTTATCATATTTATTTCTTTTCAAGCAACTTGCATTATCCATATCTCAACATCCAAAGGTTTCACATACTATCGATCCAAAGTTTTTTTAAACTAAAATTAAATCGGTAAAAACTATTCAACCCCCATTCTAGTTTTCTACAATTGGCATCAAGAGCAGGTTTTATAAAAAGTTTTTAAGTAAATTGTATTTTAAAACTTTTTCGATCAAATGGATTTCGAAAACTACAAAGAAGGGCAATCTATGCAAAGACCACCACTCTTTGAAGCTAATGGTTTCATATATTGGAAAAATAAATTTGAAACGTATGTGAAATCTAAAGATATTGATCTTTGGAATATTATTGTTGATGGGGATTATGTGCCGGTATTTGAGAGTATCTCTACCGACAAAAATAAGGTCGGGTCCTCGGTTTTAAAAGATAAACAAAATAAAATGCTTTCTAAAAATAATGTGGCAAAAATGGTTTTATAAAATGCCTTACCTAAAAAGGAATATGAAAGAATTTTTATGCATAAAACCGCTAAAGATATTTGGAATTGTTTGGTGATTACTCATCAAGGAAACAAACAAGTGCAAAATAATAAAATCGATTTATTACTCAACAATATGAGCAATACTCAATATCGGATGATGAAAGTATTGATAATGCATTTGCTAAATTTAATAATATTATTACTTCACTAATTGTACTTGTTGAAACTTTTTCCAAGCGTAATCATATCAGGAAATTCTTAAGGGTACTTCCGGCTAAATGGAGACCGAAGGTAACAGCAATAGAAGAATAAAAGGATTTAACAATCCACTCTCTCGACGAGCTCATTGGGAACCTCAAAGTCTATGAGGTAGTATTGGCAAAAGACTCCGAGGCTTCAAAAGAAAAGAAGGAGAAATACAAGTCACTAGCTCTAAAAGCCAAAAAAGAGTATAGTGATGAAGATGCTTCATCCTCGGATAGCAATGATGAAGAATATGCCATGGCCGTAAGAGATTTCAAGAAATTCTTTAGAGAAAGAGGAAGATACGTAAAACAAGCTTACGATGACAAGAAAGGCTTCCAAAAATTTAAGGAAGAAAAGAAGGTTAAGGAAGAGGGAAGGTGCTTTAGATGCGGTGATCCAAATCACTTCATAAATGATTATCCCAAACAATAAATGGTGATCAAAAAGCATTTGTTAGCGGCTCGTGGTATCCAAGTGAAAAATAAAAAGATGAGATTTGTGTCATGACCAAAGATTCAAATGAGGTACGTTCTGACACTCTCTATTATAGTAGTTCATCCTTAGATGATGAATCTCTAAGCTTAGAATATAACAAACTTTGCAAAATTAGCCTTAAAGTCATTAACAAAAACAAACTTCTAAAAGATAAAAATGAACTCTTAGAAAACGAAGTTTTTGAGCTAAAAGAAAAATTAAAATGACTTGAAAAAGGAAAAGAAGCAAGTGTAGAATGTAAACTTTGTGTTAGTCTTCAAACGATAATTGATCACCAAGATTCTAAAATTGCTAGACTTACTACACAATGCTTAGAAAATATAATAGATACACAACAAATCAAGAACAATAAAGATGAGTTAGGTTTTACAGATTGTATGTCTTCGACTTGTGAAGAGAAACCAACCACATTTGTTCAATCTGCTGTACCATTTGTTTCTGAGGTGGCGGATCCCTTGAAAAAGGATCCGGCCATCTGGTACAACAAAGCCTAAATTTGACTCGTCTAAATCATCTATAAAAGAGTTTGTGGTAGTAACTAAAAAGAAAACACCTAATGTTTCTAATAAAAATGTTAATGTACCACATCATGGTAAGGGAATTCTAAGAAAGCCAAATACTAGACCGACACCCACAACAACGTTTAGGAGACCAAAAGCACCCTACCCAAAAAGTAATTTCGATCAAATGGGATCGAACAATGGTTTTCAAAATGTTTACCAAATGCCAAATTTTGAACCTTGGAACTATCTTCCTTTTGTAAACCAAGTAAACAGTTTATTTAACACTAATGGACCCATGAGATATTGGGGACCAAATGCTTGAGTTTCTTTGTGCTTATAGGTCAGTCTAAAGGTTGATCTAGAACCAAATGAATGGATAAAAGACAACGGATGCACAAGGCACATGACGGGAAATAAAAGCCTATTCTCATCTTACAAGGCTTGTGATGGAGGTAATGTAGTATTTGGTAATGGTAAAATCAAGATCATCGGCAAAGGTACGATATCACATAACTTTTTAACCATTAATGATGTGTGTCACGTAGATAACCTAAGATTTAATCTACTAAGTATTAACCAAATAGTTGATAAAAAGTGTGATGTCCTATTTAGTGAAACCGGAAGTAAATACTTAAAAATGGAATCACCATAGGCCATGGGATTAGGAAAAACAGTATTTTCGTAATGAAAATTGGTAACTCTCCTAAAGATAAACTTTGTCTAACTTCAATAGATGATACTTTGACTTTTTGGCATCGAAGATTGGGTCACGCCAATATGCGCCTTATACAATCACTATCATCTAAAGAACTTGTTAGAAATTTACCAATATTAAAATACGAGAAACATTTTTGTGATGCTTGTAACGTAGGAAAACAAGTCCATGATAGTCATAAATCTAAAAATATGGTTTCAACTACTAAGTGTCTAGAACTACTACACATGGATTTATTTGGTCCATCGGCTATTCAAAGTTACGGAGGAAACTTCTATACTTTGGTAATAGTTGATGACTACTCTAGGTATACATGGACTAGATTTTTGAAAAACAAAACCGAAGCTTTTGATCATTTTGAAATCTTAAGTAAGAAAATTCAAAAACAACTAGGTTCATCAATAGTGTCAATCCGTACGGATCATGTTCGGGAGTTTGATAACGAAGTACAATTCGGAGCTTTTTGTGACGCTAATGATATTACTCACAATTTCTCAGCTCCACGTACTCCACAATCAAACGGGGTAGTTGAACGTAAAAATCGCACTCAACAAGAAATGAGTCGAACCATGCTAAATGAACAATCCATTCCTCAAAAAATTTGGTGTAACGCCGTCGATACATCAACATACATTCTAAATAGAATCCTAATTATACCACTTTTAGGAATGACTCCTTATGAGTTATTCAAAGGTAAAAAGCCATCCTTACATCACTACAAAGTCTTTGGAAGCAAATGCTTCATCCTTAATACAAAAGACTATCTCACAAAATTTGATCCTAAATCTACCGATGGTATTTTCTTATGATATTAACCAAATAGTAAAGCATACGTAATACTTAACAAAGAAACTATGAGAATAGAAGAATCTTTAAATGTTAAGTTCGTTGAAAGTCCACCTCCTAAATCTCAACCTCTCGTAGATGATGATATAATAGAAAGTCAAATCATTGAAGAACAAGTTAATAAGTCTAATAATAAGGAAGATGAACTATTAAATAAAGAAATAGTTAACATTAAAGAGTCTAAAAACCATCATTTGGAAATAGTCATAGGCAAATTAAATGAAAGAACTTTACGTTCTCAAGCTCAAAACCAAAGTAATCTTTTTTGTTTTGTGTCTTCTCTATAACCTAAAAACGTTAACGAAACTATTAAAGACAAAAGTTGGATAATGGCTATGCAAGAAGAGTTAAATCAATTTGTAACTAATGATGTTTGGAACCTTGTTCTACCTCCTAAAAATCAAACAATAATTGGTACAAAATGGGTTTTCAAAAATAAACTATACGAAAATGGGATAGTATCCCACAACAAAGCTAGAATTGTTGCACAAGGATATAACCAACAAGAAGGAATAGATTTTGATGAGACCTATGCTCCCGTAGCTAGATTAGAATCTATAAGAATCTGATAACGCTCAGAATGAACATGTTTTTAGTTGCGTTATCATTAGTTTTGTGCATCATATTTGGTTATATTTGTGTGTATTTGTTACTAAATCATGAAAAAGTGTATATGCAAGTGAATGTAGCCAAGTACAAGAAAAGATGACAAAAAGATGAAGAATTGAAGTGATTATGCACATTGGAAGATTCCCGAGATGGAAACGAGAGAGAAACCACACAAGAACTCAAGGATTTCATTATGTCAAGATTTCTATGTTCAAATATCAAGAAAAGATCAAGTTCTATGGAAGAAATTAGTGCCACAACAAAAGATAAAGCACGCGACAAGAAAAGAAAAGAAAAATAAAATTTGTGTGTGGCAGAAGGCCCCATCCGATCGGATGGAGCCCGTATCCGATTCGGATGGGGAGAGATGGATTTTACCGAGAGTTCCAACCGATCGGTTGGAGCCTAAAACCGATCGGTTGGATGAAGATGCCATTACAAAGTTCCATTTAATGACGAATTTAAGCCCCATAATCATGGTGGCTTATCATTTCCTGCTTATTAACTAATAGTGGACGTTTTTACTTGATAGAGAAGGGTTCCTTTACTTATTTATAGGATCCTAGGTTAGATTGAAAGGTGTGACACCCCAAACCTAGTAAAGCCTTACACCAAGTCCTTGCTAACTTATTGTCATTGCCCGAAAGCTTGTAATTGATATGAAAAACGTCCAGAAACTTTGAGTTAAAGTCTCAGTAGTTTGGTTCGAGTGTGGAGTTGTTTACGTGTAGTAATAGGCGATTGGAGGAGTGTGGTTGCTATAGTTCCACAATTCTAGTTCTTGTAATCTCAAAACTAGGTATCTCTTGTTTAAATTACTATGAAATACTTTTACTTTAATATGAATGAAAGTTTTGTTTTTTACTTGTGTTTAATAATGTTTGATATGGAGTGATTTTTGGTATATTTGTGTGTATGATGTGACAATTGTTGGAGTATTCTTATTTTATAGTGATGCATGAAAACATGTCTTGTTTTATGAGTTTGTTGAAA
The DNA here is from genome assembly GCA_021014915.2 of Artemisia tridentata subsp. tridentata. Classification (NCBI taxonomy): domain Eukaryota; kingdom Viridiplantae; phylum Streptophyta; class Magnoliopsida; order Asterales; family Asteraceae; genus Artemisia; species Artemisia tridentata. The sequence continues at coordinate 279,661,578 of CP139505.1, read as the reverse complement.
TACAATATAATCTTGCTTAATTTGTTGGTAAAAACAATGTTAAAGAATAAAAAGGGCCGAAAGGATTTTCTTTATGTTTTTATTCCAAAACGTTAGTGCACGAATTAGTATAGGATATGGTGTGTGACAAGCACCATATTAACTCATTAAAATGGATTTGAAACGATTTCATCACGAGAAAAGGCCGAAAGGATTCGTAAGAATTCTTAAGATAAGAAATGCTTTTCAAACAACAAAGAGTTTAATAGAATTGTCATAATAGTTGAAAAGGCCGAAAGGAATTAACTAGGAGATTGAATTCTTAGAAATGATTTTCAAAAGATAAACTATTGATTGTGAATCATTCATATAAAGTTGTGCATCACTACAAGTTACACCAAACTTTGTAGAATATTCTATGCAATTAGTTAAGGAATTACACACAAGTATATGTGTTTTTTATTGATTGGATTTTGCTTGCTTTTGAATTTTCACCAAATTGGATTGACACCCCTTTTTGTAAAAACTTGTTTTACTAAGTTCTAATACCAACTCCTTTGGGACGATCTCGACTTACCCACCTTTAATATCACGGACGAGTATACTTGCTCGTATGTGTTAATTAGAGAATTGGATAAATCGTGTTTATAAATTTTTAAAACTTGCACACGACACGCGACACATCAAGTTTTTGGCGCCGTTGCCGGGGACTTGGTTATTTAACTTGGTAGTTTTATAAGTTTTAAAATTAAAAATTCATATAAGTAAAGAGTAAAAAAAAAAAGTTTGGTTCGGGACCAACCGAATCGGATGGATGTCCATCCGATCGGTTGGAGCCCTCGGTAAAAGTTTTAGATTTTTATTGTTTTTGTTTATTTCAGTTTTTAATGGTAGATTAATGATGTTTTAAGTATAGTAATAGTTATAATTGCTTAGTTGTTTAATTATATATTTAATGATGATCATGAAGTCATTTTAATGTTTTTAATGTTTTTAATTTAGTAGTTAATGTAGTTTAGTTTTATGTTTAATGATTAAGAAGTTTAAGAGTTTTTATTAATTTTGTTAGTTAATCATAATTATTAATTAGTTAAATGGTTATTAAAATTATAATTATGTGTCATTTTTCATTTTTAGATTAATATTTTTATTTAGGAATTAGTTTTTATATTAAAGTTTTAATTTAGTTTTATAAAAAAAAATAAAAAAAAAAAGTTTTTTTAAAAAAAAGTTGATCCAACCGATCGGATGTTGCCCGCATCCGATTTGGTTGGGCAAATGTGTTTCTACGATTTAACCATCCGATCGGATGGAGTTTAAAACCGATCGGATGGATGCCTCGTAAAAGTTTTTTAAATTTTTAAATTTTTAGTTGTTTTGAATGTTTTTAGTGTTAGAACTTGTTTGTTTACTTGATTTGATTTCATTTTTAATATGTTTCGATTATGACTAACCCTAATGCTAATGATTTGGATTTCTTTTGGTTGTGGTTATGTTATAGTTGTTAGTTGCTTTAGCTAGATGGAGAGTTTAAGCGAAGTTTCTGAATACTTGAGAAATTTGGAAGAGATGTTCAAAGACTCGGGTGATTCATTGGAGCGTTTGGAAAATATTTTGGAAGAAGTTAAGGTTGATGTTGAAAAGAAAGAAGAAGTTGGAGAAAACCGGGTTTGTTTACCTAAGGAGAAGAGAGTTGTTGTGTTCACAAGAGCACCACCTAAAGAATTTGATGCACCGTTCATGAGGTTCTCTACACCTTGTGGTGTGGAAGGTATAAAAGCTTGGGATGCTCAGCTTAATATGGAATATGGTGACAACTATATTACGGAAGATATGCTTGATAAGCTTGGTTTCGTTCGACTTGACTATGAGGATTATGGAAGAAAAATAGTGAAAGATGTGAAAGTGAATATTCATGGTCACATTTTCAAAGTTGATTTTGTTGTTTTGAAATATGGGAATGCTGATGAACCGGAAGTTGTGTTTGGTAGAGATTTTATGGTTACAACTAAGTGTAGGATTGATTTTGCACTTGGAGAGATGAGGATTGATGTGGATGATATGGTAGAAGAGAAGGAAGGAAAGGGAGAGATTGTTAAAATGGGAAAAGCGAATAGAAAGAAAACACCACTTAACAAACTTACCCAACCCTCCAACCCTAAGAATGAATCATCATCACCACCCAAATCACCACAAATTGTTAAACCGTTAACTAAAGAGCAAAAGGAAGCGATTTTGGAAAACTTGGAGATGAAGTTTAATGAGCTTATGGAGGAGAAGCCGGTTATTGATGTGTTGAACAATTACATGACATACCGTAAGAAGTTGGATGCGGTTGTGATGGAAAGGGCTAGGCTAGAAGATAAGAATTTTGATGAGGTTGAAAGAGAGAGAATAGTTGAGAATGGGTTGCCTAAGAGGATGAGCGATCCGGGAAATTTTGTGTTGCCAATTAAGGTGAATGGAACAGCTGCAATGTATGCATTGGCCGACACGGGGTCAAGCGTGAGTGTAATGCCGTATCCATTGTATAAGAGATTAGGAATTGCAAATCCTCAACCTAATCAATATAATCTTACTATGGCCGATAACTCACAAGCAAAGGCGATGGGAGAAGTAAAGAATGTTAGAGTCCAAATAGGGTATCAAGCCTTTTTGGCCGATTTTCTAGTGCTTAACATACCGGAGGATAAGGAGTTACCATTGTTGTTAGGTAGACCGTTTTTGAGAACGTGTGGAGCTATTATAGATATGGGTCATGGTACTATGACAACTGATGATGAAATCTTGAAGCATACTAATTATCCAAAGCCTAGGGGCAAGATTGTGGAGCTATTATAGATATGGGTCATGGTACTATGACAAATGATCCAGGTTGCTGATACTTAGATTTAGAAGATCCGAGAAGTACAAAGATGGACATGGAAACAACAGCAACCACAACTAACATTGCTGCTAAGCTTCCTATGCTTAAACCTAATGAGTTCGACATGTGGAGACTTCGTATTGAGCAGTTTTTCCAAGTGTAAGACTATGCACTTTGGGAGATCATTGAAGAAGGAAACTCTTTTACACCAGTAACAACAACAACCGTTGTTGAAGGTAAATCTGAGACTACAGTGCAGACAAAGCCAACCACTACTGAATAGAAGGTAAGGCACAAGAATGATGTTAAGGCTAGAAGTTTGCTTCTAATAACTATTCCCAATGATCAGTTGCTGAATTTTAGTAAGTTCAAGTGTGCTAAATCTCTTTTTGAAGCTATTGTTGCAAGATATGGTGGGAATGAAACCACCAAGAAAACCCAGAAGACCCTTCTCAAGCATCAGTTTGAGAACTTTACAGCAATAAGCAATGAGTCGTTGGATCATATGTTCAATAGGCTTCAAAAGCTGGTGAGTCAGTTGGCTGTTCTAGGAATTGAGATGCCTCAGGAAGATCTCAACTCTAAATTTCTGAGGAGTCTACCAGCTGAATGGGCTATGCATGTGGTTGTATGGAAAAACAAGCCTGATATAGATTCCATGAGCTTAATGGACCTCTATAGCAACTTCAAGATAGTTGAACATGATATTAAGAAGTCTACTGGATCAAGCTCAAGCTCAAGCTTAGGGAATTTGGCCTTTGTATCAACTCCCAGCACCTCAAGTCCAGATGAAGAAGTGCAAGTTGCTGGAGCAATTGGTACTGCTAGTTCAAACCTTGGTACTGCTAGCACCTCAAGCAGTACTAGTGGACTTTTGAATAATGATACTTATTGTGCTTTCTTGACTACTCAGCACAATGGAAGTATGTTGACTCATTGATGCGTGGTTTTGCAACCTTACAACAGGTTTTACCTCTCAAGGGATCTTGAGAAGTTTGCAATCCCCACCAGGCAGTGTACCTGACCGTTGTAGTATAGTGAAGTGGCAAGTACCGGGGATTGATCGTTCAACTCAAAGAATAGTGTTCGTTAGGATTGAAATTAATCTAACTAGGTCTAAAGGTGAGGGATGATTCTTTTTGTATTTTTATATTTTATGGAAAGCAAGTAAAAATCTCTGGTTTTGGAAGAAGGGGCGGAATTAGTTGCTAATCAACTAACCCAAAAGCTACTAATTAAACTAATATGCAAGAAAAGTAAACTAGGGTTCTACAAGGGAAATGAAGCATGTCTACCTATGATATGTTACTCCTTGCTAGCTATCCAATTCTACCTATTGAATTGTCACACCTTGTTTTAATTGACGGGTTGTATTCCTTAATACCATTCGTGGGGTGGCGTACGTACTTCCCCAACTCTATAAGCTCCTACTTCACTCCTATGTCGAGCCGGCTAAGAAGCTCCTAACATGGGATCACTAGAATTCGCTCATGCATTAAATACAACCAAATAAACCTAGTACGCATTGGTTCATGTTTCTTAAGACGCTCAAGCAAGTTACCGTATAGGAGGTTAGCCAGTTTTCTTAAGCCTAACATCGATATCACCCAATCAAAACAAGAAACAATAGGAAGCAAGAATTATAAACTAAACCAACTAGATCTATTGAAGTTGTCACGCCCTAATTGATGGAGATGGACACACACATCAACAAGAAATCAATAAGATCTAATTAGTTATATACAAGTTTCACACAATCATAAGTAGACACAAGGTGATTTAGCCAAGCATAATTAATGAAGAGCAATCAACAATAATCATAATTGAAGACATAACATAAGATTGAATCGATAAACAAACCATTACAAGATGTTTATGGCATGATTAGGACCCTCTAAGTTGCTGGAAAAACACCTACCTAAACCCTAGAATCGGACTTAGGGTTTAGGGCTCACAAATAATGAAGTTGTGATGTTGTATTTATAGGCAGTTTGCTGTCCGAGGGGTTCTGACGGCGTCAGACTTACACGTGACGCCGTCACATCCAATTTTTCACCAAATTGTAGATCTTTTCGTCCCGATCGCGTGGCCTTTTGAATCACCTAAATCCGAGTTCGTATGAGGATTTTATGGCCAAAACAGTAACAGCTACCACGCGCGCAAGTTGTGACTAGATAACACGTGATGGCCTTCTTGACGCCGTCTCCCTTTAAACCTCCAAAATCCGTTCTGGCCTATCAGAAGCTGACGCGGTCAGAATAAAGGCATGACGCCGTCCCTCTTTAAATTAAGCCGTGACGACCTTGATCACTCCAAAGGGTGACGCCGTCAGAATTCCCATGCAAATTTCTCTGGCTTATCATGAGTAATTTTCATATCCACCTTTTTCTTGCCAAGCCATGACGCCGTCTGGGGACATTTTTGACGCCGTCAAAGGCACTTTTCAGCCGATTTTGAGACTTTGTCGTTTTCTTCACTTTTATGCTCCAAAAACGTCCAAAATGCTTCCTTTTCCAGATTTCTTCTCCAAAGTACCTAAAATGACAAAAGAAACGATTTAGGGAAATATTTGATCAAATAAATACGATTTAGGGCTTAAATGACCCCTTAAAAGCGGTACACTTTTCGCTTCATCAAATACCCTTACACTTGAGATTTGCTTGTCCTCAAGCAAATGCGCTTTTATTCTAATCAAAATACAAGTTAGGGGTCATTTAACGCTAATATAAAAGTAATTACAACAAATAATCGTTCCACTTTAATCATAATAAGCACAGAGATTACAAACTAGCACCTCACAAGCAGTGTTTAGATACTCACATCTCTCAAGTGTCATCAAAATAAATCTCATAAATGAAAACGGATAATATCTCTCACTACCTGTCATAGCAAATAGATTACCATAGGCTTGGGAAAGGATCGAAAACCTCCTCCACTAGGCGTAAGCACCTAAGATAAACTATCAAAGAGGGCTTTTAAATGGGTTATAACGTTAGGTGTAGGGAAAAGGAAAACACGGTTTTGTTGGATAAAGGATATTTTACTGGTGGCGAGTTAAAGATCTTGATCGATTACATGTACTATACAATGTTGCTAAGCCAAGACTCGACTCAATCTTAAGCTAATGAAAGAAAATAATAAAAACATAAAATAAACATAAAATAAAACGGGATGGTAGTCCGTATGTTTTTTCTATTTTTCATTTTCTCATTTTTTTTTTCTTGATTTTTTCGATTTTTTTTTTTTTTTTTTTTTTTTTTTTTTTTTGACATACATTCTTGCCCTACCATCCAAAATAATACATCATAGGGGCGTTGCATTCCCCTTACACTTAAACTTTTACATAACTTTACAAATAACTATTCTAATGACTCGAATTAAGATAATTGAAAAACTTGGAGTACTTTTAAAATATTTAGCACATATGGGGGTAATAAATGATGTTCTTCCCCATTACTCCATTACACTAGTACTTTACCCATGAGTCCCAATCGTCCCAAAACAATATGTACAAGGATATGACTCGACTTAGCAACCATGTAATCAATTAGATAATTAACTTGGGTTTAAACAAATGTTGTCACAATAATGCACTAAAAATTAGTGCATACAAGGTAGGCTAAGGCGATTTGGGTGTACATTTTAGTGGGGTGTAAACAAATTCTTCCTTTAAGTAAAATGCTTAAAGGTCGAAACGAAAAGATAGGCTCTGAGGGGTGTACTAGGGGTATCGTGTACTAAAAATGAGTACAACGCAAAGGGTGTGGGAGAATTACTTGACTAATGTAGCCAAAGTAATTATAACAAAAACACAGGTGTAAAACAATGGGTTAATCCTAATGCCTCTTATCATGTAGTAAATCTAACTACACGAATGTAGTCTCACTTGTGGCCTCGGAATGGTCCTAACGCAAGTTCTAGAATCTAAGTGCTACCGGTACACACATCATAGCATAAATGCTTTTCCTACCAATTCTAGGGGCGAACCTCACATATTTGGGGGTGGAAAATTTTTTAGTGGTACGGTTTTTGTGCTAGTCATATAACTCCTATCCGTGAGACGCTCATTAAGATCAAAGTTTCACTCCTATATGTTGTAAAAAAATTTAAATTTGGCACTAAAATTGCCCTAACAGGTATTTCTCTCAGTTTTATTACACATTTACTATCAAACAAACAAAAATCAAGCGTAATTGTATTCTCTAAAATCGTACTTTTACCCCCCTTACACTTAAGATGAACATTGTCCCCAATGTTCAAATAACAAGATGTAAAAGTAAATAAGGTAAAAGAATGAAATCAAATACTCCCCTGATTCGTTCGGTGGATAAAGAGGTAACATGGTTAGATCTTCTTCCAAGAGAATGTAGAAGCTTCAAGACTAATGCATCGCCAAAAGCTAGATTCCACATACATCTCCTTGTCCAAAATAACCTGTTAATCCTGAGAAAACAAACAAGAAAAACCAAAGCATCAAACCGAACAAAGACAACTCACAACTAGGTGTAATTCCAGACTTAGAAATAAAACAATAAAAGATATAATGCTTGCGGAATGAATGTTTTGCAGGTTCCTGGAGTTTATAAGTTAGAGATTTAATAAAAACTTTTTATGAAAACAAAACTTTCAAAAATTTCAGAAAATTAAAACCTGACGCCGTCAGGTTGTAATTCCTGACGCCGTCAGAAATGATCTGACAGAATTCTCATGTTAAGTTTCCGAAAAATTTCTAGAAAAACCTATACCTCATTTCCTGGAAATCCTGCAAAATATCATTATGACTCGATACAAGCATTTGACTCAAACAAATACTAATATGTATGTTAATTTAATATTATTATGATTCATGTTCATTTGTTCTAATAAACCGATTTGACTTTCCCTTACACTTATCTTTTGCAAAATACCTTTAAATGTAGTTAAGACGAAGTTAAAAACAAAGTAAAGCATTTTTACAATTTTAGTTTTGAACATGAATCAATAATAATAAAAATTAAACATACATACGGAAGCAAATAAAATCAAACAAACAAATAAATAAACACACAAAGCAAATAAAGCTTGGGTTGCCTCCCAAGAAGCGCTTGTTTTTGTTCGAGTCACGAGCCTGACTCTACCCTTATTTAACAAAAATAGGGGAGGTTTTCCCTACAATTAGGATTAAGTGCGGGTGAAAGTAGCGATACACACCCTTAGGGTGTGAATATGCCACGTGAGGTGAAGGGGGTGAGTGAATGGCTTCCTTCATCCTAAAACTACCCGGATAATATTGGTTGATGGGTGGGTCGGTTCCTCTTTTTCTCCTAGATGTAAATCTAAGGATGAAAAGTTGTGTAAAGGTTGAGGTTCCAATTCATCAACACTAGGAAATTCCCTAGAACTATGAGTAAGGTCATCACTAAAAGTGTGCAAACCTATATCCTCTAGTTGTGCTTGGTCCAAGGGTTCTACCTCCATCGGGATTCCTAAAGTCTCTTCTACTTCTTCCGGGTAAGTCACGGGCGGTGCGGGTGCCTCAAATGATGGTTGAGTATTTTGTGGGCTTATGGTGTTTACCTCATTATTCCACGTGTCAAGATCACCTATATCCTCGTCAATTGTTTTCTTAGGTAGTGATAATAACAAACCTAGTGCTTCATCCAACTTATGATTTATTGATACGGCTCTATCCACAATTCCTTGGCAAACTAGGTCGCTTTTCCTATTAGCCTCACTAAAACAAGATCCTAAACATGGAGGTTGTTCATAAGAATCTATCCTAGGTGAAGGCTCATATGATTCATAAGTGTCTCTAAATGAGGTATTTTGAACTTCTTGGTGTTCTAGCCACTCAACCATATCTTGCAATCTTAGAAATCTAAGTGAAAAGTCCATTTGAAGCAAATTACAAACAAAATCACAAAGAAAAGATAGACTACGAGAAAGCTACAAAATAAAAATAAAATATCTCACTTGATAGGAATCTTGTGAGTAGACCTAATAAAAATAAAATTTCAACCTAAGCAATAACTACTCCACGGGCTGCGGCGCCAAAAACTTGATGCGTGGTTTTGCAACCTTACAACAGGTTTTACCTCTCAAGGGATCTTGAGAAGTTTGCAATCCCCACCAGGCAGTGTACCTGACCGTTGTAGTATAGTGAAGTGGCAAGTACCGGGGATTGATCGTTCAACTCAAAGAATAGTGTTCGTTAGGATTGAAATTAATCTAACTAGGTCTAAAGGTGAGGGATGATTCTTTTTGTATTTTTATATTTTATGGAAAGCAAGTAAAAATCTCTGGTTTTGGAAGAAGGGGCGGAATTAGTTGCTAATCAACTAACCCAAAAGCTACTAATTAAACTAATATGCAAGAAAAGTAAACTAGGGTTCTACAAGGGAAATGAAGCATGTCTACCTATGATATGTTACTCCTTGCTAGCTATCCAATTCTACCTATTGAATTGTCACACCTTGTTTTAATTGACGGGTTGTATTCCTTAATACCATTCGTGGGGTGGCGTACGTACTTCCCCAACTCTATAAGCTCCTACTTCACTCCTATGTCGAGCCGGCTAAGAAGCTCCTAACATGGGATCACTAGAATTCGCTCATGCATTAAATACAACCAAATAAACCTAGTACGCATTGGTTCATGTTTCTTAAGACGCTCAAGCAAGTTACCGTATAGGAGGTTAGCCAGTTTTCTTAAGCCTAACATCGATATCACCCAATCAAAACAAGAAACAATAGGAAGCAAGAATTATAAACTAAACCAACTAGATCTATTGAAGTTGTCACGCCCTAATTGATGGAGATGGACACACACATCAACAAGAAATCAATAAGATCTAATTAGTTATATACAAGTTTCACACAATCATAAGTAGACACAAGGTGATTTAGCCAAGCATAATTAATGAAGAGCAATCAACAATAATCATAATTGAAGACATAACATAAGATTGAATCGATAAACAAACCATTACAAGATGTTTATGGCATGATTAGGACCCTCTAAGTTGCTGGAAAAACACCTACCTAAACCCTAGAATCGGACTTAGGGTTTAGGGCTCACAAATAATGAAGTTGTGATGTTGTATTTATAGGCAGTTTGCTGTCCGAGGGGTTCTGACGGCGTCAGACTTACACGTGACGCCGTCACATCCAATTTTTCACCAAATTGTAGATCTTTTCGTCCCGATCGCGTGGCCTTTTGAATCACCTAAATCCGAGTTCGTATGAGGATTTTATGGCCAAAACAGTAACAGCTACCACGCGCGCAAGTTGTGACTAGATAACACGTGATGGCCTTCTTGACGCCGTCTCCCTTTAAACCTCCAAAATCCGTTCTGGCCTATCAGAAGCTGACGCCGTCAGAATAAAGGCATGACGCCATCCCTCTTTAAATTAAGCCGTGACGACCTTGATCACTCCAAAGGGTGACGCCGTCAGAATTCCCATGCAAATTTCTCTGGCTTATCATGAGTAATTTTCATATCCACCTTTTTCTTGCCAAGCCATGACGCCGTCTGGGGACATTTCTGACGCCGTCAAAGGCACTTTTCAGCCGATTTTGAGACTTTGTCGTTTTCTTCACTTTTATGCTCCAAAAACGTCCAAAATGCTTCCTTTTCCAGATTTCTTCTCCAAAGTACCTAAAATGACAAAAGAAACGATTTAGGGCAATATTTGATCAAATAAATACGATTTAGGGCTTAAATGACCCCTTAAAAGCGGTACACTTTTCGCTTCATCACTCATTCAGATCTTCAAGAGATTGATGAAGATGATATTGAAGAGATGGATATCAAATGGCAGCTCTCTCTTCTCAGCTTGAGAGCTAGGAGATTCTTAAAGAAGACTGGCAAGAAGATTGTCATAAACAGCAATGATGTTGCAGGGTATGACAAGTCCAAGATTGAGTGTTTCAACTGCCACAAGAAAGGTCATTATTCAAGGGAGTGCAGATTACCAAGCCAATAAGATGGAAAGAGCAGAGGATATGGAAACAAATCAAGGGTTGTGGAGGTTACTGATTCAAGCTCGAAAGCCATGGTTGCCATTGATGGCTTAGGATTTGACTGGAGCTACATTGCAGAGGAGGAAGCAGAAGCATCTACAGAGGTTGCTCTCATGGCATTCTCAGATTCTGAGGTACAAGTTTCAAAATGTTCTAAATCTTGTGAAGCTTTAAAAGATCTAGAAACACTTAAGACAAGATATGAGAATCAGAGAAAAGAGCTAGTTGAAACTGCTTTTAGCTTAGCAAATCATAAGAGAGCTTTAGCTGTGTTAGAAGAACAAATTGTTCATTATAAAAGTAATGAGTCTAAGTTTTCTGATGATATGATTATTGTTAAGAGAGACTTAATGTTGAAATTACTGTGTTGAAACATGAGCTAGAACAGGTTAAGAAAGCTAAGGAGAACATTCAGATGAGTGTAGACACACTAGAATACACATCAAAAGGTGTTCAAAAGATAATTGAGTGTCAGATCCTTAATAAAGCTAAGTCAGGCCTAGGTTATAAGTCAGTTCCACCTCCCTATAGAGGAATTCCAACACCCCCAGGCATAGACTTAGAACACACAGGACTTCCTGAATTTCAATTACCTGTGCTTAACTATGGTCCTCAACCCAAGAAGGATGTAGTTGACAAACCTGTGTATGAAAGTGCAAGTGATAAATCACTATCTGAGGACAAGGTGTCTTCTGATAGGTCCTCAGCTAAGGACTCAGATGCTCCAACCATTGAGGAATGGACTTCTGATGATGAGGATGATCAGGCTGTGGTTAAGCCTGTTAGTGCTAAAGTAGAGGAACCAAAGGTTCCAAAGATGGTTAAACCTGAGACTGTTAGGCCTAGATCAAATGCCAAACCTTTTAGACCAACAGTTAGGTATGCAGAAATGTATAGAACCACAAACAAGCCAAGAGGTAATCAAAGAAATTGGAATGACCTCAAATCTAACCAATTAGGGGAGGATTTTGTCTGCTATAGGAAAGCTTGTTACTCTTGTGGTAGCTTTGACCATCTTGCAGATTTTTGTGATAAATGGGTATCTGGATATACAAATCATAGGTTGAGCGTAGCAAGACCTCAATCTTTTTCTAGGAATGATAGAATGATACCTAGATCAGTTCTTTTAAGGTCTGGACCCAAAGCAATTCAAACTGCTAGACCAACAGTTCAGACTGTCAGACCTATGAGAACAATTCACCCAAGGCCACAAGTTCAAAATGCAATAACTGTTTTTAAACCATCATACAAAACTGGTAAAAGAACTTTTTATGAGAAAGCAGTGGTGAAAAACCAAGTTTGGAAACCAAAGGTGACAACTACCAAGCCAGCAGTTCCAACTGCTAGTAGAGTAGTTGGTACGGGTATGAATAAAAACAATGCTAAAGGAAATATGGGTACTGGAGTGAATGCATCAGCATGTTGGGTATGGAGACCTATTAAACCCAATGGTGCTAAGATTGTTTTGAAAAGAATGAATTATGTTGATGCTAGAGGAAAGCCTAAGTCTGTATTAGCTTGGGTACCACAAGGAAATTAATTTTTCTTGTTTTGTGCATTGTTAGTCATATGCTTGTATCTTGTTTCTTTGTTTTTGGACTAACAATTGCAGGATTGGAGGGAAAACACCAAAGGATTATGAATGCTTAATGTTTTGGTCTAAATGGTGTTCTGGAGATTAGTATGTGATCTTTGCATACAATAAATGGTAATTGGTTCACCATGTCTTACCCACATAAGAACCAACTAGTCCAGAGCAAACGGTATCTGGTAAAGACTACTCAAATCCGTTGATGGTTGACAATTTACCAAAAATTGTATGGTTATCAGCTCACCATATCTAAGTGTGAAGAGTTGGCTAGTCCAAAGCAAACGGCTATTGGTAAAGACATAACAAATCCGTTAATAGCTGATAGTTTGCTAAAAACTATGTTTGAGCCATGATATTTTAAAATCCTTTTCAATAAGTTCATACGGCTCACAAAATTTTTTCAACAGTTGGAACTGTTAGTTAAAAAAATATGGTACGGTTCAACTAGCCGTTATGACTGACGTGTCAGTAATTAATTTTGGGGTAAAAACTAGCCGTTGGCGATTTGTTACGATTTTTACTGATTGAATTACGTATTTCGAGGGATCCTCTTATAGATATTCTTTATTTTATTATATTCTTATTCTAAAATAAAAGTTACCATATTCTTTAAGTCGGTCAATTGAAACCCTACAACTCTCTCCATAAAATCTCAATTTTGCTTTCATCGTCTATCTTTTCACTCAAAATTATTACTATTCACAACTGTTAACTAAAATTTACCAAGAAGAATGGCTGATTTGGAATTTGTTAAGCGTCACAACTAGGTTGCGTTCTTAGAGAAAACAGAGCAAGGAGATGGACCAAAGTTTTATGAGATTGTGGACTTTCTCAACCACTCTCACATAAGGTATGCTCTAACCGTTTCTCCTACTCTTTATGTCTCGCACATCACACAGTTCTGGCAGAATTCATCTGTCTTGACAAGTGATGACGGAGACATAGAAATTCATTCTGAAGTAGATGGTGTTAAGTTTGTTGTTACCGAGTCTATAATTAGGAGACATCTTAAATTAGAAGACTCAGATGGTATCCACACTATGCTAAATACTGAAATATGGGAAGAACTTACCAAAATGGGGTATGATACATTTGAACACAAATTGACTTTTCAAAAAAGATGTTTCTCACCTCAATGGAGATTTTTTATACATACCCTTTTAAGTTGTTTAAGTCCTAAAAAGACTGCTTGGGAGCAGTTCAGTAGCAATATTGCTATTGCTCTCATTTGCTTGTCTACAAACAGAGTTTTTAATTTTTCAAAATTTATTTTTGAGGGTATGGCATCAAATGTCAACAGTAAAACAAAGTTTCTAATATATCCAAGATTTGTTCAAACTCTTTTGAATAAAAAGACATATTTGCTTACAAAACCAACAGAAACTTTTGCTACGCCTAGCCTTCAATCAAAAGTTTTTCAAAATATGGCTATGGCTAGTAGGCTTTTTCAAGGGGAACCAGTTCCATTGTTTCCTCAAATGCTTCAAACTGAGTTGGGTGAAGGTTCAGCAGTTCCAACTGATCCCCATCACACACCCACTCAAGTACTTGCAATAACCCACCAACCAACCATCACAACTTATAGGAGAAGGTCTAAACCTAGTCAAACTAGGGTTGAGACTAGATCCTTGCCCTATGATTCACCGCTCCTAGCAGGTAACACAGCTAGAAGTGATGAGGGTAGTTCTTCACAAACTGAATTGACGGCTTTATGTACCAAGTTAGTAGCCAAGGTTGACACTTTGGAGAAGGAGCTAAAGAAAAACAAGGAGGAATTACAAGCTCACAAGGAGAATTTTGCCAAAGTCTACACCAAATTAACAAAAAGGCTGAAGAAGCTTGAAGAACAGTTGCAGAAGAAAAGAGCAAGAATGATACTGGATGATGATTCTTCTTCTGATGATGATTCAGATGGTTCAGAAGGGAATGATGAAAATTCTTCCAAACAGGGGAGGAAATTTGGTAAAGACAAGGATAGATCAGGTTCTCAGGGGAGGCATGATGAAGGCTCAGAACATGATAAAGATATTGGTTCAGGTTCTGGTTATGTTGAAGAAACTGTTAAGACACAAGAAGCAGTTCAGACTGGTATTCAAGAAGCTAAAGAAGTTCAAACTGTTGAAGCAGTTCAGACTGCTGAGACAGAGCATGAAGCAGTTCAAAGGGCAGATAAGGGAAAGAAGCCAATGACATCTGAAGAAGTTGATGCTGTTTAAGAATTGGAAAGGCTAAAGAAATCAAAACCAAAAACTCAAGAACAGATAGCCTTTGATGCAGATGTAGCAAGGCAGATTCAAGAAAAAGAATTGGCTGACAAACAAGCTGAAGAAGCTCAGATAGCTCAAGATGAGGAATTTGCAAGAAAAATGGCTGCTGATGATGTACGAAACATAGCTGAATTTATGGAAAGAACAAGATCTAAAGAGGCAAATCAAGAGGAGTTCAATGAACAGCTACAATATTTGTTGGATTCTGATTTGATTGTAAGAGCTCAAGCTTCAATGGTTCTCAAATACAAACAGTTGAATGAAGAAGAAAAGACAGAGGAGCTTAAAGAGTTCATACTAAAAAAGAATGGAGTAGCAACATGGGAAGATCTGATTGAGAGGATAAGAGAAAGGCAGAAGTCAGGATACAAGATAAAGTTGCCAACAAAGAAGGAACAAGTTGAGTCTATGAAACATTATTTGAAGAACTCAGCAAATTACACTATGAATGACTTCAAGAGAAAATCTTATGCTATAATTGAAAGGGAATTCTATGAAACTTATGCTATTCTGAACACTCCAAGAAGAGGTTTCAAAACAGGTAAGAAGAGAGAATCAGAAACTATGGAATCAGATGTTGCAAAGAAAATAAAGACTGGAGAAGAAGCACTAACTGAATAGTAGATACTGCAAAAGCTTAAGAAAGCCCAAATGAAAAAACTGATGATGTAAGTGTTTGGAAGAATCCTCATTTGGAAGGAAAAGCTTAATTGAAGAAACTTAGTGATTTGGGAGAAATCATAAGTTTAGGGGAGGATTGTTGGGAATTAAGCTATAGCAGTTAGTACTGTTGAAGATGGAAGTTAGTACTGCTGAAGAAGGTTGATAATAAGAGCAGTTAGTACAGTTATGAAAGAAATATTTGTACTGCATATTATTATTTTGTAAACGTGTAAGTAGATAAATATGGAAAAGATATTGTGTATATCTTATATGATTAGAATGATAGTTATCTTGTGAAGGAATCTTTTGTCTATAAAAGGATTGCCTAGGTTTAAGGTTATATACGATAAGAGTTCATACATATTGTTTAGTTAAGATTCAAGGTTGTAAACCCTAGTGATAGGAGATCACTCGTATTATTGTTCTAATAATATTGAATCGTTGAAGTTCATTATTCTGTGTTCATTCATTGTTACATTCAAACCATACAAAACACAAACACATAAAGTCTTCTAAGTGCTAGCTAGTAAATTCCGCTTGCTAGACTACGTATAATTCTTAGTATCACATCTAACACAAGGCGTGTGTGTAGATCCGGTCAAAGTTCATGAGGATGAAGATGAGGAAGACCACTTGGGTTATTTTGAAGTGGGTAGAGATGAAGACAGTAGGCCTAAATATAGGCCGGTTACTCCGAGTTACTTTGACATTGAAGATGAAACGGAAAGAGCTCTAGCTATGGAGGCTTTCTATAACCCTTTTAAAATTGTTTTTGTTTTTAACAAGTTGACAGATTTTCTTAGATCCTTACCGGTCCAACTAAAGAATTTGGAATGGGGACCAGAAGGTTCTAGTGTTTACAAGAAGGAAGAAGGAGACGGAGATTGGCATGTGAAGTTTGATGTAGTTTGCCCGGATGGAAGAAACTTTGCAAGGAGATTTAAAACACAAAAGACTAACTGAAAATTGTCCGGGAAGTTTCAAAATGAAGACATATTGAGGCACGAGTATTTTCAAGGATGAAAGATTCAAGTGAACAAGTTTGAAGAATAAGCACAACACTTGTGCAAGCTATTTGTTTGTTTTCTTTTTAATTTTTATGCATTTTGAGTATTTTTAATGTTTGCACTTAAGTTTAAGTTTTAAGTTAAGACTCTTTATTTATTTTTATTAAGTTTTATGAAGTTATGTTTTTAGTTTAGACTTTTAGAGTTAGTTTTATTTAGAATTAGTAGAGATAGACTTGGACAACAAGTTGGTAGACTAAATGTGGTGGAGTATTTTTACATAAGAAAAAACATTTTTGATGTGAAAAAACACTTCCACTTGATCTTACAAGTATCACAAAGTGTTGGCAAGTAGAAAACTGAAGTTTTTGCAAAAACTTAATCCAAATTGGTTGGATCAAAAGCTGATCGGATGGTGTGATATATATAAACTCAGAATTTCAAAAATTACAAAAACTCACACACACACAATCCACCAAGCTTGGGTTCCAAAAATTCGACCATTAGAAGATAATTAAGAGTTGCAGTAGTGTTAAAGGATCATCCATGGCACCAAAACAAGTAAGTAACATCACCAATTTGTGTTAATTAGGTTTTAATTCGGATTAACTAAATTAGGTCAAGATTTGGGTATTTTTGATAGAGTTCGAATTAAGATGTAATATTTTGGGAATAGATGGGTAAATGATAAATGAATTCATTGCAAAAAGAATTAGATTGATTGATTAAGTTTTGAGGAAGAATTGATTGATTGAATTTTCGGATTGAATTGGGTCAAAACTTTGAATCGATTTAGGTTGCAATTGATGATTCCTAGATGTTATTTAGTTGTTAATTAGTGATGTTAGGATGGTACATTGTGAATTAGAACACTAATTGAGGAGTTTTGATTTGGTAATGTTCTTATGTTCAAGGATGGATTGAGAAATCATATGAATATGTTATGGATTGTTTTAGGGATGAATGGGATATGTAGAAACCACTAAAATTGTTCAAATGCAGGATAGGAAAGAGTAGGAATTGATAGGATTGGTTTAAAGTCGAAGAATAAAATTTTTGCCTTCACAGTAAGCCCCAACCGATTCGGTTGCGGGGCAATACCGATCGGTTGGGCGGGGTGAATTACTCCATCCGATTCGGTTGAAGCCAATACCGATCGGATGGTGGGCTCGGTAAAATTAAAATGAAAAATTTTAAATCGAGTTTTTTGACTTGTAAATCATGTAGCCTTGGTTCTTATGCTCTTACGCTAACAAATATTTGTGTTTTCTACAGAGTTATGTTGCAGGTAGTTCAAGTTCATCATGTGTTAGAGTAAACCCAATTGTGACGAAGTACATTAAAAGGAATGCGAAAAGTAAGGTCACATATACTCTTAATCCGGAGAGTAATGAGAATTTGAAGTTTAGTAGGCTTAGGAAAGAAGAAAAGCACGCTTTTCGGGAGCGTCTTTCGAAGTTACAGGTTCGGAAAATTGCTAAACCACGGATGGTTAATTGGGATTTGTTTTCGGAGTATGAATGTGAGAAGGAGTTGAGAGATATGATTAGGATGTCGTATGTGTATGAAGGTAACGGAGATAGTTTTGAAGATTTATCGTGGGAGAGAGCTTTTAGCATTTATGAAAATGTTTACCGTGAGTGGTGTTTGGAGTTTTTCGCCACGTTTTATTTTGAAAGGAAGGTTGAAAACCTTATGAGGGAAACGTGTATTTGGTTCAGGCTATGCGGTAATGAGCATGCCTACACTTTGCCGGAGTATGCAGTTGCTCTAGGTTTGTACGAGCAACATGAGATTAAGCATAGATTGTTTGAAACCCACTTCGTGAGGTTGGTTCGATACCACAATGATTATGATGGTATTGCGGAATATTGGAATAGAGTTGGAGATTGATGAGTGTGTAAATACTCATCATTTTATGCCCATTTTAGACCATAAAAATACTGAAAATGGCCAAATACACCAAATATTACTCCAGATATCCTTGGTTTGTGTTTTTATGTGTTTCAGGTACAAAAGGATCGAAAACAGGGCAAAAAAGGGACAAAACCGAGCACAAGATTGGAAAGTAGTGAAAAGCCGATGCCGGGAATGGAATTTACAAGTTTGGATCGAATTTAGGCTCAAATTGTCAAAGTCAACCCTTGGAAAATCAATATTTGTCAAGATCAGTCCCTGAAAATAGTTTTCAGAAATGACAAGAATGGTCCCTCAATTTTCAGAATTTGACAACTATGATCCCTAAACTTTAACTAAATTCCTATCCTAATCCTAAATTAACCCTTATCCCAATCAAATAAAACCCAGCCCAACTCACCATCAAAAGTCTAAGCCAAATCAAAAACCCTTATCCCGACCTTTTGCTAATCCCTCGGTCAATCACAAAAGTCAACCCTTTTCCCGCCTAGCTTTTCTCCCCTCCCCAGACTGACAAAACCACCACCCATGTCTCCCATGCCTTCTCTGGCACACGCAACCCTCTCCCCTCTCCTCTAGCTCTTAGCTAGTACAACATTCACGAGAGACCATTCCACGTTGGAATCCCACTTATCCTCGTTTTCCCGCCAAAAACCAAAATCAACGATTGTGATAAATTGAAGCTAATCCAACGGCTGGGAAATGTTCAGGAGAGACCAAGGAAGCTTTTGGATTGTTATTTAAAGAAATAAAGACACAGAGAGAATTTTTGTCAATGTTTTAGACCAAATTTCGTAGTGTAGGATGCTTATTACTTATTTCAAGTTTTAATTTCAGTTCAAACATTTGTAATTCTTTATTTTCTCAGTTGTATGAAAGTATTTTTAAGTTATTAATTACAGTTGATCAAGTTCAGTTCTCATTTCCTTGTTTACTTGAAATTCAGTTTGTTAAAGTTATTGTTGTGCAAAACCTTTTAAGCTTCCATTCCTGTTCAATAAGCTTGTATAAGCTTATCTTAGCTTTAGAAAAAGTTCACTTGTTTCATTTCAGTTTTAAACTCAGTTTTCCAAAAAAAGTCAACATAAGTCAACCAAGGGGTCAAATAAGCAGTTTGAAGAATAAGCTGACTTGATCAGCTTATTTGGGTATTTTCTGGCTTATTGGATAAGCCTGGGTTGGATTAGTTACCAAGTTCATTCATTTTCAGCCAGAAATCACTTGTGAGTTTCAATTTCATTTTTAGCTTATATTCTGCTTAATTCTGCATAGCTTAATTTATTGCTTATTTGTCTGTGTTTTATGTTTCTTAGATCATTAATGATTTAGATAATCCTAGCTTAGAGCAAAATATGGCTTAAATTATAGTGTTGTAGTGTAAAATTTAAAATCAGTTTCAATCAAGGGTGTTTGGTTTAGGTCAATATTGAGTTATATATGCCTGTTACTGTTCATATGCATTTTTGTGACCTTTGTTCTTGCTTAATGTAGTCCAAATTAAGTGTTGTTGGAAGCTTTCCATCTGTTTTTATGGCTTTTGGTGTTTCGAGGTGACTAGTTTAGTTGTAAGTCATAAACTGAGCTAATTAGCTTAATCAAGCTACTCCCTCCGTCTCAATTTAATTGTCCATATTTTCTTTTATAGATGTCTCAAATTAATTGTCCACTTTCTTTATTTAGTAAAAACTAGAGAATCTAGTGGAGGAATATTCCATTTTAGTGGTTGAAAATTAAAGTGGCCCCACTTTTATTAAACTTTGTGTTTTCTCTCTCCTGACAAATAAATTTAGACGGAGGGAGTATAAGCTAACCTGTGCCACCCGTTTAGTATTTTTAACTTCCTTTAGGTTCATTTAAAGTGTTATTCAGTGTTTTAGTTAGGAGTCTTTAGGCTTGAATTGGTTTTTGATTGTTAATGTTTCTGTCTACACAAACCTGCACAGATATGTTCTAGCTCACATCTGTGCAGCTAATTTACTGCTTATTCTTTGGAAGTTTAGGTTTGATTTTTGGTTTATGACTAGTTCATAGTATGATATTGATATGTTTTAGCTTATTTTTTCCTTTTGAGCTTATTCAGTAGCTTTAACTAGGTCTGCAAATTAGCCTTTAGCCCTGTTCTGAGCCTGCACTCAGTTTTTATGTTTTTAGTCATCTGATCTAGGTCCATTTTAGATAAGCAATTGTTTGTATATTTAGGGCATTTTCAGTTCTTATGTAGTCAGTAGTGTAAGGTCTTAGTCTCTGCTTTTTGTTTCCCCTGAAAAGCTCTTTCCTAGCTTATAGATCAGCTGGAAGTAGGCTGATAAGCCATTTTGCTTCTGTCTCATCTTTGCATCTACACAGCTGCTTATTGGCTTATTTCCTGTGCTTATCTGGTCTTATTCAGTTGTTTTATGCTTAAATAAGTTGTTAGAACTGTTTCTGAGCTTTTGGTAATTTTTGGTGATGTAGTGCTTATTTTTAGCTTATTTGCAAACTGCTTATTAGCCCATTCTGCTTATTTGGGTTGAAATAAGTTCTCATTTTATTTTTCCTAGATTCCTAGTTTAATTTAAGATTTACCTGCAATTTTTTAGATATTTCCCAAGTATTTTACTATTTTTAAATCATTTAAATAGTTTCTTTTAGTTTTTAATTCATAGAAAATAAAATAAAAGTCAAAAAAATGTAATTCTTTTTTATAAAATTTTCTTTTATCATTTAGGATTTTAGAAAAATAGATTTGTTCCCTTAGAGTTAATATTTCATCATTTTGATGTTTTTAGGTTCGTTCGTAGTTCCCGTTTTCTAATAATCGCGTTTTTCTTTTACGTTTTTAATTACGTACCCTTTAGATTATCTTTTTCTTTTTTTATTAAATCGTTTTTAATTAATGTTCACATATCTTAGTTTAAAAACCCAAAATCCCTTTATTCTCACCATTCAAACACGTTGCACGATTCGAGAACACGAATTCCATTCACGCCTTCGTTGGGGATAACGACCCGGGAATACACTTACTTCCTTTGTGTTTCCTTGGAGAAATAAATACGTGTTGATTCCAGCGAATCAATTTTTGGCGCCGCTGCCGGGGAAGGCTTGAAGTGAATTTTCGATTCCCGTTTTGTCGATTCGTGTTTTGAAGACCCTTCCTCGTGAAGTCATAGTTTTCTTCGTAAATATTTTCTTATAAAAAACCCAAAAAGATTTTTATTTCAAAATTTATTTTCCTCTTTCCCTTTGTATTTTTCAAATGTTTTTAAAAATCCAAAAAGATTCTTCTTATCCATCTTATACGTTTAATTCTTTTTCTCATCCTCTTAAACCGTTTGATTCTATCTTCTTAACCCTCATTAATGTTTAATTCTTATGTCGTCACTCGGCTATCACTGTTTTCATTGTAAAAGCCCATTGATTGACAGTCTTCGTTGTTCAAAGTGTGCGTGTGAGCGGTGTGGAAATCATGCACCAAAAGGATCATCTTGTTATTTGTGTGAAATAGCCCTCGAAAGTGAGCTTAATTCCATCGATGATTCTCAAAATTTTTCCTAACACCCTCCACAACCCCAGCTATCTTCATTTCAGCATAACTGCTTTAAATGTGGAGATTCGTTGGGGGATGATTCACTTTGTGAACGATGTTTTTGCAAAGGATGTGGGTTTACCCATGGACTTTGCACGTGTTGCACTTCTAAAATCGAAAATACACTTAATTATCCAGATTTTCAAAACGATTTCAGCCCTCATCAAAATTCATTTTGGCAAGAACCGTGCTATCAAAACTTCAATGATACATCATTTCAAAATATGCCAAATGATCTTTGTGAGTATTGTGGAGGTCTTCACCAAAGTTTTGATTGTCAAACAAGTAATATGCTTGTCTATGAGCAGGTTTCTTATAACAATCAAAATTTTGGTTATGACCAATATCCAAATTCTTCTCTGAATCAGTCACAACAATCATATTGTTGTGAGTACTGTGGAGGTCCTCACTATAGCTCTGTGTTAGGATCTCTGGGAAATAAGAGTTTCATTGTTGCTGCCGATAGTGTTAAGCTGGTTCCTGCCGATAGCTTTGGTTCCTGCTGAAAGCTCATTGTTGCCGACAGTGTTATCTTGTTCCTGCCGATAGTATTGTTGCTGCGGATAGTATTACTTGTTATCCGTATATTTAGAATGTTTGTTAAGATTTATTTTTAGAAGAGATTGTTGTTTATCTCTTCACACGTTTTCTTGTAGAACGGGTTAGGGTTAGGTGATCATGTTAGTATAAAAGATAAACCCGTCTATGAGTTTATGTACGCCTTTGACACCTTTAACGTTTTCAATATTCAAGATCACAATTCCTAGTTCATAGTTTGATCCATAGAGGATCATTGTCTTTAGAGTTTTTCTTCTTTATTATACTTGCTGTTTAGTTTCCGCATAAACACTTGTATAGCATACAGAGGTTCTTGTTTATACCAAGCTCAATCAAGCTCGAAGTACTCGATCCTACAAGTGGTATCAGAGCCTGGTAAGGATCTCTGATAAAGAAGGAAACAGTGTTGAAGTGTCTCTCTTGAATCTCTTCACAATGTCGCTATCAGATGATAAATTTGAAATGTGTGCAAGGAAGATTAGGAGCTTGTTTCATAACAAGTCCATGGAAAGGCTGACTAATAATAATGAATCTTCTGAAGCAAAAGAAAATCTGAAAGAATATGCTCTGTTAGGATTCCCATCTCAGGTACAAAGATGTAATCCTGCTTGTCAAGAATTATACTCAACTCTTAATAAAGAATATGATGACATGAAATCTAAGTATAATGAATACTTTGTTAAGGTTCAAGCTTATGATAAGGCAGTTAAAACATTAGAAAAGCAAAAGGTTTGGTTTCAAAAGAATCAGTTAGCTTATGAGGAAAAGATAAAGGTTTTAGAGAGGGACTTGAAAAACACCACTAATGAGCTTAAACATTCTGAGTCTCAAAAGGCTGAGATGGTGTTAGAAAAACAGGATGTGCAGACTAAACTAGACAATACCTTGGCTAGGTTTAATAAATGGAAAGATTCATCTAAAAACCTAAACAAGTTAGTTGATAGTTCTATGTCTACGAAAACGAAAAGAGGTTTAGGGTATGGTAACCTGATAGGGCCAAATCAATTTTATGACCCTAATGAGTATAGTGTTTTTGACCCTGAACCTGTAGACTACCAAAAACCTGTTAAGTATGTGAAAGAAGGTGGAATGAATGTTGTTTCTCCACCTATAAGAGGAGTTTTTATGCCTACTCCTGTCCACTCTCTCTCTGATATTGACTCAGATGAGTCACAAATGGTTTATGGTAAAAAGTCCAAAGACTTACCTGAATCTAATGATTGTGTCCCTTGTCACACAAGTGACAAATCCTCAGAAGCAGAGTCTAAAGACTTTGTTTCATGTGACTCAAGTGAAAAGTCAACCACACCCAAATATCACAAGTCCTCAAGTTCAACTAGTGGTAAATCTACTCCTAAATCAGTCTTTTCAGATAACAGCTCAATGAATTCTTTTAAAAACAACTGTGTCTCTAGTTCCACTAGTGATAATGGTTTCCATATTAAGAAAAGTTGTAGTAAAAACAAGGCTGTTAGAAAGAAGACATGTTTTGTGTATGGTAGTCAATATCATCTTATTAAAGATTGTGATTATCATGAGAAAAGGTTGAATGGTGGGAAACATCAGAACAGATCATTGTGGAAAAATGTTAAACAAATCCCACCATATGTTCCACAAGCAGCAGGAATGAATTTTTATAGGAGTCCTTTTCTTGCTGATAGACCTGTTCCTGCTGGTTCCTCTGTTCCTGCTGATTTTCAAGGAACCATTCCTGCTGGTACTTCTTCATATATTCAAAGGGATTTCAGACCTGTCTATAATAATCACATCTTTGGAGGGGGAATGGCTTATTCTCCATGGTTTCCTTGGTAATCGTTCTGTTTGATCTATTATGTTGTTGTGTTTGAAAGGTGGTGTTAGCCTAAGGGGAGGCTAATGCTTGTAATTTTGTCTTGCTTTTTCATTCATTTATGTTTTGTTTGTATTTCTCTAATTTTGTTTTGCAGGTTTTTCAATGTCTTTTGTTAGTTAACTTTGTTTTGCAGCTTAGTGATGCTTGGACTTAATGCTAATCACAGAAATTTTCATTCATCTTAAGAAAGTTAAGCACATTCAATTGCTGGTTACAAAAGATTACGGGTTACAGGGTTACAAAAGCTACCTATTAACATCATTCAAAACATCATACCAACCTTCATACATCAATCTATCTAAACCCTACCACCTATTCCATTTTCCCTTTACCCTTACCCATATTATCAGGCATGAACCTCCTTCCTCTCTGGCGACAGATCTCTTCATAAATATGGGGGACTGGAAGTGCCAATATCACTGGCAATGGTTGTCTTGGTTCAGGGGGTGGCTTTGAAGAGCTTGAAGTAGTTGGCCTTTGATGTGTTCTGGAACGTGTCCTTGCAGTTGAATGGCTTGGCTGTGGAATAGGCTTAGGCTTGCTTGATTGTGGAGTTGGATGAGCTGGCTTGGGAGTTGGTCTGGTGGGATTCTTCCTTTGTCTTGGATCTTGGCTTTCATGTTGTCGATTGTCTCGACTTCGAGGTTTTGGTTTTTCTCGGCTAGAGCCTTCTTGATGTTTTGCCTTGCCTTTTGGAACCGATACTTTATAGAAAGCTGCAGTTTTCCTCTCCATCTCTTCAGCTAGCAGAGCTTCAGTTTCCTTCATCTGTTTCCTAAGCTCATCTGTAATGGGAAAATTGGGAGGGAAAGTCTCCCATTCACCCTGACAATAAACCAAAGACTTCAACTCTGATGAATCTTCATCATCAGAGCTAAAGTACTCTAATGAAGAAGGGGTAGATGGAATAGGATCAGATGAGTCATCCTCAACCTTGGACTTACCTTTGTTTTTAGAGGATGATGCTGTTTTGGGAAAGTAGTTGTTCCATCCTGAGTCACTCGAGGAGGAAGAATCTGATGAGATTTCGATGACTGGCTGTTTGGATGAACTCATGATTTTGAAGATTTTTGGTT
Organism: Artemisia tridentata subsp. tridentata; assembly: GCA_021014915.2. Lineage (NCBI taxonomy): Eukaryota > Viridiplantae > Streptophyta > Magnoliopsida > Asterales > Asteraceae > Artemisia > Artemisia tridentata. The sequence goes on along the minus strand of CP139505.1, from coordinate 279,636,236 downwards.
TGATTTGTGATGATAAAGTTATGTGATTTGAGGGTTATATAATATGGAGATTAGTGCGAATTTATTGGTGGTTGGTATTGTGATTTAATTCGGGTAAGTTGTTCTTAATGACTAAGTTGGAAGGTTGACTACGGTCAAACCAACTCATTGCTGCCGAATGGTCAAAGATCTTATTGCTGCCGATTGACCAAGTGTTACTGTCGATTGGTCAAACCTTCTCAATTTAATTGGTCAATGTTACGTGCAAAGAATTGCAGCAATTTAAAGTGATATTTTTGGCAACACAACGCATAATTGCACTTCTCTCATCTCAAATTCTCTAAAACCTATCGAACCCTAATTTTCCCATTTCAAACCCTAAATCATTTCTACAACGCAATGACAACAACTCTTCGTTACAAGGATGGTCATAACAAGGTGGCTTATTTGGAGTCTTCTTCAAGAAGTGTTGGTTATGATGAAGTTCTAGCATTTCTTCGTGGGTCATCTATTCGTTATGCCCTCACTTATTGTCCAGTGACGGTATATGATTCATTGGTCAAACAGTTTTGGAGGACAGCTAAGGCAAGACACATCGTGGGAAGGGAAGTTGATATTGTTGCTACCATTGATGACCAAGAAGTGATTGTTACTGAGGAGTTGATTCGGGTACAGCTTCAATTTCCTGAGGAGCAAGGAGAATATGATCTTTCAAGGCAAGATATTGCTGATGGAATGGCAGCTATAGGTTATCCTGTTACTGGGAGTTGTACTTTCTTAAAAAGTAAGTTGTCTCCTCAATGGAGATTTCTAATTCATACTTTACTCCAGTGTCTGAGTGTTAAGACAGGTGGTTGGGATCAATGTCCAAGTCCTATTGCATCTGGTCTAGTTTGTTTATCTCAGGGTAGGATCTTTAATTGGGCAAAATATATTTTTGAGGGAATGATTGAGAATCTCAGTAATGGTAAAAACAGCTTTTTGATGTACCCTAGATTTCTTCAGATCATCTTAGGTGTACAGACCATTAATACATCCCCTAAGATTATAAATAGGTTGACTGCCAAAATGTTTGCCCTCATGAAGATGAACTTTACTGGCCAACATTTGCCTTTGTTGCCTCATATGTTACACAACCCTGATCCTGCTGATATCCCTGATCCTACCGGACATCCTGATCCTGCTGATAATGTCAATATCTCACAATCACCTAATGCAACTGAGGAAGGGAATTCGGTTGCTGCTGATGCATCTGCATCTGTTGCTGCTGATGATTCATCACCACCATTATCTAGACCAGTCACACCTACACCTGAACCTAATGACAATGTTGAACCCAATGATCAGACCATCTCAGCTGATACTCCTATTATCCAGCCAACTCCTTCTGTGGATTTACCTTCTTCTTCAAGGCTTTCATCACCTAGTCCTACTAGGCAGCCATTTAGTTATGACACCAATGCAGGGGAAGGATTTAATGTTTCTCCACCCAGAGTCAATGAAGCTCCTCATACCTCAAGTGGTGGAGCTGAGGATGCTGTTGATCTCACCTCTATGTCCCAGTTACTTGACAGATCTGTGAAGAAAATTGAGGCATTGGAGTCAGAACTCAATGAGACAAAAAGGAATTTTAGTGAGAAAGTGGAGAATTTGGAAAAGGAGCTCAGGGATTCTAATGAAGTTTTTAATAGAACTATCCAAGAATTAAATGAAAGGATCAGCATATTGGAGGGTAGTCATGTGCAAAAGAAAAGAAGGGTTATTCTTTCTGAGTCTGAGGAAGATCAGGATGATATGATATTTGATGGGCTTAATGTCCTAGCATCTGTTTCTCTTGATGGTGCAAATACTGAAGTACCTACAACTTCTGAGCACAACATCTCTACTCAAGCTCAGGTCTCCACTGAAGCAAGGACCATTGCTGCTGATGTCTCCATTGCTGCCGATGTCTCTATTGCTGCTGATGTCTCTGCTGTTGCTGTTGATGTTGATAGTATCTCTTCTAAATATGAGGTTCCTGTTGATACTACTGAGAGTCCACTCATTGCTGCTGAAAGCAACACTATTCCTTCTGAAGCTACTCAGAATGATGAAGAGGTAGCTAGACAGATCCAAGAGCAGGACAATGCTGCTGAACAAGCTAGACTAGCTCAGGTTGCAAATGATGAGGAGCTTGCAAGACAATTGTCTGTTGATGAGAAGAATGTTGTTGGGATTATAAATAACCCAAGTTCAGATGATCCTTCTTCAGAAGTGTTTAGTGCACAAGTTGAATATTTATTGAATACTGACATGATTATTAGAGCTCATGGGTTTATGGTTCTTCAAATGTCAGAATTGGACACAGATGAAAGGTCAGATCTGCTCAAGGCATTCATCTTAAAGAAACAAAGAGCATCCACTTGGAATGAACTGATGCACAGGATCAAGGAAAGACAAAGGTCAGGATTTAAGTTGCCAACAAATAGAGATAATATCAATTTTATGAAGGTGTATCTGAAGAATGAAGCTAACTACAAGATCAGTGACTTCAAAGGTTGGACTGATGGTGCAATTCAAAAGTTGTTCCTTGATACTTATGCAAAGCTCAACTCTTTAGTAGACACTGATATTCCACAAAGCAGGAAAAGAGCATCTTCATCTTTGGAGTCTGGTGTTGCAAAGAGAATGAAGTCTGGAGAAGGTTCTAAGGATGATTCATTCATTGCTCCAAGTTCTACTGTTGATGCATCTGAGGTACCACAAGAAGGTCTTGTTCCTGCTGATCTTCCTACTGCTAATGTTTCTGTCTCTGTTGAGCCTTCTGTATCTGTTCCTATCTTTCAATATGGTCTAAGAACAAGGCAGAAGAGTCATTCTTTCCACTCTTCTTCTGTGGATATTCTTGAAGTGGATGATCATGATTTGATTGAGGTTGATTCTGAAAGTGATTCAGAGGGTGATTCCATTCAGTCTTGGGGTCATATTGCTCATTGGGAGATTAGGTCTACTTCAGAAGGTGATGTCAATGTTTGGTTTTCTCTTGATGGGACAGTCAAATTCTTTGTATTTCTGAGGGAGATCTTGAATAAGGTTGAAAGAAAAGATTTGGAGCATCTTTATAAGATAGTGGATAATCATTATCAATCTAATACTCCTACTGGGATTGGTCTGCTGCTTTGGGGAGATTTACAAGTCTTGATGAATAAATTGGATGGAGACAAGGCTAAACTAGTGTGGGGTAATCAATCATCATGGAGAGTATTTTCTTGGAGATTATATCCCTATTCCAATGTTCATGTTGTGGAACTCACCTCTGGCAAGTTTCTAACTATGTTTGTGGATATTGCTTATCCTTTAACTGAAGGAGTGTTACAGAGAATGCTAACACAGAAGGTCAGAGTTCCTAAGCATTCTATAGGAAATGATCTAACCACAGCTGAACAATTGGTTAAATTCATCAAGGATCAAATTGCAGCTAAGGGATCATCATCTTAAGGGGAGGAATGCAGATTAAGGGGAGGATGAAGCTTAAGGGGAGGATGTTTCTTGTTGTTGTTGTTGTATATTTTCTTTCTTTCTTTCTTTTGGTTTCTTTTCTTATTTTATTTCTTTTCTTTTGGTGTGTTTTTGTTTTCTTATTCTTAGTTAAAAAAAAAAAAAAAAAAAAAAAAAAAAAAAAAAAATCTTATGTATATTTTGTGTGCTAATAAGTGGTTTTGAGCAACACCTTGCAGGTACAGTGTTGGTGTTTACACCTACACAATAAATGGTACTCAACTCACCATGTCTTGCAGACAAGAAAGAGTTGGCTCACCATGAGGGTACGGCTCTGGTGTGATAATCAAATCCGTTGATAGCTGTAATAGCTTGCTCAAAGCTATAGGGTACTTCAACTCACCCATGATTCAGTTATGAGAGTTGAAAATGGTTCTCAATTCACCATGGATGTAACCCTTATGGGATCCAAAGGATTGGCTAGTCCACAAAAGTATGGTTTGTGGTAAAGACAATTGGTATCCATATTTGGTATTCAATTCACCAAGGTTCAGTTGAAACCAAAGAATTGACTAGTCCTGAGCAAACGGCTACAGGTAAAGACAAGTCAAATCCGTTTATAGTTGCTGATTTGCTAATAAATCAGATGGTTATCAATGTACCATGGTCTAACACACCTAAACATTGGCTACTCCAGTAGTGATGGCTATTGGTAAAGAGACATCAAATCCATTAATTTTTAATGATTCACCTCTCACAGGAGTTAACACACCTGGATGTGATGAGAATAGTATGAAACTTAAAGTGATTTGATGTACATATTGTCATAGTAGCAGCCAAGTTCAAGTGACAGTAATGGTGACCAGTATACATGTTTTGAAGAAGATTTCTTGTTCCTGCTGAACTATTGAAGTTGCTGCTGGATGCTATAGAAGCTGGAATCTTGCAAGTTATGGATGTTGCTGCTGGTTACTTAAAATTGTTGCTGCTAAGTCGCAGTCCTCAAGCCTGAGAAGTTACAAGCTCTATCACATTGGAATCTTGCAGGTTAACCTAGTCAACCTCAAGATTAGGGGAGGATTGTTAGGATCTCTGGGAAATAAGAGTTTCATTGTTGCTGCCGATAGTGTTAAGCTGGTTCCTGCCGATAGCTTTGGTTCCTGCTGAAAGCTCATTGCTGCCGACAGTGTTATCTTGTTCCTGCCGATAGTATTGTTGCTGCGGATAGTATTACTTGTTATCCGTATATTTAGAATGTTTGTTAAGATTTATTTTTAGAAGAGATTGTTGTTTATCTCTTCACACGTTTTCTTGTAGAACGGGTTAGGGTTAGGTGATCATGTTAGTATAAAAGATAAACCCGTCTATGAGTTTATGTACGCCTTTGACACCTTTAACGTTTTCAATATTCAAGATCACAATTCCTAGTTCATAGTTTGATTCATAGAGGATCATTGTCTTTAGAGTTTTTCTTCTTTATTATACTTGCTGTTTAGTTTCCGCATAAACACTTGTATAGCATACAGAGGTTCTTGTTTATACCAAGCTCAATCAAGCTCGAAGTACTCGATCCTACACTCTGATTGTCAAACGAGGAACCCGCTTGTCTATGAGCATGTCCCTTGTGACAATTATGACTATTCTTATCATGACCAACCTCCACAGTATGAAACGATTCAAACTCAGCCTCAGCCATTTCCTCAAGAATCATTCCAAGAAATTCATAATATTAGGAATAATCTTCTCGATTCTGCTTTCGAAGATGTATTCCAAAAACTTCATGATGTGAGGAATGCATTTAATGCTTGGGCTGCTAAACAGACCCAAGAAGATCGTCATGGTAAATCTATGGAAGATTTACTCGCCATTGAACGTGCAACACATAACCGTTTCTTGTTTAATAAGGCTTGCATGCTCGATGACGATGATGATGACGACGAGGAGAGTACTATTCCTTTGAGTGATATTATTTCTCAACTCCCTCAGTCTATTGCAATCACATCCATCCTTCCGTCTATGGACTCCAAGGACTCTCTCATTATGGGGGACGAGCATTCTATCACTATTCCTGAAAAGGAATCGGACGAATTCATAAAGTCTAGTGCTGAGAACCTTATCCCAATCCCAAGTGAGTCTGAGGATATATCGGACAATGAATGTGATTTGTCTATTTGTAGTGATCATCCTCTTGACACTACTGATGATTTTTTCGGGACGTTTTCTAACCCTCTTTTCAATTCAAACGATGATTTTTCCTCTAGTGATGACGAATCACTTTTTGATGGGGATGTTCAAAATGAAAGTCTCAAAGTCTATTCGAATTCTCTTTTTGAATTTGATGATGAGTACTTTTCTAGCAAAAATCCTCTCTTTGATGAAGAGTTAGAGAACGATGAGGTCAAGGACTCTATTATTCATAAACTTGTTGATATGACCTCAATTCTTGATCCCGAGATTCATACGGACGTTCTTTCTCCGACATATGTGACATTTCCCTTTGAGGATCGCCATTATATTGACGTCACATATGTCGTTCGAGTTTTTCTTCCCTTCTTCACCTATACGGTGACTTGTCCTCTCATTCTCTCGTGTGGGAGTGAAGACAAAATTTTTGACCCCGGCATCTCAATTTATCATTCTTTTGAGCCGGGTGTATCTCATCGGAGTGGAACTTTCAAGTACTTCAATGTTTATCCAAACATTTCGAATGAAACTCCGATGGAGATTTTCTTTTCCACATGCTTCCCCAAGAACAAATGAATTCGGGGTCGAGTCAAGCTAGTGACTCGGTTAACAAAAACATTAGCATTTCATGGGTGACAACCCATGTTTCTAACTTCTTTCTATTTTCTGACACTAAGTGTGGGGGGAGTTCCTCTACTGTGCTTTGTTTGTGTGTTGTTTGCCCTTGTTTGCAGGTTTCCCTTGGATTGTGATGATTGACGCGCCTGTTTTCAATCCAGCAGCCCAATATCCTATGTTGATGCAAATAATGTTCTAAAAACGTTATTTATATCTTTCGATTACTTCTCGTTTTGAGGATGACAAAATGTGAACTCACGTTACGTTAAAATTAACGTTAACAAGTTTTTAATCGGAAGATCCCGTTTCTACGCAAATCACTCTAGAACAAAGTTACAAATTGAACTAGTGATCAAAGAAGTGATTTTGTGTTCTTGAGAATTCACATTTTAAATGTGACAAAACATTTTTTTTTAAAATATACATGACAAATTATTTTTGAAATATTAAGAAATGTTTTAATGGAAAAATTAGTTTGAAAATCATAACAGCTATTTTTCCCCCCAAAATCAGCTCCAACCTTCCCCAAATAAGTTTTCACCAGAAAAGACAAAAATTGGAGCGTCTTTGTCTGGCACGGTTCCACTAAATTTAGTGGAGCCGTATGGTATTTAACGGAGCCGTCCGTACAATTTTTTTTTGTAACGTTCAGATTTTCTTTGCCTATAAATACCAACCCCTTTCACAGATTTTAGGCATCCTTTCACACACTAAAATTTCTGAGTTGAATACTCTCTTCACATTTTCTTTCTTTGATCTTTAGATTAGTTTTTTCTTTTGTTCAAGAGTGATCCAATCATCCTTCAAGTGATCCTCTTCATACCTCTTCACTAGCAAGAGAAGAACACAAGTATCCAAGTAGATACAAGGTGTTGTCATTCCTCTTCATTTGCAAGGGAAGAACTCAAGATCTTCAAGAAGATACAAGAGTTATAGTTGTTAGGTTGTTGTAACACTTGTTACATCCTTGTTGTATCCTAGTATACATCAAGATTATCTTTCTTTTGTGAGAGAGTGAGTGAAGATCATTGTGATCTTAAGAGATAGTGTAAGACCCTGTGAAAAACCCTTGTAATCAATCTTAATGATTAATAATAATCTCGTATTACCATTACTAAAGTCCATTTTCGCTAGAAATTTAAACTTTCCATTATAGTTATTAATAGCAATGTTTTCTATATATACATATTGAACACCGACACTAGAGATAATATCTCCGATACAACAACACATTTTCACAACGACAAGCGATCATATTCATCTGACTATTTCGTTACACTTAGCAAGAATTAACGTCAACAAATACACTAATTAAAAACTTAATTACAAACCTTAATGATAACCTTAAAGTCTACACTACCTCAACCCATCGGACCTTTAATGTTCGGCCCACCAAATTTATTAGACCCAAACGAATATACAAGCCCAAGTTATTACCCCATTCATTTTCATTTAGCTTTCCTTTGCTTCTTCTTTTGAACCGATCGATGTGTCTCCCAAAAGAAAACCCATTTACCTTGTTAAATATTGAAGGTGACTTTCATTTATTCTTACACCAATTAAATCATCCCGTAGCAGCCTCTTTTGGTACAAAGTCACAAACTCGATGGTCAAATATTAGCATGATAATAAACCTCCTTTATTGTTCCATTTCTACACAAGCGTGTAACTAAAAATCGTTGACACCAAATTATATCATATCACCATTGTTCTTATGATCTTACTACTATATTACTAACTAATATTGATACTCCAAATACAAAATGAATTAAAGACCACGATGGAGACTCAGTAACACAAATATTGATAACATATGTATAGAACCACATATAAGTATACATCCAAGGACTAAAATCCAAAGCACAACTACTCATCCTCAACTCTACACTCAAACTAAGGTGATAACATACAAGTGTCCCAAAGACACAGTACCTCAATCATTGGTCAACAAGTCAATACTAATAGAAGATATTTTGTTTATAAAATGACCCCTCATTCGATCTCTTCTATCCCCTATACACCTATCACACTCTATCACCATCCAAAACATTCCCTAACTAGAAACAAGCCTCTGTCGTGGAACTAGGAAGCAATACATTAGAGTCAAAGCATATAAAGTTTTCGAAGCTCACTGCTTTTGGGTGCCCCATTCGAACAACCAACTATTCCTTCACCACCTTAGGGAAGATATTGTAAGTAACTTGCAACCTCTTGCGTTCTATTTCTTAACACACGATCCACCCATGCACACTCCATTACAATCATCATGCATGCATTGTTTCCTTCATACGAATGTAACAACTTTATTTTATACGTACCACTTAGTTGCAAACTTGTCTCACATTCACCATATGCACACGCCATACATTATTTTAGATCGAACATATTTATTTCTATGCATCGCACAGTATAAACTCCTGTCACATAATACCAAGTAAGGCTTAAGAACCACTCACCTCTTGCTAATACACGTTTAATTCACCACACCATACATTATTATGTTTAAAACGTATATATGGACACTTCATATAGCTGCATGCATATTTTTACTCGAACTCAAAATACTTGAGCAACCGGGTAACAAAAGATAGTAAAAACATGTCAAACCTTAACCCGATCGAACCACTCATGTCACGTTAAACATATAACCACTTCATGTACATCCCCCAAATTCAACTCGAACACAAATAATAACCATGCCAAACCAGTGGAAAAGAGATAGAAAGATAACTAAAATTTTACTAGTTAAAACTCACCCGATCGAACCACATCACGTTTAATTTAATACGAGACATTACATGCAAAACATAAATAATTTTTGCACTTTTCAATAGTTCACGTGGCAAACTAAACATTTCGTATTCTAAGATCCCAACCACAATGTCATATCGACACTTAAAATAAACTCTTTTTAATGCTATTCGACTAGAACAAAACACTTAGAAAATTTTAGACAATTCTTTGGACTCAACACTATTCGACAAGGCTATAAACCTCAAAGGTATTTTCGAATTTACAAACATAACATCTAGATATTTTAGTACCACTCGATAACCCACCTAGCAAACTATATTTTCCATGTTTGCAGTTCGATCTCATAAGCTTGTTACCACGCTCAAAATGAATCCTTTTGATCGACACTCACTCGTACTTAGCAAATATTTTCAGAAAATTTTATATAAACCTTCGGTTGGGCCAAACCAAAGCCCAACAAGGAATTTCGATGGCAAGGTCCAACAGGCCCGTATAATATATTTTTAGAGTCCTAAAAATAGCCCAAATCTAAGCCTAAAACAGTTTGCACGCCCTCGCCTCTAAAACTCTTAACGGGCCATGTTCCAAAACGTTAAATGGCCCATTAATACAAAAATAATTTATTTTCTGAAATAATAAATTGAAATAAGTTAAAATAAACTTAATAAAGTTATAAAAATTTTCAGAATATTTTTCCCGTCATTTTTATATAAAAAGGACTAAAAATGTAACGCGACTTAACCGAAAAGGACTAAAACTGCCAAACCTGGAAATTAAGGGACTGAAGCTATGAAAACAGTTGTAAAGGACTTAATTTGACATACCATTGAACTCCAAGCCTTATATGGACATCTGGACAATTATTGGACTATGGACTGAATAAGGACTAACGACGTAACGCAAACCTCGGTTAGGGTAGAAAGTGTAAAATATGGAAAGACCAAGGACTAACTGTACTAACTTGTCATTCTTATCTTCTTTTTCGTTTTTGCTCCATATCTTTACTTTTTATGCATAGTTGCATTATATTTGCATATTAGTATTAGCGATAGAAATATTTCATATTAATATCTTATTTACTCGTTGAAGATATGATCTTACGAGATGTGCAAGCACCATAATCATATCACACCTTCACTCTCAATGATTTGATCATTAGTTAATCATCATCCACCACTCATACACATACACCACTAAAAAAAATTAGTAAGATTCTCAGTTATTTACATATTTACCAGGTTCTATATCGAAGTTGTTATAATCATCTCTGAATTTATTTTCATCAGCATCAGTAGCGCTTAAGGTGAGTCATGGCCTCACTTTTTAAACTCTTTATACTTTTTAAACTCCGTGAGGGGGATACATGCTATAACTAAATCACAAGTATTTTTCTGTATGCTACCTGACTTGATATATGCCTAAGTACACCATATTGCCATAAGACCCTTTATCATGAGCCATTAATCACTGCGGTGAACGCGAATATAATGAATAGATCTATTAGAGGTTGACGACCTATCCCACTAATACTGTGACGGAATGCTTTTGCTAGTCGTATTAGTCGCGATGCATTATATTTGAGAGAAATAGGAATTGGCAAAATCACCTATTACACGAGGGCAAATTTTCATCATTAATTTGGTGGACACCTCCGTTTATGCGGTACTTTGTTAACGTTTGCGTGTCATGAGACTTAGGGCAATATATGAACTGCAATATCAATCTTTTTAAACTGATTGTATCTCCAATACAATCTTGCTTGTGATTGAACTGATATTTAAATTACAAACTCCATGATTTCACTCAACATTATGTTGACTTTTAAGCATGTATCTCAGGGAACTAGAGGAGCACGGCAAGGCATGGAGCAGGCATACCCTATCTTCAATAAATGGTGTAAAATAAGTTGTAATTCAGTTAAAATAATGTTTCTTTGAAGAAACCTTAGCACTCTGATGTAATGTTTTATAACTGAATTTGTATTATGGACCTATGTGAATTAAAAATGCCATCTTAGGCTGTTTTTCTATGATTTTGTATTCGATCCTCACAGTAACACCCAAATAAATCTTCCGCTGCTACAAACCAAATTTGGGGGTGTTACAGTTTGGCATCAGAGCTTTGGTTATAGAGAACCAAATGTTTTTAAACGTTGGACTATAACTACATTTTTCAAACAAATTAATTATACACCATGTTACCTTAAACTCTCCATGCCTGCTTGCTGCCGCGCTCGGTATGTTATACATTAGGATTATCATATATAAGCCTCTGCATACTTGATGGTTACTGTGCACAACTAGATCATTTTATGCTTATACTTCACCACTTGATGTTAGTAAGTTACTTATTTTACGATATATGGATTATTACAGTACTATGTCGTTTATCACCCACTTTAGTATATCATCGGAACCGGACTCCGAGGGATCACTAGCATCAGTCACGTCCCCCGTACTTCCCGATGCTGTAGTACCAGAGATTGTGCCCGACGCGATCGAGCCCCTTGTGGAGGGTGGAGTAGCCGCTATACCTTTATTAGATGACCCTCATGTGCCAGCTTTGCCAGCACCTACGCTACCACCACATTTTGTCTATGACACCTACTCTCCTTTTTACATACCACCCCCTGACGACTTGTACTATGAGAGTCAGCAATGGCTCCCTGCTGATGATTTACCCGAGCCCCATCATGTTGCACCACCACCACTACCTGACCATGTACTTGACATACATACCCAGACATATCCACTACCACCTCGACAGCGGGATCCGATTCCTGCAGAGGATATTCCTTCATCGAGTAGACGTCGCATCTCAGACCAGATACACCCATCTTCACCCTCACTACCTTACCCTCCTGGTTTCACTCCCCCGGCTCAGACCCATGATGCCTGGGAAGGATTTAGACCAGTAGTCACCCACACCCTTATACCATCCACAGTTGTGACACGACTCGAGAGCCACGGAGAGCAGATTGAGTCACTTCTTCGGATAATTGACCATGTACCATTAGATTCTCCGGGTACTATCACTAATACACTGCATAGGTTGGCATCCAACAGAGCAGTGATACAGCAGTGCCTGAGACAGATGCAGACAGACTTGGCAGATACCCGTTCCCACGCGATATCAATACGCAGAGAGGGGCAGGACTTAGCTTGGGAGGCGCACACAGCACAGCGTAGAGCCGACACATTAGAGAGACTCATGGGAGACATACAGATGGAGCATCAGGCTGAGATACAGAGACTCAGAGACCAGATCTCAGAGCTCACGAGGCGTACGGATAGACCAGAGCAGTAGACATAGTTAGCATATTGTATAGTTTGAGACATTGTAGTCTGCCGCATGTGGCACTTAATAAAGACTCTTGTATCGTTTTGTTGTATAAACTCAACTGATCAAGTTATTAATGTTGTAATGCTGGTAGTAATGTACTATATATCTGTTAACTTATGTATTATGGTTATTCGTATGTATTGTAATTGTATTCAGACATGTCGTGATGTCATCTGTGATTATTATGATTCTCAAATTGTGTAAATATTGTAAAAACCTGAACACATAAAAATGTGTGACATGAAATTCAGTTTGATTAAATCGATTGTACCTTAACAACCCCACATCTGTAAAATTGATAAATTACAGGGACATCATAATTGTGGGAAGATATTCAATTTAATCATCATTTCACACCATGATTACATTGTGCATATACCCAGCTATTCTATTCAAATTCTAAATCTGTATTTTTGTGACATTAATAGAAAATGGCACATAGCGACAACGAAACCACCAATACAACCGTAACACTAACGCATGAGGAAGTTCGAAGAATGATTGAGGAAGGCATCACCGCAGCACGCGAGGCTGATGCAGCAAACCGCTCAAGCAATACTATGGGAGCAACAAATGAAAGTGAGGCATCCACTTCACGTAAATGCACTTACAAAGAATTTTTAAGTTGCCAACCAACCACCTACCGAGGCGTAGAAGGAGTGACGGAACTAGCACAGTGGTTTGAGTGTATGGAGACGGTATTCATGAGAAGCAACTGTGCAGAAATCAATAAGGTCACTTTCGCCACTGGAACTTTAAGGGGAAATGCATTATCCTGGTGGAATGCTACGGTCAAAATAATGGGCACTGAAGCAGCATTTCAGATCTCCTGGACCGAACTGAAGAATAAAATGCGGAAAAAGTACTGTCCCCGGACTGAGGTCAGAAAGCTTGAAGATGAATTTTATCAGTTAGAAGTAAAAAACAATGATGTCGGTGCATACAACCGGAGATTTCAAGAGTTATCTCTTTTGTGCCCACACATGGTACCTGACTTGGAAAAGACATTGGAGAAATACGTGGAAGGACTACCTTCAAGCATTGAAGGAGACGTCACCGCATCACACCCACAAACTCTCGAAGCCGCATTCGTATTTGCTCAGCGAATGATGAGTCGAGTGCTTAAACGAGGTTCTAACTCCACAGTCAGTGGACAAAAGAGAAACTATGATAACCGTGACGGCAACAACCGGAACAACAACAGTTATTACCATCACAGCAGGAGCTACCGCAGCAATGATCGAAGCAACCGCAATAGGAACTATCAGCAAAGCAGGAATGATAGACATCAACAACAAAACCGCAGACAAGAAGCTGCTAGAGCTTATGTGGTCACACCTGCTGAAGGAAAAGTGTATGCTGGAACAAAACCCCAGTGTAACAAGTGCAAGATGCATCATACAGGACCTTGTACCGCCATCTGCGGTAACTGTAGGAAAATAGGCCATGTGACCAAGGACTGTAGGGCCACGGGAGCAAACGCATACCCAATAGCAGTAAAGTGCCACGGTTGTGGTGAAGCGGGTCATTATCAAAGTCACTGCCCCAAGAATGTCAATCAGGTTGCCAGAGGAAGAGCTTACGTGCTCGGAGATGGAAACGTGTCACCGAACCCCAACGTCACTACGGGTACTTTCTTACTGAATCAAAATAGTGCCAAAATATTATTTGATTCTGGAGCCGATAGAAGCTTTGTATCTACTTCATTTGCTTTATTGCTTAAGATAGCGCTTGTAGAATTAGACACCTCGTATGAAATTGAGATAGCTGATGGGAAATTGTTAAACACCAACACCGTACTCAAAAACTGCACCTTAACCCTCCAAAACAACTCATTTCCGATCGATCTCATGCCCACCCAACTTGGAAGCTTTGACGCGATTGTGGGTATGGATTGGTTATCCAAACATCATGCCCGAATCATCTGCGATGAAAAAGTTATCCAAATCCCCATAGACAATGAAACGCTTATCGTTTGTTGTGACCACTTCAAAACCCAACTCAATATCATCTCGTACATCAAAACGGTGAAATACATAAACAAAGGATGTCACGCATTTTTAGTCCAAGTAACGGAAGATAAATCGAAAGGGAAAGAAAAGCGACTAGAAGAAGTGCCAGTTGTAAATGAGTTTGCAGAAGTGTTCCCTGAAGACTTGCCAGGTATTCCACCCATCCGGCAAGTAGAGTTTCGAATCGAATTAGTGCCTGGAGCAGCACCCGTTGCAAAAGCACCATATCGATTAGCTCCTTCCGAAATGAAAGAATTATCTGAGCAGTTGAAAGAACTGTCAGATAAAGGATTCATCCAACCCAGCTCATCACCTTGGGGAGCACCAGTTCTGTTTGTCAAAAAGAAAGATGGAACATTCCGAATGTGCATCGATTATAGAGAGTTGAACAAACTCACAGTGAAAAATCGATACCCATTACCAAGAATAGACGATCTATTTGACCAACTGCAAGGATCGAGTGTCTACTCAAAAATCGATCTAAGATCAGGATACCACCAACTAAGAGTCAGAGAAGAAGACGTTCCCAAAACAGCCTTTCGAACACGATACGGACATTACGAATTCCGCGTAATGCCATTTGGTCTTACCAACGCACCCGCAGTGTTCATGGATCTAATGAACCGTGTGTGTAAACCATATCTGGACAAGTTTGTAATCGTATTCATCGACGACATTTTGATTTACTCGCGTAACAAACACGAGCATGCGGAACATTTGAGAACCATTTTGGGTGTACTCAAACAAGAAAAACTGTATGCAAAATTTTCCAAATGTGATTTTTGGATCTCCACCGTTCAATTCTTAGGTCACATCATCAACAGTCAAGGAATTCACGTTGATCCCGCTAAGATCGAAGCAGTCAAAGGTTGGGCTTCGCCCACCACTCCAACTGAAATTCGACAATTTTTAGGACTCGCTGGTTACTATCGAAGGTTTATAGAAGGTTTTTCCAAAATCGCAAAACCTTTGACAGAACTCACTCAGAAAAACAAGAAGTATATCTGGGAAGAGAAACAAGAATCAGCATTTCAACTCTTAAAACAAAAACTCTGTGAAGCACCAATTCTAGCACTACCGGACGGAAGCGAAGACTTTGTAGTATATTGTGACGCATCACATCATGGGTTAGGTGCAGTGCTAATGCAAAGAAACAAAGTCATAGCTTACGCTTCTCGACAACTCAAGAAAAATGAGGAAAATTATACCACTCATGATCTAGAATTAGGAGCAGTAGTATTCGCTCTTAAAATATGGAGACATTACCTATATGGTACCAAGTGTACAGTATACACCGATCACAAAAGTCTTCAACACATACTGGATCAGAAGGAGTTGAATATGAGACAGCGCCGATGGATAGAACTACTCAACGACTACAACTGTGAAATTTGCTACCACCCCGGTAAAGCGAATGTCGTGGCCGACGCATTGAGCAGAAAAGAAAGAACCAAACCTCTTAGAGTTAGATCATTAGAAATGACAATTCATTCACCACTCCCATCTCAAATACTCATAGCCCAATCGGAAGCTCTTCAGGAAGAGAATCGAGCTCAAGAGAACATTAAATGCATGCTAGGAAGGGAGAACGGACTCATACGAAGATCCGATGGAATGTTATGCTTCAAGAAAAGATGTTGGATTCCTCTCTATGGGGGTATTCGTGATTTTATCATGCATGAATCTCACAAGTCTAAATATTCCATTCATCCTGGATCCACTAAAATGTACCAAGATCTCAAACAACTCTACTGGTGGCCAAACATGAAAGCCGACATTGCAACATATGTTGGGAAGTGTTTGACTTGTGCAAGGGTCAAAGCCGAAAGTCAGAAACCTTCTGGACCACTTGTACAACCCGAGATACCAGTTTGGAAATGGGAACGAATCACTATGGATTTTATTACCAAGTTACCAAGGACGTCGACCGGATATGACACCATTTGGGTTATCGTCGACCGTTTAACCAAATCAGCTCATTTTCTGCCTATCAAAGAAACTGACGAGTTGGACACACTCGCTCAGTTATACTTCAAAGAAATCATAATCCGACATGGAGTCCCGATCTCTATCATCTCTGACAGAGACAGTCGATTCACTTCAGGATTTTGGCAATCCTTACAGAAAGCTCTCGGTACTCAATTGGACATGAGCACCGCCTATCATCCTCAAACTGATGGACAAAGTGAAAGAACAATCCAAACCTTAGAAGATATGCTTAGAGCATGTGTGATTGACTTCGGAAAAGGTTGGGATAAACACTTACCATTGGTTGAATTCTCCTGCAACAATAGTTACCAAGCTAGCCTGAAGGCTGCACCTTTCGAAGCACTTTACGGAAGAAAGTGCAGATCACCTATCTGTTGGACAGAAATTGGTGACATGCAGCTTACCGGACCAGAACTAATTCACGACACAACAGAGAAAATATTCAAAATCAAACATCGTGTCCAAGCCGCTCGTGACAGACAAAAGAGTTACGCAGACGTGAGAAGGAAACCCATGGAGTTTGAAGTCGGAGATAGAGTTATGCTAAAAGTTTCGCCCTGGAAGGGGATGATACGTTTCGGAAAGCGTGGAAAACTCAACCCAAGGTACATTGGACCGTTCAAAATTCTCGAAAGAATAGGTCCAGTTGCCTATAAGTTAAAACTCCCGGAAGAACTCAGTAGGATACACCCTACCTTCCACGTATCCCAACTTAAGAAATGCCTATCGGACGAGACTCTCGTCATTCCACTGAAAGAGATTAAACTGGACGACAAACTTGTATTCACAGAAGAACCCGTAGAGATAATGGATAGAGAGGTTAAGCAACTCAAGCAAAGCCGTATTCCTATTGTGAAAGTAAAATGGGACTCTAAGAGAGGACCAACGTACACATGGGAACGCGAAGACCAAATTCGTGAAAAATATCCCCACTTATTCCCGTAAATCACTCTTAGTAGCCATTTTAGACTTGAATTCCGGGACGGAATTCGAATGAGGAGGGGAGTACTGTAAGACCCTGTGAAAAACCCTTGTAATCAATCTTAATGATTAATAATAATCCCGTATTACCATTACTAAAGCCCATTTTCGCTAGAAATTTAAACTTTCCATTATAGTTATTAATAGCAATGTTTTCTATATATACATATTGAACACCGACACTAGAGATAATATCTCCGATACAACAACACATTTTCACAACGACAAGCGATCATATTCATCTGACTATTTCGTTACACTTAGCAAGAATTAACGTCAACAAATACACTAATTAAAAACTTAATTACAAACCTTAATGATAACCTTAAAGTCTACACTACCTCAACCCATCGGACCTTTAATGTTCGGCCCACCAAATTTATTAGACCCAAACGGATATACAAGCCCAAGTTATTACCCCATTCATTTTCATTTAGCTTTCCTTTGCTTCTTCTTTTGAACTGATCGATGTGTCTCCCAAAAGAAAACCCATTTACCTTGTTAAATATTGAAGGTGAATTTCATTTATTCTTACACCAATTAAATCATCCCGTAGCAGCCTCTTTTGGTACAAAGTCACAAACTCGATGGTCAAATATTAGCATGATAATAAACCTCCTTTATTGTTCCATTTCTACACAAGCGTGTAACTAAAAATCGTTGACACCAAATTATATCATATCACCATTGTTCTTATGATCTTACTACTATATTACTAACTAATATTGATACTCCAAATACAAAATGAATTAAAGACCACGATGGAGACTCAGTAACACAAATATTGATAACATATGTATAGAACCACATATAAGTATACATCCAAGGACTAAAATCCAAAGCACAACTACTCATCCTCAACTCTACACTCAAACTAAGGTGATAACATACAAGTGTCCCAAAGACACAGTACCTCAATCATTGGTCAACAAGTCAATACTAATAGAAGATATTTTGTTTATAAAATGACCCCTCATTCGATCTCTTCTATCCCCTATACACCTATCACACTCTATCACCATCCAAAACATTCCCTAACTAGAAACAAGCCTCTGTCGTGGAACTAGGAAGCAATACATTAGAGTCAAAGCATATAAAGTTTTCGAAGCTCACTGCTTTTGGGTGCCCCATTCGAACAACCAACTATTCCTTCACCACCTTAGGGAAGATATTGTAAGTAACTTGCAACCTCTTGCGTTCTATTTCATAACACACGATCCACCCATGCACACTCCATTACAATCATCATGCATGCATTGTTTCCTTCATACGAATGTAACAACTTTATTTTATACGTACCACTTAGTTGCAAACTTGTCTCACATTCACCATATGCACACGCCATACATTATTTTAGATCGAACATATTTATTTCTATGCATCGCACAGTATAAACTCCTGTCACATAATACCAAGTAAGGCTTAAGAACCACTCACCTCTTGCTAATACACGTTTAATTCACCACACCATACATTATTATGTTTAAAACGTATATATGGACACTTCATATAGCTGCATGCATATTTTTACTCGAACTCAAAATACTTGAGCAACCGGGTAACAAAAGATAGTAAAAACATGTCAAACCTTAACCCGATCGAACCACTCATGTCACGTTAAACATATAACCACTTCATGTACATCCCCCAAATTCAACTCGAACACAAATAATAACCATGCCAAACCAGTGGAAAAGAGATAGAAAGATAACTAAAATTTTACTAGTTAAAACTCACCCGATCGAACCACATCACGTTTAATTTAATACGAGACATTACATGCAAAACATAAATAATTTTTGCACTTTTCAATAGTTCACGTGGCAAACTAAACATTTCGTATTCTAAGATCCCAACCACAATGTCATATCGACACTTAAAATAAACTCTTTTTAATGCTATTCGACTAGAACAAAACACTTAGAAAATTTTAGACAATTCTTTGGACTCAACACTATTCGACAAGGCTATAAACCTCAAAGGTATTTTCGAATTTACAAACATAACATCTAGATATTTTAGTACCACTCGATAACCCACCTAGCAAACTATATTTTCCATGTTTGCAGTTCGATCTCATAAGCTTGTTACCACGCTCAAAATGAATCCTTTTGATCGACACTCACTCGTACTTAGCAAATATTTTCAGAAAATTTTAAATAAACCTTCGGTTGGGCCAAACCAAAGCCCAACAAGGAATTTCGATGGCAAGGTCCAACAGGCCCGTATAATATATTTTTAGAGTCCTAAAAATAGCCCAAATCTAAGCCCAAAACAGTTTGCACGCCCTCGCCTCTAAAACTCTTAACGGGCCATGTTCCAAAACGTTAAATGGCCCATTAATACAAAAATAATTTATTTTCTGAAATAATAAATTGAAATAAGTTAAAATAAACTTAATAAAGTTATAAAAATTTTCAGAATATTTTTCCCGTCATTTTTATATAAAAAGGACTAAAAATGTAACGCGACTTAACCGAAAAGGACTAAAACTGCCAAACCTGGAAATTAAGGGACTGAAGCTATGAAAACAGTTGTAAAGGACTTAATTTGACATACCATTGAACTCCAAGCCTTATATGGACATCTGGACAATTATTGGACTATTATTGGACTATGGACTGAATAAGGACTAACGACGTAACGCAAACCTCGGTTAGGGTAGAAAGTGTAAAATATGGAAAGACCAAGGACCAACTGTACTAACTTGTCATTCTTATCTTCTTTTTCGTTTTTGCTCCATATCTTTACTTTTTATGCATAGTTGCATTATATTTGCATATTAGTATTAGCGATAGAAATATTTCATATTAATATCTTATTTACTCGTTGAAGATATGATCTTACGAGATGTGCAAGCACCATAATCATATCACACCTTCACTCTCAATGATTTGATCATTAGTTAATCATCATCCACCACTCATACACATACACCACTAAAAAAAAAAATTAGTAAGATTCTCAGTTATTTACATATTTATCAGGTTCAATATCGAAGTTGTTATAATCATCTCTGAATTTATCAGCATCAGTAGCGCTTAAGGTGAGTCATGGCCTCACTTTTTAAACTCTTTATACTTTTTAAACTCCGTGAGGGGGATACATGCTATAACTAAATCACAAGTATTTTTCTGTATGCTACCTGACTTGATATATGCCTAAGTACACCATATTGCCATAAGACCCTTTATCATGAGCCATTAATCACTGCGGTGAACGCGAATATAATGAATAGATCTATTAGAGGTTGACGACCTATCCCACTAATACTGTGACGGAATGCTTTTGCTAGTCGTATTAGTCGCGATGCATTATATTTGAGAGAAATAGGAATTGGCAAAATCACCTATTACACGAGGGCAAATTTTCATCATTAATTTGGTGGACACCTCCGTTTATGCGGTACTTTGTTAACGTTTGCGTGTCATGAGACTTAGGACAATATATGAACTGCAATATCAATCTTTTTAAACTGATTGTATCTCCAATACAATCTTGCTTGTGATTGAACTGATATTTAAATTACAAACTCCATGATTTCACTCAACATTATGTTGACTTTTAAGCATGTATCTCAGGGAACTAGAGGAGCACGGCAAGGCGTGGAGCAGGCATACCCTATCTTCAATAAATGGTGTAAAATAAGTTGTAATTCAGTTAAAATAATGTTTCTTTGAAGAAACCTTAGCACTCTGATGTAATGTTTTATAACTGAATTTGTATTATGGACCTATGTGAATTAAAAATGCCATCTTAGGCTGTTTTTCTATGATTTTGTATTCGATCCTCACAGTAACACCCAAATAAATCTTCCGCTGCTACAAACCAAATTTGAGGGTGAGTGAAGATCATTGTGATCTTACAGATAGTGAAGATCTCTTGAAGCCATTGGGCTTGTATGTGAGTAGTCAAAGGATCTAGAGTAGTTAGATTGAGTAGAGTGAAGTGAGAGTTGATCTTTGTGATCTTGTTGAGATCTTGGTGATCTCTTGAAGCCATTGGGCTTGTGTGTTTGGTCACGTGGACCTTGGTAGATTGGTGCTAGCTAAGATTAGCACTCGACATCTAGCTTAGTGTCGGTAAAAGGATAAGCGACGTGTACGGTTTTCTCCGCCTTAAGGGAGGTTGTTGACATAGTGCTTGAAACTCTCGAGTGTGGTACTCAGGGAGTGGAGTAGGGCGAAGAAGAGCTTCGTAGCCGAACCACTATAAATCCTCTGTCTCGGTTTGATCTTTCCAACTCTACTCTTTACTTTTATTATTTATCATTAGTTAGTATAGTGTCTAGTTCATATTGGTGTTGATTGATTACATATAAGTGTTCGAATCAAAGTTTCCAATATCATACTTTTAAAACAAGATTTTTAAAAGAAGTTTTTAAACCGGTAAACTATTCAACCCCCCCTTCTAGTTTCCCACAATTGGTATCAAGAGCCACGTCAGTCAAGATTTTAAAGTATATTGTATTTTAAAACTTGAATCGATCAATGGATTCCGACAATTATCTAGAAGGGCAATCTATGCAAAGACCACCACTTTTCGAAACCGATTGTTTTATTTATTGGAAAACAAGATTCGAAACGTATGTGAAATCAAAAGACATTGATCTTTGGCATGTTATTACCGAGGGTGACTTTCAACCTATTCAAATGAATCCGGAAACTAAAAATGATGAAATTGTTTCTTATGATAAACAAAGTGATGAACTAAAAAGAAAACTAGCCAAAAATAATGAGGCTAAAATGATGATTTATAATGCTTTGTCTAAAAAGGAATTCGAAAGAATTTTCATGTGTAATACGGCAAAAGATATTTGGAAAACTTTGTTAGTCACTCAGCAAGGTAATAACCAAGTCAAAGATAACAAGATAGATCTTCTTGTTCAACAATATAAACAATTCTCCATTTCGGAGGATGAGTCAATAGATAATGCTTTTGCTAGATTTAATACTATTATCACTAGTCTTAAAGCTCTTGATGAAGGTTACTCTAGTAAGAACTATGTTAGGAAGTTTCTTAGAGCTCTACATCCTAAATGGAGAGCAAAGGTCACCGCCATTGAAGAGTCAAAGGACTTGGCGGCATTGTCACTCGATGAACTTATAGGAAACTTGAAAGTTCACTAGATGATCATCAAGAAAGACTCCGACATTGTCAAAGGAAAAAGTGAGAGAGTTAGATCTCTAGCATTAAAAGCCAGGAATGAGTCTAGTGATGAGGAATGTTCGATTTCCGATAGTGAAGATGAGGAATATGCATTAGCGGTTAGGGACTTTAAAAAGTTCTTTAGGAGAAGAGGTAGGTTCGTTAGGCAACCTCGTGATGAGAAGAAGACATCACAAAAGAACCATGTTGAAAAGAAAGGGACAAGTGATAGGAAATGCTTTAGATGCGAAGATCCTAATCATCTCATAGGAGAGTGTCCCAAGCCACCGAAAGTCAACAACCAACGAGCTCTCATAGGAGGCTCATGAAGTGATAGCGGTGATGATGAAGAAAAGAAGCCCAAGGACGAAACATGTCTAATGGCTCACGCTTCAAATGAGGTACGTTACGACTACCCTGATTTCATAGATGATAATTCGTCAATAGATGATAACAAACTAAATGACGAACATAATAATCTATGCAAAATTGTCTCAAAAATGTTAAGTAGAAACAAATTACTAAAATCAAAATTGCATGAACTAGAAGTGAAAATGTTAGAACTAAAGGATCAAGTCAAAGGACTTGAAAGATATAAAGAATTTGACATAGGATGTGAGTCATGCATAAATCTTAAAGTAGAAAATGAAAAACTCAAGGAAAACACAATTAGAATTACTAGTTTTGAAAAGGAAACAGAAAATGCTTTGACAGATAAGACTAATCAAGCAAAATCTGTTAAAACCTCAAACTCTGTCAAAACTCCAGACGGCACCACTAAAGGTACCAACAGCTCCATTAAAGTTAACGGAACCGTGGTACCGTCCGACACTGGAGACAGAACTGAGTCAAATTTCAAAAATGAATCAAGTCCTAAACCAACTCACATTGTTGTTAATGGTACAAAGGTCTCTATTGCTAGTATAGAGGAAGTTAAAAGATTCTACAAACCTATGCCAAAACCCAAACCTAGATTTGTAAAATCTGACACTAGGTCTAAGACTCCTCCACCTAGTAAAACAAACACTCCCAAACCTCGGTCAAGAACTCTTCTACCGAGACGTAACTTTAGAAGACAAAGCTTTCCAAGTGAATATCCCATAACTTGGAATGACCGTCAACTACAAAGTTACTTTCCATGGGAAATTTGCCCACCATTTCAACATCCTAACCACATGCGAATGATGCATGGGATGTTTAATGCTAACCACTTTGGACCCATGAGATATTGGGGACCAAACGTTTGAATGTTTATCTTATGCAATAGATATGATTGGGAATCGACTTGGAGCCTGATGAATGGGTCAAGGATAGTGGATGCACTAACCACATGACGGGCAACCGAAGTCTATTCTCATCATACAAGGCATACAACGGAGGTAATGTCACTTTCGGTAGCAAACTTAAGGGCAACATTATTGGCAAAGGTACGATCACTCAAAACTCCCTCACTATTAGAAATGTTGAGCATGTAGATAACTTAGGATTTAATTTGCTTAGCATTAGTCAAATGGTAGATAATAAGTGTAGAGTTATATTCTCTGAAGAGGGTAGTGAGATCATTAAGGATGGTAAAACCATAGGCAAAGGAGTTAGGAGAAATGGCCTATTTGTTATGAAAATAGGAAATAAGCCTCAGGATAGGATATGCTTAGCAACCATAGATGATAACTTCACTCTATGGCATAGGAGATTAGGTCATGCCAATATGCGCTTGATACAATCATTGGCGTCTAAGGAACTAGTTAGAGATCTACCTAAGATTAAGTTTGACCAACACTTTTGTGACGCTTGTAAAGTTGGAAAACAAGTTCATTCTAGTCACAAAGCTAAGAATATAGTCTCGACCTCTAGATGCCTAGAACTCCTTCAAATGGACTTATTCGGTCCATCCGCCGTACGGAGCTACGGAGGAAACTACTACACCTTAGTAATAGTTGATGACTACTCTAGGTACACTTGGACTAGATTTCTTAAGAATAAGACTCAAGCCTTTGAGGAATTCGAAGTTTTTAGTAAGAAAGTCCAAAATCAACTAGGATGTACAATAGTTTCCATTGGGACGGATCATGGTCGGGAGTTTGATAATGAAGTGCAATTTGGAGTATATTGTGATGCTAATGGTATTACTCACAATTTCTCAGCTCCACGCACTCCACAATCAAATGGGGTAGTAGAGCGGAAAAATCGTACTCTACAAGAAATGAGTAGAACGATGTTGAATGAACAATCAATTCTGCAAAAGTTTTGATGTAATGCGGTGGACACCTCAACTTACATACTTAATAGGATTTTAATTAGGCCTATCTTAGGAAAAACCCCATATGAAATCATGAAAGGTAGAAAACCTACTCTTGATTACTTTAGAGTGTTTGGAAGCAAGTGCTTCATACTAAACACTAAAGATTACCTCACCAAGTTTGACCCAAAGTCTTACGAAGGTGTCTTCCTAGGATATTCCCAAAATAGTAAAGCTTACATTGTCCTAAATAAGGAAACAATGAAAGTCGAAGAGTCACTCAACGTGACATTCGATGAAAGCCCTCCACCAACTAAGACATCACCCTTGGTGGATGATGACTTAGATGAGGAAGAAGCCGTTAAGGATAATGGCAAGAAAACCTTAGATGATGACATTGAGGATGAAATAGTTGAAATTGACGAAACTGTCAACATTAAGGAATCCAAGAACCATCCTATTGAAAATGTCATAGGAAACCTAAACCAAATAACCCTTAGGTCACAAGCCCAAAACAAAAGTAATTTCTTTTGTTTTATATCAACCGTAGAACCTAAGAATGTCGGTGAAGCGATTAAGGATGAAAGTTGGATACTTGCCATGCAAGAGGAACTTAATCAATTCACTGCAAACCAAGTTTGGGAGTTGGTATCTCCTCCTAGGAATCAAACCATCATAGGAACTAAGTGGGTGTTTAGGAATAAACTCGACGAAAATGGCGTCGTGACTAGGAATAAGGCAAGGTTGGTAGCACAAGGCTATAACCAACAAGAAGGAATAGATTATGATGAAACCTATGCACCCGTAGCTAGATTAGAATCTATTAGAATACTCCTTGCCTATGCGTGTGCCTTAGACTTTAAATTTTACCAAATGGACGTGAAAAGTGCATTCCTAAATGGTTATATCAATGAGGAGGTATATGTTGCACAACCTCCGGGATTTGTTGATTTCGAACATCCGAATCATGTTTATAAACTCAAGAAAGCACTCTACGGTCTTAAGCAAGCTCCCAAAGCTTGGTATGATAGAATGAAAGCATTCTTGATTGAACATGAATATACCATGGGAGTTGTTGATAACACACTTTTCACAAAGAAAAGAGATTCACATCTCATCATTGTTCAAATATATGTCGACGACGTCATATTTGGCTCAACTTGTCCAGAACTGTGCAATGATTTTTCTAAGATCATGCATGACGAGTTTGAGATGAGCATGATGGGCGAATTAAATTTCTTCCTTGGTTTACAAATTAAGCAAATGGAAGATGGTATCTTCTTTAATTAATCTAAGTATAGTAAGGAAATGCTTAAGAAGTTTAGTTTAGAAGAGTCTAAGCCCATGAAAACTCCCATGTCCACGGAAATAAAACTCACGAGAGATGAAGAAGGTGAGTCCGTGGATAGCACTAAGTATAGAGGTATGATAGGTAGTTTACTATACCTCACGGCAAGTAGGCCCGACATCATGTTTAGTGTCTGCCTTTGTGCTCGCTTCCAAGAGGATCCCAAAACCTCTCACCTTGAAGCGGTTAAGCGTATCTTCCGATACATTAAAAGGCACTATACACTTGGGATTATTTTATCCCAAGGGGACCGGTATAGAAACTGTTGTCTATGCCGACTCTGATCATGCGGGAGATTACGTGGATCGAAAAAGCACGAGTGGCGTTTGTACCTTCATGGGTTGTTGTCTAACTTCTTGGTTCTCCAAGAAACAAATGGCTCTTGCCATCTCCACTACCGAAGCCGAGTACGTAAGCGCTGGAAAGGCATGTCAGCAAGCACTATGGATGAAACAAGCCCTTAACGACTATAGCATACACTTAGATGATGTTCCTATTATGTGTGACAATAAAGGTGCTATTGACTTGAGCAAAAACCCTGTCCAACACTCCCGTACTAAACACATTGAAATTCGCCACCACTTCCTTCGCGATAATGTTCAGAAAGGAAATATTTCCATTGAGAAAGTTCCTTCTCAGGACAACATCGCTGACATACTAACCAAACCTCTCAAACGAGAATCCTTTAACTACCTCCGTCTAGGTCTAGGAATAATGTAACATATTCCATAAATCTCATGACTCTTGAAGTCATCCCGTGTATCTCGTCTAGTCAAGTTTAGGAACCCCTAGTCATAAGAATTTGTTAGGTACAAATTCTTTCCTCGTGTCATAAGATCTCACTAAAATAGCGAGACTTATTCGTCAAAAATCAAAATGGGACAGAAAACAGTCCCAGCAGATCACGGCTCCACTAAATGTGGCACGGCACCGTTAAATTTAACGGTACCGTGGAACCGTGCATCTGGAACATTCAGTATTTCAGTCCCCTTTTTCCACATTACTCATCACAAACCCTCTCAATCTCAGCAACTGCTGTCATAACCTAACCTCACAACCCAAAACTCAATTACACTTCTTCAAGATCATATTCAAGACATTGATTTCAAGATCTTCAATCATTTTACCATTTTCTACATAAGTTGTAAGTTATCTTACTCTAATTTATTTCTAATTTTGAGCCTAGGGTTTGTTCATTGATGAAAATTGAATTGGGGATTTCCACCTTTTTCTAGGAATGTTTCAAAATTAGAAGTCATCAACACTAAAACACCCCAATTCCATCAATTTTAAAATCTCACAAAATTATGATCATGAAATTGTTCTTTTTCATGCATTGTTGATGCAAACTAAAAACACTTTCTCATGCATTCATGATCTCACAAATATTATTCGAATTACATAATCAATATGTACTTTTCGACATATTTGTTTGAGCTAAAGTGAAATCAGGAGTGTTTGGGTAATCTCATTATTTTTCTTTTAAGTCGAGATTACCGCACCTCCACATAGTCTGCATATAGGCACACACTAGGCACGTGTTGTATGCAACTGGTTTTTGTTCTAAATTTTTCTTAAAATTTTCTTATAGGACACAAAAATGTCTCATGAATATGATTTTGATCATCTCCTAACCGATACCTATACACCCGAAATCTCACGTGAACCCACTACACCCGGTAACCACATTCGTGCCTATGTCAATCTTGAAACCCGTCGGTTTCATGAAGGCCGTGTCGTTGATCCATCCCTAGTTTACCACCGGGACATCAACACTTCCTTTAGAGCTATAGGCTTCGATTGTCTACTCCACATTAACGAGTACATTTGTCCTCGCTTTGTGTTGGAGTTCTTCCGACAAGTTGAACTCGTACGTAATGAGGATCAATCCTTGTCACTTTGGTTTTGGGTCAAAAACTTCAAATACGTTCTAACTCTTGAGCAATTTGCTCAAATCCTTAGAATACCCAATCATGGGCAATGTGCCTATACTGAAGATTGGTGTCTTGAGTCTCTCTTTCACTATCGTGAGGAGAATAGTCCGTACTGTTCGTACATACCCTCTCCAACCGAACTAACCAAAATCATCCGTACTCACCCTCACCCACATCCAACGAAAATTCGTTTGGAAGAAGTGCGTCATGAACTACTTTCTTGGGCAGTCATCCTGCGAGAAAATGTTCTAAGTCTCACAGGAAATCGTAAGCAACTCCCGGCGTGTTGTGCTCATATGATTTACTGTCTCTTAACCCAACAACCTTACAATCTTGCTTACTTCTTCGCTAAGCGAATTGTTCATCTCAAGGGTAACAAGAATAAATTGATACCCTATGGGATGTTCCTAACCCGTCTCTATCATCACTTCATGACCTTTCATCCTTACCTTCATGGTCCTCAATACTCCCTCTTCACACCTGTCATGAAACCCATAACCGAGTCATATGTCTCAACCATCCTCATTTTCGAATTCACCACCCACTATGCACCCTTTGATGATCCTAATCATGAGAATGAGACAAATACTCAAGACGAGAGTGTGACAAGAAGGGGGAATGCTCAAGTCATAAGTAGTTAGGAAGAGATTTATGTCTCTCACTAGGGTTTATTACTAATGGATAATTTTAGGAATTAATGTTCAAATTATCTTACATGCTTACATGAATACTCTATGTGATACTTGAATGATATTTTATCTTGTCCTTTTATGCTTGCATGCTTATGATTATTTAAGAACATTGCATGATCATCCTTATGTGCTATATGTAGCATTGTATGGATATATTAGGAAAATAAGTACCTAGTGAGTTGAGGCACTCTCATTTCCAGGAATTAGTTTCCCTAGAAAATTCCCCCTAGCTGCCCAAAACTAGCCTGCAAAGAAATTTTCGTGCCAACAGTGTCACGGCACCACTAAATAGGGACGGCACCGTTAAATTTAACGGTACCGTGAGGTATTTAATGGAGCCGTGACCCTGTATAACGGATTTTTCCTATTGCTCCTACTTCCCTATCACCCTAACCTCAAACCTGCAAACCTTGCACCCTCACATGCACCCTAAGATTCCCTTGCTACCTCCTAACATCCTTCATTTCACTTTAATTCAAATTTCACCTCACTTGCCTATATAAGGCCACATCCTTGCAAGCTTACCTTGCTCATCATCTTCAACCTCACATCACATTAACACCATGTCCTCACCACAAGGATCAACCACCCACATCTCAAAGAAACCTAGGATAACCGTAAGACCACCTTCCAAACCACTCTTTGTAGATCTTACAAAAGATGATGAAGCAATAACACCACCTTCCCAAGCCACTCCACACTCACCATCACCACCTTATGCACCCTCTAAAACATCCTCTACCTACACAACATCTTCATCATCCTTCTACACTACATCATCCATGGAGTACACACCATCCCCCTTCACTCCATTGGACAATGCCATGCCAATTTCACCTCCAACAAACCTACCACAATCACCATCTCCTATCATGGCACAACCCAACCAACCACATCCCTTTGAGCTACATAGTGCTAATTGCCTATGTTGTCTCCATAACCGTAATCTCATCTATTTCTTAAGAGACGAGATTCATTTCATGTTCTACTTTATAGAACATCTCTTGACACCTCCACCACCTCAAATGGGGCCCCAATCTCCACCAACTCCTAACCAAAACAACTAAACACTTGCTTGTTTAGTCCTCCACAATAAACTCTTAGGACCCCTCTTGGAAATGAAGCTTGCCTCTAGTCATTAGGAATTTAGGCTTCTTGTTATCTTCCTTTGTGCTTTCTATGTAGTCATACATTACTATGATACTTGTTTGTTTTATGAATGAATGTTTTTATGTGGAGGTTTTCCTTTTAAGGGATTGGTTATTTGTCACAATGTGCTACTTGTTAGATATTGTATATTTGTCATCTAACTTTGTTTTGTAGCACGATCCATTGCTCGATTCCTTGGTATTCTCCAAATGAGGGGGAGTATACATCAAGGGGGAGCCTTAGCCACCTTTTTGATTTGACAAAAAGGGGGAGAAATGGGATTAAACTCATTAAAAACTTGTTAAAACTAATTTTAACCTAAAATGAGTTGATATTTTGTCATCATCAAAAAGGGGGATATAGTTGATGCAAATAATGTTCTAAAAACGTTATTTATATCTTTCGATTACTTCACGTTTTGAGGATGACAAAATGTGAACTCACGTTACGTTAAAATTAACGTTAACAAGTTTTTAATCGAAAGATCCCGTTTCTACGCAAATCACTCTAGAACAAAGTTACAAATTGAACCAGTGATCAAAGAAGTGATTTTGTGTTCTTGAGAATTCACATTTTAAATGTGACAAAACATTTTTTTCAAAAATATACATGACAAATTATTTTTGAAATATTAAGAAATGTTTTAATGGAAAAATTAGTTTGAAAATCATAACAGCTATTCCCCCCCCCCCCCAAAATCAGCTCCAACCTTCCCCAAATAAGTTTTCACCAGAAAAGACAAAAATTGGAGCGTCTTTGTCTGGCACGGCTCCACGGTTCCACTAAATTTAGTGGAGCCGTATGGTATTTAACGGAGCCGTCCGTACAATTTTTTTTGTAACGTTCAGATTTTCTTTGCCTATAAATACCAACCCCTTTCACAGATTTTAGGCATCCTTTCACACACTAAAATTTCTGAGTTGAATACTCTCTTCACATTTTCTTTCTTTAATCTTTAGATTAGTTTTTTCTTTTGTTCAAGAGTGATCCAATCATCCTTCAAGTGATCCTCTTCATACCTCTTCACTAGCAAGAGAAGAACACAAGTATCCAAGTAGATACAAGGTGTTGTCATTCCTCTTCATTTGGAAGGGAAGAACTCAAGATCTTCAAGAAGATACAAGAGTTATAGTTGTTAGGTTGTTGTAACACTTGTTACATCCTTGTTGTATCCTAGTATACATCAAGATTATCTTTCTTTTGTGAGAGAGTGAGTGAAGATCATTGTGATCTTAAGAGATAGTGAAGATCTCTTGAAGCCATTGGGCTTGTATGTGAGTAGTCAAAGGATCTAGAGTAGTTAGATTGAGTAGAGTGAAGTGAGAGTTGATCTTTGTGATCTTGTTGAGATCTTGGTGATCTCTTGAAGCCATTGGGCTTGTGTGTTTGGTCACGTGGACCTTGGTAGATTGGTGCTAGCTAAGATTAGCACTCGACATCTAGCTTAGTGTCGGTAAAAGGATAAGCGACGTGTACGGTTTTCTCCGCCTTAAGGGAGGTTGTTGACATAGTGCTTGAAACTCTCGAGTGTGGTACTCGGGGAGTGGAGTAGGGCGAAGAAGAGCTTCGTAGCCGAACCACTATAAATCCTCTGTCTCGGTTTGATCTTTCCAACTCTACTCTTTACTTTTATTATTTATCATTAGTTAGTATAGTGTCTAGTTCATATTGGTGTTGATTGATTACATATAAGTGTTCGAATCAAAGTTTCCAATATCATACTTTTAAAACAAGATTTTTAAAAGAAGTTTTTAAACCGGTAAACTATTCAACCCCCCCCCCCCTTCTAGTTTCCCACATCCTATCTTGTTGCTAACGATTATCTAGGGATATCTTTTTAATCCTGTTTGTGAAAATAGAGATTTCTGTTCCACACTTGGCTATTAGTATTACCTTTTTACGTTCTAAGTGTCGGCATAATAGCCGGTACTTTGAATATTGAGGGCAATATTCAATTCTAAGTGTGGGGGGGAATTCTCGCGAATTTTGTCACATATGTACCTTCTAGTGCCCTAGTACCCCCGTTTTGGCCAAAATTTTAAAATTTTTTCGTTTTTAAATAAGAAAAAAGAAGTGTTTAGTCTTGATTAGGTTAGAACAAAGGGAATCCCGACTCTACCAGAGTGTTGATCTGGCTACTTCCTTAACGATTAGACTAAGGTTTTACGATTTGTGCAAATGAAAATGCTAAGCGTAGAGTAGTTGGTTCTCTTTAGAGCTTATATAAGTAATCTATGGCTTTTCCTCCCAGTAGCTCCTAATCTGACTTAATTAGTGCTTATTTTCAAACATTTGAACACACAAAATCATTTTTTCATACGATTTTGAAAAATACTAGTTCAAAGATTTATTTAAACTTCGGAACAAGCATATGTCATAATTGAAAAAGTTAAGTAATAAATAAATGTGCTAAAAAGCTAAGGTTCAAGATCGGCCCTTGGATCCTTATTTCCGGAAGGCGTTTAGGTCTTGGCTACCCTCTTACACCGGCCCTTGGACCCTTAATTCTGAAAGGCGTTAAGGTCTTGGAACTCTCCGTTGTAACGGCCCTTGGATCCTTTATTCCAGGAATGTGTAAGGTCTTGGTTCCCGTGAAACTCCGTTAGTTTATGTTGCACAAGTAAAAAAAATGATGAAAAAATGAAAAGAAAAAAAATAAAATAAAATGGAATGATATTGCAAAATGCAAAAATAGAATGATATTGCAAAATGCAATAAGTTTTGATGTGTTTTGAAACTTGCTTGTTGTGAATTTTAAATCTATCTTTCAGCTAGTATAAGTCAAAACCTTATAAAAGCGTTGATTTCTGTGATCAAAATTTTGAAAATCAAGCACATTCACCTAACTTAAATAAATATGGAAGTGAAAAGTTAAGTCTCGGCTTACATAGATTATTAGTATAAGTAGTGTTAGCATTTTACAAAAATATTTGCACATTGAGTTTAAGCTTAGTTGGGAGTATAAAAAGAGGATGACGATTTTAATTTTCTGGAGACACCCATTTTGTGTGAATCCCGTTCCATGATACCATTTTTGAAAATCAAGCATTTTATCTATTTTGTTTTAGTTTAAATTTCTCGCATTGAATAAAAAGTCGAAACGGGGTATACTTGGTATTCTTTTGATCCTTTCATTACTTTTTATGATCGGATTGCTAGGGACTAGCAATAGTTTAGTGTGGGGGATTGATGAGTGTGTAAATACTCATCATTTTATGCCCATTTTAGACCATAAAAATACTGAAAATGGCCAAATACACCAAATATTACTGCAGATATCCTTGGTTTGTGTTTTTATGTGTTTCAGGTACAAAAGGATCGAAAACAGGGCAAAAAACGGACAAAACCGAGCACAAGATTGGAAAGTCGTGAAAAGCCGATGCCGGGAATGGAATTTACAAGTTTGGATCGAATTTAGGCTCAAATTGTCAAAGTCAACCCTTGGAAAATCAATATTTGTCAAGATCAGTCCCTGAAAATAGTTTTCAGAAATGACAAGAATGGTCCCTCAATTTTCAGAATTTGACAACTATGATCCCTAAACTTTAACTAAATTCCTATCCTAATCCTAAATTAACCCTTATCCCAATCAAATAAAACCCAGCCCAACTCACCATCAAAAGTCCAAGCCAAATCAAAAACCCTTATCCCGACCTTTTGCTAATCCCTCGGTCAATCACAAAAGTCAACCCTTTTCCCGCCTAGCTTTTCTCCCCTCCCCAGACTGACAAAACCACCACCCATGTCTCGCATGCCTTCTCTGGCACACGCAACCCTCTCCCCCCTCCTCTAGCTCTTAGCTAGTACAACATTCACGAGAGACCATTCCACGTTGGAATCCCACTTATCCTCATTTTCCCCGCCAAAAACCAAAATCAACGATTGTGATAAATTGAAGCTAATCCAACGGCTGGGAAATGTTCAGGAGAGACCAAGGAAGCTTTTGGATTGTTATTTAAAGAAATAAAGACACAGAGAGAATTTTTGTCAATGTTTTAGACCAAATTTCGTAGTGTAGGATGCTTATTACTTATTTCAAGTTTTAATTTCAGTTCAAACATTTGTAATTCTTTATTTTCTCAGTTGTATGAAAGTATTTTTAAGTTATTAATTACAGTTGATCAAGTTCAGTTCTCATTTCCTTGTTTACTTGAAATTCAGTTTGTTAAAGTTATTGTTGTGCAAAACCTTTTAAGCTTCCATTCATGTTCAATAAGCTTGTATAAGCTTATCTTAGCTTTAGAAAAAGTTCACTTGTTTCATTTCAGTTTTAAACTCAGTTTTCCAAAAAAAGTCAACATAAGTCAACCAAGGGGTCAAATAAGCAGTTTGAAGAATAAGCTGACTTGATCAGCTTATTTGGGTATTTTCTAGCTTATTGGATAAGCCTGGGTTGGATTAGTTACCAAGTTCATTCATTTTCAGCCAGAAATCACTTGTGAGTTTCAATTTCATTTTTAGCTTATATTCTGCTTAATTCTGCATAGCTTAATTTATTGCTTATTTGTCTGTGTTTTATGTTTCTTAGATCATTAATGATTTAGATAATCCTAGCTTAGAGCAAAATATGGCTTAAATTATAGTGTTGTAGTGTAAAATTTAAAATCAGTTTCAATCAAGGGTGTTTGGTTTAGGTCAATACTGAGTTATATATGCCTGTTACTGTTCATATGCATTTTTGTGACCTTTGTTCTTGCTTAATGTAGTCCAAATTAAGTGTTGTTGGGAGCTTTCTATCTGTTTTTATTGCTTTTGGTGTTTTGAGGTGACTAGTTTAGTTGTAAGTCATAAACTGAGCTAATTAGCTTAATCAAGCTATAAGCTAACCTGTGCCACCCCTTTAGTATTTTTAACTTCCTTTAGGTTCATTTAAAGTGTTATTCAGTGTTTTAGTTAGGAGTCTTTAGGCTTGAATTGGTTTTTGATTGTTAATGTTTCTGTCTGCACAAACCTGCACAGATATGTTCTAGCTCACATCTGTGCAGCTAATTTACTGCTTATTCTTTGGAAGTTTTGGTTTGATTTTTGGTTTATGACTAGTTCATAGTATGATATTGATTTGTTTTAGCTTATTTTTGGCTTTTGAGCTTATTCAGTAGCTTTAATTAGGTCTGCAAATTAGCCTTTAGCCCTGTTCTGAGCCTGCACTCAGTTTTTATGTTTTTAGTCATCTGATCTAGGTCCATTTTAGATAAGCAATTGTTTGTATATTTTGGGCATTTTCAGTTCTTATGTAGTCAGTAGTGTAAGGTCTTAGACACTGCTTTTTGTTTCCCCTGAAAAGCTCTTTCCTAGCTTATAGATCAGCTGGAAGTAGGCTGATAAGCCATTTTGCTTCTGTCTCATCTTTGCATCTGCACAGCTGCTTATTGGCTTATTTCCTGTGCTTATCTGGTCTTATTCAGTTGTTTTATGCTTAAATAAGTTGCTAGAACTGTTTCTGAGCTTTTGGTAATTTTTGGTGATGTAGTGCTTATTTTTAGCTTATTTGCAAACTGCTTATTAGCCCATTCTGCTTATTTGGGTTGAAATAAGTTCTCATTTTATTTTTCCTAGATTCCTAGTTTAATTTTAGATTTACTTGCAATTTTTCAGATTTTTCCCAAGTCTTTTACTATTTTTAAATCATTTAAATAGTTTCTTTTAGTTTTTAATTCATAGAAAATAAAATAAAAGTCAAAAAAATGTAATTCTTTGTTATAAAATTTTCTTTTATCATTTAGGATTTTATAAAAATAGATTTGTTCCCGTAGAGTTAATATTTCATCATTTTGACGTTTTTAGGTTCGTTCGTAGTTCCCGTTTTCTAATAATCGCGTTTTTCTTTTACGTTTTTAATTACGTACCCTTTAGATTATCGTTTTCTTTGTTTATTAAGTCGTTTTTAATTAATGCTCACATATCTTAGTTTAAAAACCCAAAATCCCTTTATTCTCACCATTCAAACACGTTGCATGATTCGAGAACACGAATTCCATTCACGCCTTCGTTGGGGATAACGACCCGGGAATACATATACTTCATTTGTGTTTCCTTGGAGAAATAAATACGTGTTGATTCCAGCGAATCAGAGATCCAGGTTGTAATAGAAGGAACTCGTCCAAGTTAAGAGATCCTTTGTTGAAAATTTTACAAAAATTGATAGCTTGGGGGGTTTTGCACAGGACAGGAAGTAGAGATAAATGCAATCAACCAGACTTGTAGTTGATGAAATTGTTGGAGGAAGACAAGAACGACCAATAATATATTTTCTTATTTTCTCTTTATTTTTCTTTCTTATAAGAACACTTCATTGTTTTTATTTTTACAAATGTATGTGGCTTATATACCACTACATTTTGGGTCTTTTTTATTACAAGGATTAGTTCTACATATCTAGTCTCTTCTTCCTCAAACTTCTCATCTAGCGACATGCATCTATCTTTTCTACTTCTTGATCTTGTCACTAATATTCTATCTTGTAGGTTTTCAACTCCATTTTCTCACTTGACGTCCTCATCAAGGGGGAGCAATCGTCAAGGGGGAGTTTGTACATTTTGGGATCAAATCCCGCCATACTTTCTCTTCAACACTCTTTTTGTTTCGACAAAAAGGGGGAGAAGAGAGTAAAACTTTAAAACCTTTCTAAACCTTTTCTAAAACTTGAAACATCTAATCTTTAAATTTTACTCACCATAATATTATGTTTTGTCATCAACAAAAAGGGGGAGATTGTTAATACAAATAATCCGTAAAAATGTTTATGAGTAATATTTATCGATCTCTTTAAGTTTTGTCGATAACAAACATAAGATTATGTAAAAGTATAAATCTAAACATTACATGTTTTACATTTACCATTTACCACTTACATATACTTACTTGTATTAAAGGAAATGCATGAAAAAGTGTTGGGTAATCCATAACCCATAACCCATAACCCATAACCCATGGAGCTTGATCCATAACCCATGACCCATTGCATAACATCATGCATGACTTCATAGTGGGTAAAACCCATGATCCATGACCCAAAGTCCATAACCCATGACCCAAGATGTCTTTGACATCATTCATGACATCACATGACCCATGGACCTTGACCCATAACCCAAAACGCGGAATTGCAACCCAAAGTCCGAACTGGTACTACCAGATAGCCGGATCCCTGGGTTTGGTCTTGCCGGATCCCTTTGGGAAGGGATCCGCCGGATCCGGGTGAACAGTGCTCAGAATTGCCTATAAATAGTGAGTCATTTCTCTCTTGTTTCTCACCCCACTTAGATATATCTTCTCTGTATATTCTAAGTTCTCTAACCTCAGATCTAAATATCATTCTTGTAGCTTTCTTTCTCTTGTGTTCTCAAGTTTCTTCTTACAAGATGAGATCAAGCTTTCTAGCATACGAGTCATTCTTCTCCTAAAGTTGCTCGGACTCCTCATCACCTCAAGACCACTGAGTTGTTTCTTGTTGTTGATACTTCTTCTTGTATTCTCAAAGTTGTTGTGTTAGTTGTGTTGTTGTGTTGGTTTGGTCCGCCGTGCTAAGGACTCGGTATTTAGCTTTGTACCAGAAAAAGTGTAAGCGACGTTGTGAGGTTTCTCCACCGGTTGAAGGAGCTTGTTGATATAGTGTTTACGAACTCTCGAGTTGGGTACTCGGGGAGTGGAGTAGGGCAAGGAAGGTGTCCTTCTAGCCGAACCACTATAAACCATTGTGTCACTCTTCTATCTCTTTATCTCTTTACTTTCATCATATTTATTTCTTTTCAAGCAACTTGCATTATCCATATCTCAACATCCAAAGGTTTCAAATACTATTGATCCAAAGTTTTTTTTAACTAAAATTAAATCGGTAAAAACTATTCAACCCCC
Source organism: Artemisia tridentata subsp. tridentata (assembly GCA_021014915.2). NCBI lineage: Eukaryota > Viridiplantae > Streptophyta > Magnoliopsida > Asterales > Asteraceae > Artemisia > Artemisia tridentata. The sequence continues at coordinate 279,598,536 of CP139505.1, read as the reverse complement.
CTTCTAGTTTTCTACACAATCATAAAACCAAATCTTCTTATGACAAAAATAGGTTACTTCATCTACTCTTATATTTCTATGCGGGAAACAAACACCTCCATCAAATATTCAAATGTTAATGTTTTTCATATAGTATGTACGACTAGTATTAATACATTAAAGACTAGGTTATCTAACTTTAAGTTATAGTTGAGTTGAGGTCTACGGAGGTGATGTAATACATACGATGTTTGAAATTGCGATAGAGGATTGCATATTTAGTTATTAATTTCGTCATATGTCGAGCGAAATATAGGGCTGTAAATGAACCGGACGAACACGAACGTAGCTTTTTTTATGTTCGTCCGTTTAAATTTAACCGGAAAAATAAAGGAACACGATCACTTAAACAGAAGATTTTTTTTGGTTCATGTTCGTTTATTAAGAAACTAAAGTTGTTCATGTTCGTTTATTAAGAAACTAAAGTTGTTCATATATAGTTATAATACATGTGTACGTGCGGATTTTACATAAACTTTTCATTATGTATTAACATGGATTAATATTATATATAGATTTTTGTTTGACGAAGGATTTGAATTTGTTTAATTGGCACGATGTTAAAGTTGACGTTGTTTAAATTTAACTACTGATATCATATTTTTAGACATTATGCATGTTTAATAGCATGCAATGACCTTTGAAAAATTGCATTTCCGGATACCATTCTTTAAACTTTAGTGAGGAATTACATGCATCGATGCAATATGTAAAATTTCGAGTATTTATTTTTATCTCAGTGTAACATGTGAGGCCATGCCGTCATTTTGATATTTATATTTCTATTAATAATAATTTAAGCGTTATTTGATTTTTTTAAACGCGTGTACGCACGGGTTAAACTTATAAGAGAAAGAACATGAGTTATTATTGAACATGGATAGTAAAAAATATATATATACTTTAGTTAGAGCATCGACAATGGTAATTTCATGAAAAGGCTACCAAAAGCTTTAACTTTTTGTTTTAACATAGTTATCTTTTGTTTTATGCATATGTAGTATGATGGGTTCATATTCTTGAACTTCTTCATAATTTAATATATGTGTTATCGTGAATCATTTTAAAGAGTTATAAAAGGTTTATATACAATGTTTATAAAATCAAAAAGTCTATGAATTAATGATTAGACAAGTTTATAAACTTTTATAAAGCTTCATCACTCTAGATACTCTTAGGTCTATAAAATTTATTTAAAATTTGACAACTAGAGGTTTATTAATATACCATCTTATTTATTATTTATTATTATTATTATTATTATTATTATTATTATTATTTTGCAGGATGAAGTTTAGCTGAATTTTTTGATAAATTTTTTATAAAAACAGATGGACAAGAAATATTGTTTGCTGGTCAATCTCATTGATTTGACACGCCATAATCATTTAACATTTCCAACCCAAACTTGTTTGGACCCGTTATCCAGCGTGCCCGGCCCAAAACCATACTAAAACGGGCTGGCATAGGGGCTCAATGTAAAATTTAGACAATTGACTGCAAACCTAGCTATTGGATGGGATATCAGACAATCCGGTAACAAGTAGTGAAATTCTTTAATTTAGTATTTAATTCTAAAAGGGTTTAACCACCTCTAATCAGTGCAACACACTCAGAGATTGTCACTAGTTTACGCAAAATCGCAGATTAATGATAAAGACCATCAAGACCTACAAGCAAAGGTGCAAAACCACATCCAACATCTAGCAGGAAATTTTGTACATCTCTGTCAAATTGAACATATTTTATTACATATGTACATATATTCAAAATAGGGTGGTGCAACGCATGCCACTCCATATAACTTATGTACAAAAACGGGTATATAACTAGTCACAACGCACCTTATTGACACGAAAAGATGGTCCCACGGAATTATGTGCGGAGAACCATAACGGCATTGTAGAGTTGTTATTCACAGAATACATTTCCTTCCAATTTCTTGTTTTCTACTGATAAGCCAAAACCTGTTTATGTCCAGCAAGAAACACGTAATCACTCCCTTGACTTATTGGGAAAATCCCAGGAACCATTCCATGAAATACAACACAAACTCACTTGAATTTATTACCAGTTTTCTTTTTCTTATAGTAAATTTAATACGTATGTGTATAGGCAGCTTGCATTTGGATTTGTTGTATGCCCTTGTATCGTAATACAATATATGGGTCAGGCTGCGTACTGATCCAAAAACATTAATTCTATTCGAGAGATAGTTTCTACAAATCTATACCTGGTAATTAGTACTAACGAGTGGGAGGGCCCGCGCGTTGCTGCGGGAATGCGGTGACAAGTCTTCTTTGAAAGTTAGTCATTAAGGACTAAATTTGAAAAAGACCGATAAACCAAAGACTATTTTTGAAAATTGGTTCTGGAAATAATATGTTTTTTACGGAAAAAGTCCTTAAAATTCCCGGCGTGTTGCATCGTTAGTCCCCGAAAGACCTTACACCTTAGGGACTAAATTGCACATGACACTGTTAAGTCCACTGTAGCTGCTACAGTGTTCTGCTACAGTACGTTCCTGCCCTTTAGTGTGTGTGTGTGTGTGTGTGTATATATAATTATTTGATTTTAAATACATTTGAGCTTTTTGTCTACATTTGCAACTATTTTCTTTTTTGTATTGTTGAGCCGATATTTTGGCCAGTTTTTGTAATTGCTAGCTTAGCAAAGTCAAGCTATTATCACAGCTACCTTTTTCATTGTCAAACAATGCCACGCTCTCAGTTTTTTTCCAGCAGATGCAGATCAAGATTGCCCATACTTCATACCTTGAAACACATGCCTGGCCAGATTTATCTACCTGAAATTAGCTAAATCCTACATGATTCTTACTCTTTTGGTCACTGTTGGATTCCAGAACACAACTCTAGCTGGAAATGCATATGGTAAGTTATAACTTATAACAACAACAATATTCAATCCCAGCGAAGAGGGGTATGGGGGAGGTAGGAACAGAGAGTCATCCCTACCCGAAGGTAGAGAGATTGCTTCCAGATGGTAACTTATATACCTCCCTAGTAAAATTTTCTTGATTTTATTGCAAAAACTAAAAGAAATTAAGACTTCAATTTTATTTGACCAAATGGTAGTGTAACTTTTGTAACTAATGGTTAGTGTTGTTAGATTGGCTATTCGCAGGGCTTAGGTGTACGACAGTTATGTTCATTTAAAACTTTGCTTATGGGAATGATTATACCTTTTGGGTGGCAGAAAAATCTTTATAATTAGCGTATCATTTCTTGTATGGATACTTTGATAACGGATGAGCTTTTGCAACTGTATGAGGCAAAAGAATCAGGGATTTATATACAACGGGTTTTCCTTACATTAAGGCTAAAAAGCCTTTTTCGTTATGGAAAAAGTTTGTGATATATGTAGCACATTCATTCTTGCGTATGAATTGAAGGCTACCTTAAGTCGCGCTTCACATTCATCACACTAGCCTAACTGAAGTTGGCATGATATTTATGTTTAGCTTCTGCTCATTTTTTAACATTTGTAGGTCCATGTTTATGATCCAAAACACACATTAAGATGTGATTATGGGTCTTATCGGTCTCCTAGACCAATCAGGTTCTCAAACTATTTCTTGTGGCAATGCTGATCTTGTACATATGTAAACATACATTTATGTCCATATCGTCAATGTATCTTACTCACTATTTCTGTTTAGGCAAAAGTCACATGTACATTTTGCTTTCATTTGACAAACAACTCTTTTACTTTTCTTTATTGAACTGATAATCATGGACTTATTGCTCAAATTACTACAACATATTCAAAAACCCCTTAGAGTAGAAAAAGCGATAAAATAATAAAATACCAAATTATCAGCAGCACGAATATACCAACCAGAAACGACTATATAAATTAGCTACTTAATAAACTAGTTTAGCACAAAATGAATGAACCAAATGGTTAACTGACCGGCATAGTTCCCTACTTTCACTTGTTCCCAGTTTGAGTCCTCTACTAATATAAATGCAATGCAAATGATTAGAGTTACGGCGACCCAGCTACATAGGTCACTTCCGTCGCTATTGTTCACTAAAGTGACCTATTTAACCGGTTAACGCAACTCTAGTCACCTCCGTTACATCTAAATTAGTAAAGAATTCAACATGGAAATAGATTGTGAAAGTAGATACCGTACAAAAACAGTTTGAGATACTTCAACAGAAACATGTAACCACCAAAAACGACTACTTGAAACATACCACTATAAATCACCCACAGAGTCATCTCCCAATTATATCAACCAAAACCACAAACTAAACAGCTCGTTATAACTCACTGAAGTCTAAGTAATACAGTAAAGAAAAAGACAGTCATGTACTCATAATGCATCCTCCGAAAGCCAGACACTATCCCTTATATCGATTATCATAATTGTACCAAAATTTACTATTCACTTCAATGTTTGGTTTTACCCCTTTGCTTTTGCATAACTCTATCTAATCCCACACTATCGCAAGGATACTAAAAGGGAATTGATTTGCACACTCATGTTTTTTATTAGTACACTCAACTTTACGCATTACATAGTTGTACATTGTCTAAATAAAGAGTGCGAAATCACCTCCCATAATAAAAACCTAGTTTTATTGTATCAAATAACTAAATTAAATCACTTGTAAACACATTATGCACATTGCTTCTTCCAAGTTAAACCAACTAGATTCAATTTCAGAATTTACGAGCATTATACACAAATACCTAAATTACTATATCTTACGGAGTATAAAACAGACGATGCAAGCTAAAAGGTGGACATTAAATGTGTATCAAAATCCAAATATATTCTACTTTAACAGTTTATATGTGAAATAAGCCAAATTAAACTAAGCTTAACAACAACTAATATTAAGAGAATTAAATAGAATTTGCGAAAAGCAACTTTAACTGTACAAGGACATGAGTATATAATTAGTCATGACGCACCTCAACGACACGAAAAGATGGTGCCACGGAAAGAATGTGCAGAGAACCACAACGGCATTGTAGAGTTGCTTTTCACAGAATACATTTCCTTCCAACTTTTTGTTTTCCTTTGATACGCCAAAACCTGTTTATGTCCAGCAAGAAACACGTAATCTTTCCCTTGACTTATCGGAAAAATCCCAGGAACCATTCCACGAATACAACGCAAACTCACCCGGTCAATCATATCCCACTCCCCCTTTTCATAATCTTGCAAAACCCAAATATTCATCGAAACACTACAAATTTGAATGACTGACAACTTCCCATCCAACTCCAACAAATAAACCCGATTCCCACTCCCACTCCCGCACCCCATCTCATCCGGCAACAATATCCTCCTCCAAACATCATACTCCAAATCAAGCACAAGCACATAACAAAAACTCTGTGTCATCCAATGCAATGCCCCATTCACAAAAACCACTTGATTCCTATTCATATGCGTAAAACCATGATTCTCCTCATCACAAACATATTTCCGCCACTTATTACTCTCACTATCATAAACCGAACACACAAGCTTCCCTTCATGCCTATGACCAAACATCCTATGATACCCGGCTAACACAACACTAAACCTACCCCCCAACAAATCACAACTCAGTCCCACAAGCATCGCCTCACCGTCCGGGTAAAACCGCGTAACGGGCCTTTGACAACTCCTAGGAAGCACCCTAACCTCTCTAGTCATAGGATTACAAACATAATAAACACCCTTATTTCCAACACTAGAACAACATAACAAACCATTACAAGAAGCTCTAACTTTAATCCTATCTTTTATAAAATCTAATGAAAACTCAGAAACACCTTTTTTATTGTCAACTAATATTAAACTTGAAGTCGAAGTGGATGATAATGATGTTTCAGCTAGTTCCAAAAGTACCATGTTGTTTTTTAACGATAAGGTGTTGTAATATGAAGTGAAGGATCTGTGTGAGGCTAAATTGTACCATAGTTTGCAAACAGATTTGGTTCTAAATAAGGATTTAATGGGTAGTCTTGATAAGATTTCTATTATTATTTCGTCTGCGAAATAATACCCTGAAATTGTTTGGGGTATTATTGGATCCATTTTCTTGTAGATGTATAAAATATTTGGATTGGTTTATTTCATATGAAGAAAATTGATTGCAGATTTTGGGTGTTGTTGAAAATGGCGTTTGTGATTTTGGTTGTTAAAAACGATATGATGCAACTACAAATTGAACGGGTCGGGTCGGTCTTTGCTTATACTTAGAGGGACTATATTACTCAATTGGTCCTTGTGGTACACTTTGATTGCAAAAATATAGTCCTTGGGTCAATGGGTCTTATGGAAAAATTACACTAGCCCTGCTCGCTACGTATTCTGTAGACATTCGATAAGAGTTCATCTAATTTGGTGACTAAGAGCATGGGGTGCAATGACATACCAAAACTCTTCATTCGGACCTCACGGGATATCATATCACCACAACAAACCACAACAAACAACTCTTTCCCCAATAACAAACCACAACTTATTTATTTGGGCCCCACCACTACCTATTTTTATTTCTTTTATTTCAAATACCCAAATAAACTAAATTCATTTCATCAATAAAATACAATACATCAAAATAATACAAATAATAAAAATAACATTTAAAAAAAAAAAAAAAAAAAAAAAAAAAAACATTTGCCACTATTATTTTTGGCCCACTTCCATCTTTGGCCCACTTCCATGTTTGGCCCAAATTTAACAAAAAAAAAGATGGAAAAATAAAAATGTCTTCTTCTTCTTCATTCAGTGCCTACACAAAATCACACACACATATAACACAATTGAAATACCAAAAAGGAAAAAAAAAAAAAAAAAAAAAAAAAAAAAAAAAAAAAAAAAACTGAAAAAAACATTAGATATATAACCACATCACACCATTTTCATATTTTGTTTAAAGATTCGCTTTGCTTATCTTCCCATTTTGATTTTAGATCGAAAAAGAAAAAAAAATGTTGCATTTGTCAGAAAAAGAACTCGTCGTGCAGACGAGTAACACACGAAAGGCGAAGGATGGCGAGCTGGTGTGGTGAAGCGGCGAGCTGCAACGAGCCTCCACCTCAGCAACGGCGAGGTGGACGGTGAGCTGCACCCCATGCTCTAAGGGTTGTTCGTGGCTTTCATAGGTGAAACTAGATCCATGATTTGCTTTGTGTGTTCAACCGATTACGCTACAAGATGTAACATTGTATGTTAAATATTTAATCATTATACATAATATGGATCCATCGTTTGGGGACTTGTAATCCGCTACATTTGATATGTTTATATGTGTTATTATATAGAATAAATCCCAACAGTGGCATCACGAGTCATCGTATGATGTTCTTGGTTAGCAATGTATACGTAAAAGTGGTAGTGATTTTCGCGTGTTTTTATGTAATAATTTTTTGGGCCGCCCCTTAGGGCATTTTTTCCAGTAAAAATCAACCCTAAGTGGTCTTAAAATTAATTTTTTGAGAACCCTAGGGTTAGGGGTTTGCGTATACATGACGGGAAGTTTTTACTTGCTCTAAATCTTTCGTTTTTTAGCTTATTTACTTGTCTTTAATTGTGTTCCTTGGCAAATACATGCATGTTTGGCCATGAAAATTAATCCAAATCTTTTAGTATTCATATTATTAGTGTATTAAAATGTGGGACATGCAAAATCGATGAAAACCTTGGCCTATTACATGCTTGTTTGTTATTTACTTTGCAGTAGTTTATTTTCCGGGTTTTGCCATTGTTTCGACATTTTTTTAGTACCTTTAAATTTTTTTGTAGCCATTGTTTGGGCACTTTACAGTAGGGTGTTTGGTCTTATGTTAGTCCTAGTTTAATACGGAGTATCAAATTGTAACCGTTGCTCGATATGGAATGACGTTAAGATTAAAGGTGGAAGTGCAAAACTAGAACTGTTGGATGTTCACGTAGTAAAAAGTTAATTCCTGGAGTTCCGATAGAAGTTAGGAGTTGAAATTTTAATGATATGTACACGAGTCAGAGGGCTACAACTTTGTAGTTTGGACATTTGATTGGGGAAGATTCCTTTTTGGACTTATTGGGCCCACAATTCGAAGGATTTGTTCAAACAACATGCTGGAATATGGGCTTAAATGGGTTCTACTTGCTTTGAAATAGGTCTAAAAGTAAGTGGGAGCGCAATATTTGGTTTTTGGATTGTACCTTAGATTGACCCTTCGGGTTTATGGACCCGAGCATGGGATTTCATCGATTGAGATTTTGCATGTCGAATGTGTTGTGTTTCATTTATTTTTGCTTTTAATATATTAATGTGACATGTTTAAATTGCAAAAGAGTTTGGAAATAAAATGAAAGCGGCTGATATAAGATATGAAACTTAATAAATTAATGCATTGCATGTTTGATCAAGGGTTTGGTCTATACATTAATTTTCTCCCGTGAGAAAAACGTGCAATTACACTGGTTTATAAAACTTTGATTACTAATTAAACTTTTTGCACTCACGTTATTAATGATCGAAAAACTTGGGTGTAACAACCTTTGAGGGTGTCGATCTAGGGTTTGAATTTATCCTTTAATTTTTTTCTCGCGATACAACGTGCATCTACTTTGTATAGTAAACGCTTAAAAGGTTAATAGTAATGCGTATTATTTGTGTATCGTCCTTACTTTATTTTATATCCACTTAGGTTACATATTAGAATAAATTGAACATCGTGACACATAAAATAATTAAAACAAAGTAGATTTAAGTTAAGAAATTTTTTTTAACTTGTGCTGCGAAGAATGAATGCATGCTTCTTCGTATTTTGATACGCATGTTTTATCAAAATTAAACATACCCTTAAAATTTAAGTCTTGCCATCCGATTTTGAGGACACTTGCAATTGCCTTTTACTCTACGTGAGACTTAGGTGAATTGCAACCTAAGGTGACTATCCTTTATGCGTGAGACCTAGTGTGATTTTCACACGTTCTCAAATTGGACGAAGAATTAATCGAGTTTAGTAATTGATATCCTTAACCCGAGGCAACGATGGGACAAAACATGTCACATGACACTAGTTGATCGTTCTTTAGTACCATAAGTCCCATAAGGTTCTAAGAGTTGTCCATATAATGCTATCGCTCGTCGCTTACCTATTGAAACCACCATTGCTAGCAGATCAACTGATGTAATGGTGGAAGCTCAAGTAGAATTATTAGCCTTAAAAGTTAAGCCATTTACGGGAATTGCAGTAGAATCATTATTTACTTAGACGCAGGGACTAGTTATGTGAAGTTAGCATAGTTAAGCGTATGTTGTGCTATAAATACGCTCCTAGTTGCAACTAGGAGGGGTCAAGCTCACATTGTATACTATTAGGTGTGTGTTATCTTTCTTTTCTCTCTAAATAACAGACACATCTTCACATTCTATTTAGCTAATGATACCATGTCTTTCTTATATTTAGAGCTTCCTCGACCTCCCGAACCACATAAATCAACTATGTTTTCGATCCTACAATTGGCATCAAAGCTTGGTTATCATATTGGTTAATTTTGTGGTTTATCTTGTCAAAATCATCACTTTTTTTAACTGTTTTTAACAAGGGTTTTACTATTTTTATACATCTATTGGTTGTAGTAGTTAGTAAGTGGTCGAATATGGTCTTTAAGATCTCATTTTCGTGGGTATTAATGGTAAAAAACGCACCTTTTTTGTCTTGTTTTATCCGAAACAGTCAACAAATAAACTAATTTAGGTCATAGTTCAAAACAAAGAAAGCTTAGTTTTTTATGTTAGATCTAGTGATATTTAGTCATTTTAGTAAACGGATCAAAAAGCTATGGTGTTGTTAATCGGGTTTTGAAGTTGTGAATAAACTGCGTTTTTTCGAGTTTGAGTTGTGTTTCTCCGATTTTCAAAACCCTGGTTTTCCGAGTTTGAAAACCTTCTTTCTCCGAATTTCATGGTTTTTGTCCGAGTTTGGTGTTCCGATTTTCACGCCGAGTTTCTATCCGGAATAGAATTCTGAGTTAAGGAAACGTTGAGATTGCTCCGAGTTTGAAAAACTCCGATTTTTCAATCCAAGTTTAGAGACTCCGAGTTTGACCGTTGACCAAACCAAGATTACAACTAACCACGTGGTTAGCATAACCCGGTTATATTACCCCAGACCTCGCTCAGTCTTCCTTGGTCCTTGCTCAAACGAACAAACGAAAAGAAAAGACTGATAAGACAAAGAACATCACAGCCAAACCAAAAACCAATCCTAACCTAAACACAACCAAATACCCTCACATCAATCCCCAACTCACATCAAACACAAACAAAGATAAACTAAGATCTCAATTTGTTTAAACTCAAATCTGTTAAAAAAATTTAGTGTGAACATACCCATCACTAATCTTGACACAACAAAATGAAACAAAACATGCAACACCTACCCGAGACCAAAATAATTGATCTTGTAGTCGTGGCCTTCCCGTTCTTCGAGCTTAATGAAAGAAAACGGGTGAAGTATTCAGATAAAGATGGTGATATAAGGATGGCTGAGTTATCTTGATGATTAGTTGTGATAAGATGAAGGAGATGAGAGTTTTACTTTGAGAGAATAATTAGGTAAAGAGGGTGGCAGATGTTTAGAGGTGTGCATCTTGCCTTCCTCTCCTTCTCCATAGCATGAATCTCTGCAACAGAGACTGGTGGAAGCACTCTAACAACACCATCCTTACCAACAGAGATCCTCTTCTTTGAGTTTCCATTCTGAATCACCTTCCATACATCATTATCAATGTACTCAAGGTAATGCTCCATCTTCATGGCCCAGATATCATACTCCTCTTTTTTCAGAATTGGGAGTTTGATGTTTGAGATAGTGGTTGTTGCAGGAATGTTTTGTTGTTGTTGTTTAGGTCTACTGGTTTCTGATGTATCATTATCATGATTTGAAACTTCTTCATCACTAAGATGAGTTGAGTACTCATCATTGGCCGGTTGAGACATTATGCAGGATTTTAGAGTGAATGAGTGTTTGTGGTTTGTGTTTCTTCTTACTCAGAGTCCCTCTATAGGCTCTGATACCACTTGTAGGTCCACGATTATGGATCTAAGTAGCTTGTGTTAGACAATAGATAACTTGAATAAATCCAAATTAATCTATATGAGAAACTCTTAACAGTATATGTTGGGAACACGTTTTGTAATATTTCAAGTATTGATCATTTGTATTAGGTTGCTTAGGCCTTTAGGTTTGTTATTAGGCCCAGCCCGTGTAGAAGGCCCATGGGCTGTGTCATTTTTATCATTTATTATGTTTAATTATGTATTATGTTAAGCATGTAGGGCTAGTAGCCCAACCTCATGTAAAACTATAAATACCCCTCCCATCCAAGGGAGAGGGTGGTTGGTTGATGAATTCTAATCATTTGGTATTATTGTGTGTTTATCATCTCCCTTCCATCTCTTTCTCTCTCTAGATCTAGCTAGGTAGATCTAGTAGGTAATTAGTGGTAGCTTAATTCATAAAAGTTTAAAACATCAAGTGGTATCATTCGCCTAGGGGTAATTTAGGTTGTTAAAAGATTAGATCTAAAGAAAAAATTACAAAATTCGATTAGTTACTGTTTTGTACTGTTCATCCAAGTTGTTTCTGTTCACTAATCGAGATTTGGTTTATTTGATCGAGTTATTTTTTTAGTCGAGTTTATATTATTCTGTGATCGAATTACTGATTGTTTCATCGAGTTAGACGAAACAATCGAACTTCTACATTTCATCGACTTTCATTGGTAATCGAACAAGACTATTTAATCGAGCTAGATTAAGTAGTCGAACAATCTTTGATCGAACAACTAAGTTTTTGTTTGATCGAACAAATCTTCACCGAACAAGTTGTTTTGATTGAACATTTTTCACCGAACAAGTTTTGCTCGAACTTTCGTAGTCGAACTATTTGATCAAACTTCAAATCACCGAACTTCTTGATCGAACTATTTGATCGAACTTCCATTCACCGAACTTCTAATTGATCGAACTTCTAATTGATCGAACTTCTAATTGATCGAACTTCTCAAGTGATCGAACTTCTCATTGATCGAACTTCTTAGTAATCGAGTTTCTCAATGATCGAACTTCTCAATGATCGAACTTCTAATTGATCGAACTTCTCAGTGATCGAACTTCTCATTGATCGAACTTCTTCGTAATCGAGTTTCTCAATGATCGAACTTCTCAATGATCGAACTTCTCAGTGATCGAACTTCTCATTGATCGAACTTCTTAGTAATCGAGTTTCTCAATGATCGAACTTCTCAGTGATCTAACTTTTCAGTGAAGATTGCATGAAATGCGTTTAACAACTGGTTAACATTGCATGAAAAATTGGAGTGTGAGTTTCTAATATAACCTTTTAGTTTGCATGAGGAGTGTGAGTTTGCGTTTCTTCTTCTGAAAGAACGTGTCCTTATCAAGGGAGTAATTGTTTGAGTTTCTAATATAAAAGGTAATATTCACTAAGGAGTGTGAGGTTCTAATATAAAGGTAATGTTGAAGTTTGCATGTAAAGGTAATATTGCGTGAAGTGTGAAGGTAATATTGTGTGAAGTGTGAAGTTTGCATTTGACATGTGTGGGTGACGTGTTCAGAATATTATAACTTTGTCAAAGACGTGTTTTGTTATCCTTAGTCAAGTTACTTCACTTGGCTATCCTTTTATTAAAGTTGTCAATGACGTGTCTTTACATGTGAAGTATTTTATGAGAATCTCAGTTGACCATTATTAAAGTTGTCAATGACGTGTTACATTGAGACTACATGCGAAGGATAATATCACACACGTGAAGAAAGAATAATATCAAGTTTAATATAATATCACATGAAGGAAGTTTGCTTACACTGGACGAATTTTTCTTTTTAGTTGATTCTTGTTGGATTTTTTTTTCTTTTACCGAATTTTGGTTAGACAAATTTTTTTGGGTATAATTTTGAATCACGACATTGATCAAGCTTTGTTATTCGGGAGTACTTATAGTTTGGGGTGTGATTATTTGGGCTCGAATTAGGACTTGGATTTGGTGTTTTTTTGATCAATTGGGCTACACATCCGTACTTTGTCGACTTTCATAAATCAAGTTTGTGAGATCTATCAAGGTTCATAAGAATATTCCGAGTTTCTAGTATAAAATCCTCCGAGGTTCAACAATTGAATTCTCTGAGTTTCTAGAGTAAAATCCTCAGAATTTCTTCAAGTTATTCACCGTTCAAACATCTAATCTTCAACAACAACCGTTATTATCCTTTAAAGATCCTACATCCACAAGCTACTTCAAGATTAATTTTTTCTTGTTTCACAAGTTACTTCAACAACCGTTTTTTCGACCTTGTTTGTGACTCATCATCTTTCCGCATTTTAGTTTGATTCTTCCGATCTCATCGCAACAATCAAGGGGGAGAGAAAATGCATCAATCAAGGTCGCAAATTAATGAACAGATGTCATCTTTCTCTAATTTTTCACCATCAAACCTTGTTTCTCAAGGATCTCAAGAGAGCGATACGCAAGAGCTATTAATGCAAGAAAAAGAGAGAGAAACGAAAGAGAGATGCATGGAATGTTTTAGATTACTTCATTCACATCTTATGGTCCTCTCAAACAAAGACTTAGCAAGAACATCCATTGGATTCCAACGGGCATTCTTAACACTCTTTGAAGAAGACGTTGAGGTGTTCACAAAAACCATGTTCTTCAATGTGGATCAACTGCAGAAGCAACTTGAAAGAGAAGAATTTCACGAGAGTGAATCCACGGTCGCCTTTAGAGTGCTCAAGGAACAATTTCAGCGATTCAGCGTTTCCTGGTTATCATCAGATTTTGACAGTGTCATGACATGCAAGTATTTTTTGGAATACACTAGTATCGAGGTTAAAACTTTCAAAGACATGCTGACCCAACAAATGGATTCGATGGAAAAGTCAATTGCTGAAAGAGTACTTCACAGACACGAGTTTGACAAAAGAGTGAAAGAAAAGAAGTTGCAGATTCAAGAAGAGCAAGCTAATACGCTTAAAGCACTGGAAGCTGATTTGGTTGTTACAGAAAGCAATGGGACAGAATCAGAAAAGCAGGATGATAGCAGCAGATCATGGAATGGTACAGATGCTGATTGTGCAGATGTCAAACCCACATATGACACAGAGCCTATATTTGACAAAGAGCCAATGGCTAAGGATGACAGCAGCAGATCAATGAATGATACAGATGCTGATTGTGCAGATGTCAGACCCAAATATGACACAGAGCCTCTATTTGACAAAGAGCCAATGGCTAAGGATGACAACAGCAGATCAATGTATGATACAGATGCTAATGGTGCAGATGTCATACACACACATGACACAGAGCCCATATTTGACGAAGTGCCAATGGCTGAGGTACAATCAATTGTCAATAATATTATGTCTGCTCATAATCACCAACTTACTGAACAACCTGAATTCAGAAATGAAGGAATGGTTGATCAGAATGTTGACGAACATCTTGTCAAACAACCTTTGCCTGATTCATTAAATGAAAACAAAACAAATGTACCATCAAATCAAACTCTTGAGTTTGAAAATGCTTGTCTCAAAAAGACCATTTCCCAGTTTCAAAAAGATTTTTCAAAACTAGAGGCACATTGCATCTCACTTGAACTTAAACTGCAAAACGAATCTTTAACTTTGGGTAACAATGGTAAATCTTTGAATGAAGAAAGTAAACGTATGGATACATTAGTTAATGAAAATGAGTTGTTAATAGGTCAAATTCAAGCAAAGGTGTTTGCATATGCTGCATTGCAAAACAAGTTAAGAAGATTGACTGGCCAAAGTATGGATACTAAGTTTGCAAAACCATCAATCTTGGGGAAACCGCCTCTACAACCTATCAGAAAACAATCAGTGGTTAGACAACCAACTGCATTTAAATCTGAACGACCTAAATATTCAAAATCTCGGTTTGCCTCCCAAGTTGTTGAGAAAAATGATTTGACAAAACCAGTCACTCCACACTCTTGGCCTAAGAAAAATGCATATGTCTCTGCTAAACCTCAACAAGTGTTTATACCTGGCTCATCTAGGATTAGTTCAAAAACAGTGTCTAAAGTGAGCATTAAAAGTAAAGAGTCTTATGGCATAAATGACATGTACAAGAACTATGATCTAGAAAAAGCTAGGAAAAAGGCACTACTTCAAAAGGACGGAATTCTGGGTTCAAAACCCTATGTGATGCCTTCCACTGTTTTACAGAACACTGCTAATAGTTGCAAACCAATACCTAGGAGCACTCAACAAACGAATAAGAATTGGCTGGCATCTAAGAGAAGTTGCAATATCTGTGTGCCAAAACATCCTCATGAAGTGAATTCACGTGCAAAGGCACAATCGACTAAGACAATCAAACCAAACAAACCCGTTGAACCAAAAGAAAAGAATCAGAAACCTAAAAAGTGGATCAATATAGGACATAGGTTTTCTCAACTAAGTGATGCTCCCACATTTCATTCCACTGCATCTAGAAGGAAAACATCTCCTAGATCTAACCTTAGGTGGGTCCCCACGGGTAGAGTCTTCAAAACGATTGGTCTTAGGTGGATTCCTACTGGAAAGATTTTAGACAGTTGCACCAAAACGAATGTGAATTCCACAACATCTATCCCTGAGGCTTGAAAGAACACCATAGAAATCATATGCTCGGGTGTCAAGAAGATAATTGACACAACAACTTCATGCTTCTAACATCTGGAACCCAATTTCCCTTGGGGATCCATGTGCTCTGTTTGTCTCTTCTTTCTTTTCAGATATGACTATGGCTTCGGAACAACTCAGTTTCGGACCCGAGCTTAATGTAATGGCTTCTGAGCAAGATCGCTTGGAACCCGCACACAACCGTTTGAACTTCCCTGAATCTTCAGCTGAACCATTACCTTTCAAAAGGAAAGATCTGGAAGATCTGTTTGCTCCTATGTTTGATAACAGTTTGGTTAACAGTGCGTCAGAGGCTTCCACAAGTTCCGCTGCTCAACAACTCCCGAATCAAGCACCTGATCCATCAGCATCTACTTCTACAGTAGTTGCTGACGATGCACCACAACCTGAACCATCATCATCAATGGATAAAACACCTCAACCAGCAGTTGAAGATTCTTCCCACATTTCTAACAAAGTTCCAACCGTTGAATGTGATGGCTTCTGAGCACAACAGCTTAGGACCCGAATCCAACCGTCTCAACTTCCCTGAATCTTTAGCTGCACCTCTATCTCATAATCGCAAAGGATTTGGAAGACTTGTTTGCTCCAACTGTTCGATGATTCTATTGATTGTCGTGCACCAGATGTATCCACCAGTTCCGCTGCACAAACTGTCCAAATTCAAGTACCTGATACATCTGTTACTACAACAACTTAAGTTGCTGCAAATGCACATACAACAAAATCACCATCAACAGTAGAACAAACTGCCTCCAATACTGAGACTACAACTGAAGGTTCCCCACTTCATGAAACACACACCATCCAGTTATGACGGCAGAGTTATCAACAAGCTATTTATGATACTTCACACATCTTCGACTAATTGGACATACAGGGTTTACGCTGCCTCCGTTTCCATCGTAACCATAGTGTGTATGCTTCCGATTCCGCGAAGACATCGTGGGGGAAGAGATAGTGGATGTTCTTTGACTTTTCTTTGGTCTCTTTGATGTTTTTTTTTTGCGCAAACACTCTTATCCCACATGTATCTACAATTAGGGGGAAGAAATGTGCACATCGGGGATGCATAACAGACTCACATGATCGAGCTAACAATTTTATTACTACCGGAGAGATGTCCGCAGAGATGATCAGTGGTTCAGTTTTGTGATTTTGGTGTAATCATTTCAACTTTCACTGGTTGTGATGTGTGAAGTAGCCTACTTATGAGAAAAGATCTTGCTGATTTCTTGCATGTTACCCCCCCAATCGAAGTTTCCGCATTGAGTATAATCGTTACTGAGTGACTAGTCAGATTTCCTTGGTGTGGTTTACGATGTCATCTACAAATTCCACTGTATACTTAAAACTTCAAAAGTTAGAAGACATGGTAACTACATCAAAATTACGAATCTGCGAAAGACGGTTGTCAGTTTGGGGGGAAGCTGATTCAGAAACTTCGCCAAAAAGAAGCGTACGAAGAAGCTGCTAAAGACATACAGCATGAACTGGATTTACAGTCAAGTTCTTGGCTCCAATTGATCACCGACTGAAGTTTCGGGTGCAGATGAGAAGCCTAGAGAGTTACGTGGGATGACGAGCCAGAATTCCAAACATTCTCAATTTTCGACGTCCTGAGTAAACTCAATGGTATTACTTGTCACAAATTTGTCATTATCTCATCATTTGCTTTCATATCACAACGGCTTGTGCACACATAACAGTGTACAACCCGCTCTTGTAAAGAAAGGACCCTGAGGTACGCATCAGTGCCTCAATCCTGAAAAAAGGAGCGAAAGCTTCTTACTTATGAGCAGAATTAAAACCAGAATGTTTTCTAAAAATTTTTCAAACATTCTGCTCATAAGGACAAGTACTCCCTTGTTAAGGGGGAGTATTTGAAAAATATTTGTTCCAAATATACAAATGTTCTTGACGTTCTTCCACAAACACCTCAAAAAGAGCATATTTTAATCAACAGTTTTTCAAAAACAACATTATTATGCTATTTTTGAGGGGGAGAATGAAAAAGTGATTAAAATATGGTATCTCATTGCTGGAATCTCATGAGTGTAAGACTCAAGAATTGACCCTCGAATTGACGATTATAACAGTCAGTAGTCGAAAAGGTATATCCGGGACGAGTAATAATTTCAAACCAGTTCATCTGGTGATGTAAGCGTGTCTCGCGAAGGATATATCTGAGTAGAATGTACCAATTTTGAGCGACGATCTTTGAATATGACCGGGACGGGTAATAATTTTAAGCCAGTCCAACTGGTGATGTAAGCGTGTCTCGCGAAGGTCATGTTCATTGAAAGTCAATCAATTCAAAAAGTGCCAACTCTTCCCGACATGTGCAAATTTCAAAGTGATTTACATATGAGCACATGTTAAGGGGGAGTTCTTCTGAAAATAACAAAACTCTCAAAGTGTTAACAAAACGTGTTTTATAATCATAAACACTTTGAGAAATTTTTCAAAAGGTTTGGTATTGGCATCAATAGGATAGTCATGGTGTTATAAGGTGACTAAGGTTAGGAAATAACCGTCCTATGATCCGCCAGAGCCGGAGGGATCTACCCAAGGACAACACCAATAGTTTAGAACTAGAAAGTCCTAGGTATGATTAAAAAAGGAGAAAAATGAATGAACGGAGAAAGAAGGGGTTGAAGAATTAAAAAGAAAAGCAAAGAAAAGGGTGAAAAGAAATAGCCCTCCATTTGTTCAACCTTAGGGCAGACACCGGGTTCAATACATAATCTACTAGTTGATCAAGAATCACCGGTATTGAAGATCAAAGTCGTCATGGACCCAGTGACGCACTGCACTAAACCTTCTTAGCTACTCAAGTGTCTCTCAAAAGACATTTGTTTCATTCACACGGAGAACCCTTCATAATCTATCGACCTCTCATTCCGAGAGTGTTGATATTGAAAAGGAGGCAATCTGCTCCACGCCTCCGACAACCAAACAAATGTGCACTAATTGAGTCTAGAGCCATGAGATTCATAAAAAGATCTCTTAGGTACACTTAGTATTACTCTGCTGTTCTACATCATAGGCAGCAGATGTAAAATTAAGAAAGTGTCCTTCGCAGATCTTAGCAATCTGCCGAGAACATTCATGAGAAAAGTCACAATTGTGATTATCAATGATTGAATGGAAATCCTGCCAGAGCAACATCAAACAACTCTGACAGCAGGTCACTTCGGTAACTCCTTGTGGGTTACGCTTAGTGTTTTATCCCAAACGGTCTACAGTCGTGGGGTGATCTCCAGCGACTCACTGAATCGTGGGTGCACTTCGGTGTGTCCGTGTAAGCCCTCTCGGGGGTATCCGGTTCAGAACGGCCTGGGCAAGGATTAGAGAAAGTCTTCACACTATGCTATTGACGATCTCAAAGTCTGAGCCTGTAAGTGCCGGTTAGTTCGTGCTGCTGCTGCTGAGGAGCTTGGAGACCTGGAATTCAACCATCACCAAGACTCCATCATGTTCATGTCCTGAAGATTAGTTCTCACCAAGACTCAGAATCATCAAAAGTTCAGTATATGTTTAAGAAAAGTCTAAGTTCAAGCGCTACAACCTTTCATATGTTAAAGATTGAAGAAGTGAGAACAAGTTGAAGAACGAAAGTCACAAGTCATATGAACATGATGGAGAGGACACGAAGACACCAGAATCAAAAGATCGTTGGAATACGGCAGACCACCACCATATCATATCACATCACTATCAAGAACAAAGAACAAAGATTATGAAGACGTCAAAGCCAAAGAAGCAAAGACGACGTCACGCAACCTTGATGACCAATACTTAGGGGGAGATTGTTGGGAACACGTTTTGTAATATTTCAAGTATTGATCATTTGTATTAGGTTGCTTAGGCCTTTAGGTTTGTTATTAGGCCCAGCCCGTGTAGAAGGCCCATGAGCTGTGTCGTTTTTATCATTTATTATGTTTAATTATGTATTATGTTAAGCATGTAGGGCTAGTAGCCCAACCTCATGTAAAACTATAAAAACCCCTCCCATCCAAGGGAGAGGGTGGTTGGTTAATGAATTCTAATCATTTGGTATTATTGTGTGTTTATCATCTCCCTTCCATCACTTTCTCTCTCTAGATTTCTCTCTCTAGATCTAGTAGGTAATTAGTAGGTAATTAGTGGTAGCTTAATTCATAAAAGTTTAAAACATCAGTATATTGATTGTTAATGCGGAATCTTAACAAACAACAAGTATGAAGAACACAACTATGATTACTAACTTCGTATTACTATTAAACTTTCAAATGTCACACTAAAACATAATGTCGTAGGGTTCCTTTTATACTCTAAGGAAACCCTAATGTTACAAAATGTGTGAAAGGATAAACATATCTTCTAATAAGATAACTAATATGTATATATCATTTCCTAACATATAGCTAACAAACTATTCTGTTAAACATAAACAGACTTAACTAATAATACCTGCCAGTACTAACTATGTTTGCCAGACTTAACTTTGTACTGGCAGACTTAACTAAGCTAACAGACTTAATGATTTCATCAGCAGGCTTAAGTCTGTTCTACAATAATTCCCAACAGAATGGTTTTACCTCAACCATTTAAAGTAGATTTCATAATCAAAAGTGATTTGTTTACAACATTTCAAAAATGGTGCAGAAATATAAGCCCATAAAATATTTCAAGTGGTCCCGAATATATAAGAGTCTTCTATGACCATGCCATGCCCTGGCAAGAGCCACAAATAGCATGCTATCGCTTTATACCTGAAAATACATGCTAAAGTGTCAACACGAGGTTGGTGAGTTCATAGAGTTTAGTGTAGAATGTAAAGCATTTGAATAAGGATTTCCCAGCAAAGGCATTGTAAATCCACTCAGTCCCAAGTCCCGCCCATACAAGACTTGCAACCTGTGTGTTTACAACCCACTGCCAAATAAGATTTGGTTTAGGTAAACAAAAGTAATATATGGACAACAAGATTTAAAATAAATTTAGTTCGACCAGTTCATTCGGTTATGTGACCAATTCATTCGGTTATGTGACCCGTTCATTCTGTCATGTAACCCGTTCATTCTGTCATGTAACCAGTTCATTCGGACATATCACTCGTACATTCGGTTATGTGTCCAGTTCATTCGGTTAAGTATGCATAATCTTTTAAAGTGCTTGTGTCCGTGAGTAATAAGAATTAAGGGTGAACTAAGTGAATATACAATGCATTCGAATGAATAACAAAGTCAAAAGTGGAACAATTAATGGTTTGACTAAACAAGTAGCATATTCGAGTAAATCAAGTATAGCATTTAACTGAAAACAAGCATGTATTCTTGATGAGTGCCTATTTACTCATCATTTTAGACCTATATAAGACACAAAAATGACCAAAAACACCCAAATAGACCAAATATTGTTGCAAATATTCGTGGTTTGTGTTTTTATGTGTTTCAGGTACAAAAGGATTGAAAACAGGGCAAAAACGGACAAAACCGAGCACGAGATTGGAAAATCGTCAAAAGCCGAGGCCGGGAAAGAATTTCGAGTTTGGACCAAGATATTTCTCAAGTCAAAGTCAACCCTCAAAAATATCAAACTGTCAAAAATGGTCCTTGGAGATAATTTTCAGATTTGGCATAATTGATCCCTGAATTTACAGAATGTGGCAGTTTTGGTCCCTAAGCTAAACCTAATTCCAAAACTAATCCTAAACTACTACAACTAAACTTATCCCTTTTACCCTTTAACTAAACCCAGCCCAACACCAAATAAACCCAAGCCCAATCACCATAAAACCCAACCCGTTTATCCTTTAGCTAAATACCAGGGTCAACACAAGGTCAAACCCACTCACCCCATGTCCCCCCCTTCAGCCACTCTACTCCAGCCACCCTATTCCCCCCCCCATCACAAGATACCTTTCCCTTTTGCATGTTACCAATGCCACTACCCATCCTAGCTGGAAATCCACTTAGCAAGTTTGGCGCCAAAAATGTGATGAAAGGCTGAGATGATAACAAACCAATCCAATGGTCCAGAAATGATTAGAAGAAGTCAAGAAGAAGATCCCAACTTAGTTTTGTATAAATAGGGTCATTTGTAAGCCTAAAAAGGTGTGTAGATTTTTATTTTAAGTCGTATTTTTAGTTTAAGTGTTCAATTAGTAGAAATTTAAGTTTCCAGTATCAATTTAACTTTGTTTAAGCTCATTTATCTTTAAATCATTCAGCATTGTATAAATTTCTAAAGTTAATGAAATTTCAAGTTTCAAAAGTCTAATGTTAATTCGAATTAAGTTAATTGGTTATTGAAAAAGCTTCTTTTCTGTTTCTATAAGCTCACATAAGCTCACTATAGCTTTTTGTAAGCTTATAATAGTTCAAAACTAGTCTAATCCAAAAATACCAAAAAAGTCAAAGAAAGTCAAAGGAGGGTCAAATAAGCAGTTATGGATGATGGGCAGAAATGGAAGGACCCATGGGTGTTCACTAGCTTATCTTTGATAAGCTAGAGCTTGTAGATTGACATTAAAAGCCCTGTTTTGAGCAAGGGCAGTTGTGAGTAAATTTCTATTTTTTCCCTTTTTACTGTACAAGTGCTTATTGAGTGCTTATTTTCCTTTATTGTGCTTATTTTTTCTATTTAAAGTTAATGTATGCTACTTTGATAGGTTGTAATTACTTAAATTAGTTTTTTCCTTAAATAGCTTAAAAAGCCAAAAAAAAATAGTCAACATAGTCTAGCTTATTTAGTGCTTATTTAGATTTAAAAAGTTTTTCATTAGGGTAAATTTAAGATAGTGAACTAGTGTATTCCAAGAATTAAGCTTAAAACAGTCCTTTCTATTGTTAAAAATCCAAACAGTCCCTTTTAAGGGGTGTTTGGCATAAGCTTATTAGTGGGTCAAATTCTACATCTACTGTTCAAATGCACTCTGGTGAGTTTTGATCTTGCTTGTTTTAGTCCAAAGTAGGTTTTAGTTAGAAGCTTTTACCTGTTTTTAAGGATTTTTAGGTTTTGAGTTGATTAGTATATTTGTAGGGCATGTTCTGATCAAATAAGCTATTTATAGCTATAAGCTCATGTGATCTTATCTTTTGGTATTTTTGCATCTAGTATTGTACATTAATTCTAAACTCAGTACTTGGTTAAGTCCCTTAAGGTTTTGTTCTAGATTAGCTATTGTTAGCTTTTATATTTTTAGAGAAGTGATGGTCATTTGTTGTAATTTTAATAGTGTGTCGTGTGGTTCAATCAAACATGTAAAGGCTTGTGTTGGACTTTGTTTAAGAATGTTTAAGTAAAGAATACAAAAGCCCAAGTCCAACACAAGCCCACCACAAAGCCTTTTAGGGCAACAAAGGCTTCCACTTCACTATATATACCACACACTCTCACAATTTCATGTGTGCCTCTTAGTCTTGTCTAGGTGTGAGAGTGTGTGTGTGTGTGTGTGTATGTTTTATCTTTGTTTGTTCTCTCATTGATTTAGTAATAACATTCGGCCATCAAGTATTTCACACGCATCACTTTCTTTCATCTATTCTTCTTATTTACTTTGAGTGTCACGATATTGAGTAGTTGTTATTAATATAGTTTTAGTTTGTGTGATAAAAGTAGATCTTTAGTATTACAAGTGCTATCATCCGCCAAACAAAGTTTTAGGTCTAGTTGTGTTGTTGTTTAAATCGTTATTTTGTCAAAAGTTTCTAGCTTTTATATCTTACGTGGGTTTTTAAAGAAAAAGTTGCAAGCTTTTAAGTATTTACGTGAGTTTAAAGGAAAAAGGTGATAGCTTTTTTAGTTCTTATAGCGTAAAACTGAAGTTTGCTTATAAAAGTCTCAAGATTTATTACTTTTACGTGAAGTTTAGAAAGATTTTGATAAAAAGCTATAAGCTTTGTGAATTTTAGTGCGTTAAAATCAAAAAGGTGATAGCTTTGTTGTGATATTGTGGTGGTTTACGTGAAAAGTTGAAGTTTGTGATCGGAAAAAGTACTACAAAAATCCAAGGTTCGAATCTTCAAAGGTGTGACTTGATTTTTATTACTTTTCTTGTATAAGAATCATAATAAAAGTGGGCTAATCGTCTTGAGATTATTATCAAAATCTTCTAAAGATTCTTGATAAAAGAGGGTTTTTCGAAATTCATTTTCGATTGAAAAGGGTTTTTCGAAAATCATTTGCGACTCAAAAGGGTTTTTCGAAATTGGTTTCTAATTTGGTCCTCTTTCGTAATTGCTGCTCTTTTTCGCAATTCACAAGCTTTCGGAATTGGTGTTTGCTTTCGCAAATCTGAATACCTTTCGCAATTGGTTCTCGGACATCAAAGGGAAGCTTTTCGCAATTGGTTATCGGGCAACAAAGGCCTTTCGCAATTGATCTCGGACAGCCAAGACTTTTCGCAATTGTCAGCTTTAGCCCTTTTCGCAATTGGCAGTTTGTTCAAGTTTAAAAATTGGCAGAATCAGCCCCTCGCAATTGTGTTAAACGCATTCCAACTTAAATAAATTTTATAAATTTGCTTACTCTTGTAATTTCTACAACATCAAGGATTACGGACTCGGTATTTTCTCACTTGTATAAGTGTGTAAAATACTTCGACAAACGGATATCTTCTATCTTGTATAAGATGATTAGATTTTTTTTATATAAATTACCAATTTATATAAATTAGATAAATTCTATCTAAATTGAAATTTTGCCATAATTTGTATAAATTTTGGTTAAATTGAAATTTCTATAGAAATTGTCATTTTATCTAAATTGTAATTTACATAACTTTTGTCGAATTTGTAATCTTTTGATTTTGTCTAAATTATAGTCTAGTCAAATTTAGTAACTTTATTTAATTTTTTTTGTTTATCTAAATTGTAACTTCAACGACCTTCAACAACAAACAAAGGCTTCACAACATCAACTAAGTTCAACCTTCAACAACCACAACACCTATTTCTTTGCAACGATCCTGAATCAACCGAATCAACTTTATCATACAACATCAACAATGACTACTCAACAAGACATACATGCAGCCGGTGCTGAAAACCGTCCTCCTATGCTAGAAAAAGGTAGTTATCTTCCATGGACAAGCCGTATGCTTCGATACATGAAAACCAAACCTAATGGACAAGGCAAACTCTTGATGATTATATCCATCCAAAAAGGTCCCTTCAAGCCTCGTCAGGTTCAAGGACCGGGTAATCCTAACTCAACACCTCCCGTTGCACCATCCTTTCGTGAACAAAAAGAAGAGGAATACACAGCAGAAGATTGGAAGCAAATCGAAGCTGATGACTTGGCAATGCATTTAATTCAACTTGGTTTACCACAAGAAATATTTTGTGCTGTGGACAGCTGTGAAACTGCTTATGATATGTGGGAACGAGTTAGAAGGCTTTGTCATGGTACAGAAATTGGTCAACAAGACATCGAAAACAAGCTTCTGACTGAATGGGAGAAGTTCACATCCATCCCGGCTGAACCAATTGAATCTTACTACACAAGGTTTTGTACTCTCATGAATGAGCTCATCAGGAACAAGTTGGCTCCAAGGCAAATTGTTCAAAACATCAAGTTCATCAACAACCTTCCAGAGGAATGGGGACGATATGTCACAATCGTTAACCGAACAAAGAATCTTCATGAGGTGAACTATGATCGACTGTATGACTTCTTGAAACAAAACCAGAAAGAGGCAGATGAAGTTAGGAAGGAGAAGCTAGCCAAACAACATGATCCTCTAGCATTGATTGCTCAAGCACCATCACCAACAACTGTAAACACACAACCATCATCACCAACTCCCAATCAGAACTACATACAACAACAACACGTTCCTCAAACCACTGTCATACCACAACAACAACCATTCTACCCACAACAACAACAAGTCATTCCACAACAGAATCCACTATTCCAAGAACCTGAAGTCACTGACCAAGATGAAGTTATGGTAGCTATGACACATGCATTTGCTCTAATGTCAAAAGCATACCAAGGACGCTATTCCACACCTACCAACAACAACTAAAGGATCTCATCGAACACTCGTAATAGACAGATTGCACAGCCGAGTTTCAATATGGGTCATCAAGGACAAATGGTTGGAGTTTATGGGAATCAGCAAGGATATGCTACAGGGTTTCAGATGGGAAATCAAGGGCAGCATGCAGGCAATCAGATGGGTCAGTATATGGGTAATCAAAATCAGTTGGGTCAAGTTGCTGGAAATCGAAGGGGTCAGAATATGGGGAATCAGTTTGGGAATGTTGCTGCTTCAGTAGTTGGGAAAGTTGGGAATATGAATCAAGGGAATGTGTTGAAATGTTTTAACTGTCAAGGTACTGGTCACATGGCAAGGAACTGTCCCACAAGGCCAAAGAAGAAAGATCCAGCATATCAAGGACAAATGGCAAGGAGCTGAACCAATTGAATCTTACTACACAAGGTTTTGTACTCTCATGAATGAGCTCATCAGGAACAAGTTGGCTCCAAGGCAAATTGTTCAAAACATCAAGTTCATCAACAACCTTCCAGAGGAATGGGGACGATATGTCACAATCGTTAACCGAACAAAGAATCTTCATGAGGTGAACTATGATCGACTGTATGACTTCTTGAAACAAAACCAGAAAGAGGCAGATGAAGTTAGGAAGGAGAAGCTAGCCAAACAACATGATCCTCTAGCATTGATTGCTCAAGCACCATCACCAACAACTGTAAACACACAACCATCATCACTAACTCCCAATCAGAACTACATGCAACAACAACACGTTCCTCAAACCACTGTCATACCACAACAACAATCATTCTATCCACAACAACAACAAGTCATTCCACAACAGAATCCACTATTCCAAGAACCTGAAGTCACTGACCAAGATGAAGTTATGGCAGCTATGACACATGCATTTGCTCTAATGTCAAAAGCATACCAAGGACGCTATTCCACACCTACCAACAACAACTAAAGGATCTCATCGAACACTCGCAATAGACAGATTGCACAGCCGAGTTTCAATATGGGTCATCAAGGACAAATGGTTGGAGTTTATGGGAATCAGCAAGGATATGCTACAGGGTTTTAGATGGGAAATCAAGGGCAGCATGTAGGCAATCAGATGGGTCAGTATATGGGTAATCAAAATCAGTTGGGTCAAGTTGCTGGAAATCGAAGGGGTCAGAATATGGGGAATCAGTTTGGGAATGTTGCTGCTCCAGTAGCTGGGAACGTTGGGAATATGAATCAAGGGAATGTGTTGAAATGTTTTACCTGTCAAGGTACTGGTCACATGTCAAGGAACTGTCCCACGAGGCCAAAGAAGAAAGATCCAGCATATCTGCAGAAAGCATTACTGTTGTCACAAAAGGAAATGGACAGGTTACATTTGAGTGCAGAGGAGAATGATTTCATGGCACTGATGGATGATATGGAAGATCTGGAAGATATCGATGCCAACTGCATTTTCATGGCCAATCTTCAGGAGGTTAAATATGACACGGATTCTGATGCACCTCCTGCTTATGATGTCAACGTGATCTCTGAGGTCATTGAAATTTGTCTTTGGATCGTCGACTCGGGTTGCTCCAAGCACATGACCGGGAATCTGAAGCTGCTGATCAACTTTGTATGGAAGTTCATGGGAACAGTTCAGTTTGGAAATGATCATGTAGCAGCTATTCTAGGTTATGGAGATCTACAATTTGGAAATTTTTTAATCACTCGGGTTTACTATGTCGAAGGATTGGGACACAACTTGTTTTCAGTCGGACAGTTTTGTGACGCAGATTTAGAGGTTGCATTTAGAAGGAACACATGTTTCGTTAGGAATTTCATTGGAGATGATCTCTTAACCGGAAATCGTGAAACCAATCTTTATGCTATCGACATTAACCAAATGGTCTCTTCATCACCAATTTGTCTCATGACAAGAGCTGACGAAACTAAGTCCTGGTTGTGGCACAGACGTTTATCCCATCTCAACTTCGACACCATAACAAAACTTTCCAAAGACAACATTGTCACCGGTCTCCCTAAATTCAAATACACCAAAGAACACTTATGTCCATCCTGTGAGCAAGGAAAATGTGGAAAACTAGAAGGGGGGGTTGAATAGTTTTACGTCTTTTTAATTTTATTATGAAAGCTTTATTTACCTTTTATAAAAAACTTAGATTTGAATTGTTAGGATCTCTGGGAAATAAGAGTTCATTGTTGCTGCCGATAGTGTAAAGTTGGTTCCTGCCGATAGCTTGGTTCCTGCTGAAAGCTTATTGCTGCCGACAGTGTTATCTTGTTCCTGCCGATAGTGTTGATTGCTGCGGATAGTATTATTTGTTATCCGTATATTTAGAATGTTTGTTATGATTTATTTTTAGAAGAGATTGTTGTTAATCTCTTTACACGTTTTCTTGTAGAACGGGTTAGGGTTAGGTGATCTTGTTAGTATAAAAGATAAACCCGTCTATGAGTTTATACACGCCTTGAACATCTTTTAATATTCAATAAACGATTCTTAATTCAATAGTTTGATCCATAGAGGATCATTGTTCTTTTAGAGTTTTTCTTCTTTATAATACTTGCTGTTTAGTTTCCGCATAAACGCTTGTATTGCAGAGGTTCTTGTTTATACCAAGCTCAATCAAGCTCGAAGTACTCGATCCTACAAGTGGTATCAGAGCCTGGTGAGGATCTCTGATAAAGAAGAAAAAGTTTTGGTGCAGGAGCAGATCTGGTGATTATTTTCTTGATAATCGTTGTTTTATTTTGGTATCGATCAGTTCAATTGGTGGTTTTATATTAATTCCGTCAAGTAGCACTAAAGATATTTAATCGGATCATCACGTGGGGCTGTTCAGTAGTTTTAAATTGATAATTATTATTATTCGAATGTTGGTCTGCATTTGTAGTGTTCTATTAATTAATTCGAAAAGTGGGACTGAATTCGGTTTTGTCGCATAGTTCAATTAATTGGGCTGATTTTACCTCGTACTGATTGAATGAATAAATTGGCTGTGGGGTATGATTGATATATGTATTCTCGTACTCATTAATTTTGATCAGTCAATTTGTTTTTATTGATCGGTTGCTGCTGATCATTTAATTTGGACGCTAGTGTTTGTTGGGTCTGAGAGTTTTACTGCTGTTATTGATTTAATTTTGGGTTTCATTAGTCAGTGGGCATTAATTGTGGTTTGTGAGCAGTTTGGTCGTTAGTATCAAAGAACAAATCATTCTCTTAAACCATCATACCATGACCACATTCGAATCAGATGATTCTTTTGAGACACGTGCCATGAAGATTAGAAACTTGATACCTATTCATCCTAGGGTAGACTGGTCAAAAGATGAAGGAAAAGATAAGGAAAGATGAGCCACTCATGTTAATGAAATGGTTGCTGGACATGAGACAAAAGTTGAGGTATTTAGTAAGGTTGCTGAAGCACAGGCAGATGTGGCTTTTGAATTCGCTTTCATGAGTTTCCCATCTAAGGTACCAAGTTGTTCTGTTGCTTGTCATGATTTATATGCTTTATTTAAGAAAGAATATGATGACATGGAATCTCAATATAAAGATATGTTTATACAGCTCAAAGCTCATAAAAATGCTGTTAAAACATTAGAACAACAAAAAGTCTGGTACCAAAAGAATCAGTTAGCCTATGAGGAAAAGATAAAGGTTTTAGAGAGGGACTTGAAAAACACCACTAATGAGCTTAAATATTCTGAGTCTCAAAAAGCTAAGGTGGTGTTAGAGAAACAGGAGTTGCAGACTAAACTAGACAATACATTGGGTAGGTTTGATAAATGGAAAGATTCATCTAAAAACCTAAACAAGTTAGTCGATAGTTCTATGTCTACAAAAACTAAAAGAGGTTTAGGGTATGGTGACTACATAGGGCAAGATCAATTTTATGACCCTAATGAGTATAGTGTTTTTGACCCTGAACCTGTAGACTATCAAATTCCTGTTAAGTATGTGAAAGAAGGTGAATTGCATGCTGTCCCTCCTCCTATAAGAGGTGTGTTTAAACCTGTCCCTATGCACTCTGACCTTGACATTGACTTAAATGAATCACACATGACATATGGCAAAAAGTCAAAAGACTTATCTGATTCTAAGTGTAAAACTGATGACTTTGTCTCTTGTTCTACAAGTGACAAGTCCTATGAATCTAAGTCCACAGACTATGTCTCATGTGATTCAAGTGATAAGTCTGTCACACCCAAGTCCCATGACTTCTTCACAAAAGTAGCTGATGATAAACCTATTTCTAATCAAACAGCCTCTTTTGACAAAAGTTCTCTTAATACTATTAAAATTAGTTCTCCTTCAAGTAATGGTAGTGAGACTTTTGTGTGTAATAAAACAAGATATGGAAAGAACAAAAAGATTAAAAAGAAATCTTGTTTTGTTTGTAGAAGTTATTCTCATTTAATTAAGGATTGTGATTTTTATGAGAATAAAATGAGTGTGTGTGCTGAACAACGAAAACCTAGATCTTTATGGAAAAATGTAGAGAGTATACCCCCATTTGTCCCTAGAGCAAATGCATTTCCTTCTGGTAATGCAAAACGACCAGCACATTTTCCTTCTGGTAAGCCAGATCCAGCTGGTCAAACCAAGTTTACTGGTTGGAAAAGGAATGTTGCTAGACCATTCTACATACCTATTAGCACTTACTTTCGGAATGGTTTTTGGCCTGGTTATTATGACCCAAGGTATATGGGGGGAACAAGATGGGATACTGGTCTTAAGCCCTCAACAGGTTGTTCTTGGACAAATAAAAGAAAAGATTCATTCTGGGTACCCAAGAACAATAGTCCTTGTCAGGTGCACTGATTGAGGGGAGGCATAAGCCTAAGGGGAGGCTTATTGTTGTATATTTTGTGCTAACTAACCTTTTTGTTTAGTTTGTTTTGTGTTCACTAACTAAAATAATGCAGCTGTTGAATTTGATTTTGGTCTGTTACTGATCTGTGTGGGGCTGAGATAAAGTAGATTAGTCATCTATGGGGGCTATTAAATTGAATGGTGCACATGGTTCGAATTAATGTGGGTCTGATGTTCACATGGTCAGTCAATAACATTACTTGCCACTGCTTACTGTCTTGTCACTTGGTAATTTTATATTCGATCGTGTGGGTCTAAAGGGCTAGTCACTCGTTCGAATACTATTTTAATTACTTGGTCGGTGGTCAATGTTGCAAGTGAAGAATTCAATTTAATTTGATTCATACTGATGTGATGCATTTTCTCGTATGCATTAATTGAATTGTGTGGGGCTTCTAGGTTTTGTCGTTTACTGATCTCAAGTGATCAGTCAATGCTGGATTGATTATTTTATTCGGATTGTGGGCTGCTATTATACTAATTCGAATTGATAGTCAACTGTGGAGCTGAATTTAATATTCAATTTTCTCAAGTGGGATCAATGGTAAAATATTAAATTGATCATAGTACAGCATTTATAAGTTGTCGAATGGTAAATTTATTAGTGGTTGACACTGCTGCTGTTTGACTCTTTTATGAGTGCTTGGTACTTTGATTCTATCTGCATTACTTTTCCTGCTGCACTCACATGGTTCCTGCTGCTAAGCTTGCACTGTTTCTGCTGGTAATGCTTCAGTTCCTGCTGGTAGTATTCTCATTACTGCTGAACGCCATTCCTGCTGCTCGGTTCCTGCTGTTCGGATTCAGCTGGTATAGTTACTATTATTAAAAAAAAAAAAAAAAAAAAAAAAAAAAAAAAAAAAAAATTTGCATTTTCATTTTCTTTCTTTATTTTGTTTATTTTCTATCTTTCTTTCTTTCTTTTGTTTCTTTTCTTATTTTCTTTCTTTTCTGTTGGTGTGTTTCTTAGTTAAAAAAAAAAAAAAAAAAAAAAAAAAAAAAAAAAAAAAAAAATAAAAAATTCTTATGTATATTTGTGTGCTAATAAGTGGTTTTGAGCAACACCTTGCAGGTACAGTGTTGGTGTTTACACCTACACAATAAATGGTGCTCAACTCACCATGTCTTACAGACAAGAAAGAGTTGACTCACCATGAGGGTACGGCTCTGGTGTGATAATCAAATCCGTTGATAGCTGTAATAGCTTGCTCAAAGCTATAGGGTACTTCAACTCACCCATGATTCATTTCTGAGAGTTGAAAATGGTTCTCAATTCACCATGGATGTAACCCTTATGGGATCCAAAGGATTGGCTAGTCCACAAAAGTATGGTTTGTGGTAAAGACACTTGGTATCCATATTTGGTATTCAATTCACCAAGGTTTTGTTGTAACCAAAGAATTGGCTAGTCCTGAGCACACGGCTACAGGTAAAGACAAGTCAAATCCGTTTA
Organism: Artemisia tridentata subsp. tridentata; assembly: GCA_021014915.2. Lineage (NCBI taxonomy): Eukaryota > Viridiplantae > Streptophyta > Magnoliopsida > Asterales > Asteraceae > Artemisia > Artemisia tridentata. The sequence continues at coordinate 279,566,451 of CP139505.1, read as the reverse complement.
TAGTTGCTGATTTGCTAATAAATCAGATGGTTATCAATGTACCATGGTCTAACACACCTAAACATTGGCTACTCCAGTAGTGATGGCTATTGGTAAAGAGACATCAAATCCATTAATTTTCAATGATTCACCTCTCACAGGAGTTAACACACCTGGATGTGATGAGAATAGTATGAAACTTATGTGATTTGATGTACATATTGTCATAGTAGCAGCCAAGTTCAAGTGAAGTAATGGTGACCAGTATACATGTTTTGGAGAAGATTTCTAATTCCTGCTGCTCTATTGAAGTTGCTGCTGGATGCTATAGAAGTTGGAATCTTGAAGTTATTAAAGTTGTTGCTGGTTACTTCTTATTGTTGCTGCTAAGTCGCAGTCCTCAAGCCTGAGTTTATGAAAGCTTTATCACAAGGGAATCTTGCAGGTTAACCTAGTCAACCTCAAGATTAGGGGAGGATTGTTAGGATCTCTGGGAAATAAGAGTTCATTGTTGCTGCCGATAGTGTAAAGTTGGTTCCTGCCGATAGCTTGGTTCCTGCTGAAAGCTCATTGCTGCCGACAGTGTTATCTTGTTCCTGCCGATAGTGTTGTTGCTGCGGATAGTATTATTTGTTATCCGTATATTTAGAATGTTTGTTATGATTTATTTTTAGAAGAGATTGTTGTTAATCTCTTTACACGTTTTCTTGTAGAACGGGTTAGGGTTAGGTGATCTTGTTAGTATAAAAGATAAACCCGTCTATGAGTTTATACACGCCTTGAACATCTTTTAATATTCAATAAACGATTCTTAGTTCAATAGTTTGATCCATAGAGGATCATTGTTCTTTTAGAGTTTTCTTCTTTATAATACTTGCTGTTTAGTTTCCGCATAAACACTTGTATTGCAGAGGTTCTTGTTTATACCAAGCTCAATCAAGCTCGAAGTACTCGATCCTACAAGTTTACCGATCCACTAGGTCAACCACAAGTTTAGGGGAGGAATAATGATTCAAGGGGTAGCATGTTCAAGGGGAAGCATTGTTCAAGGGGAAGCATTGAAGACAGTTTTGTAATATCAAATAGGGGAAGATTGTTGGGAACTATGATTTGATTATTACAAAACAAGAAGGACTGAAGATGACAGATGTTAGGAATCTGGGAAATACTTTGTGTCTCATTGCTGCCGATCTCATTGCTGCCGATAGATGGTTCCTGCCGATAGCTTTGGTTCCTGCTCAAGCTCATTGCTGCCGACAGTGATATCTTGTTCCTGCTGTTAGTGTTTTTACTGCGGGTATTAGTTATTGTTATCCCGTAAGTTTAGAGTGTTTGTTTGATTTATTTTTAGAAGAGATTGATGTTTATCTCTTTACATGTTTTATTTGTAACAGGCTGTATTAGGGATTAGGGTTTTTCTTATCTATATAAGAAACATACAGCCATTCATATTGTATGACTTCAACACTTCAAGAAAAACATTCATCAATATCAGAATTCTTAGTTCATAGTCTGATCCATAGAGGATCATTGTCTTTTCTTCTTTATTATACTTGTTGTTTAGTTTCCGCATAAACACTTGTATAGCAGAGGTTCTTGTTTATACCAAGCTCAATCAAGCTCGAAGTACTCGATCCTACAGAATTTATATGAACTCAACTTTTGAACAATATGAACAAATATAAGTAAATCTAAATAAACAATGCAAGTAAAGTAATGAAATGAAATGAAAGATAGAGATGGAAAGATCGAACCGCGAGACAAAGGATTTATAGTGGTTCGGCTACAAGGACACCTTCCTTGCCCTACTCCACTCCTCGAGCACCTAACTCGAGAGTTTTCTTCACTATGTCAACAAGCTCCCTTATGGCGGAGAAAACCTTACACAACTTTAGCTTACACCAATTTTACGACACAAAGCTAAATGTCGAGTTCTAATCGTAGCTAGAACCAATCTCACAACTTCAATCACAACTTCTTCACGACTTCTTCCCGACTTCTTCACAACTTCTTCACACCAGCTTCACGACTACTCCACTACCTAACACTACTTATTTACTCTTCTATTTCTTTACACCTTCACTACTTACACACCTTAACTTCTTCACAACTTCACTACTTACACACTAATCTAGCCTAAACAATTATGCTCATACCTATCTAACAAATATACACAACTTATACACAAATGAATGAATGATTACACAAACAACTTAGGTAGCAAGATGATACTAAGTTGCAATACTTCTTCTTTACTTGTTGAAGGAGTATTCTTCTTTTGCACTTGAATGGTAGAAGCTTGGATCACTTAGAAACCAATGCTTAAGAATATATGATCAAAGGATTTAGAAAGGATTAGAAGAGATTTAGAACAGAAGGTTTGGGGTGCAAAAGGTGAGGAAAAAGTCCAGAGATGAACCAGTATTTATAGGCAAATCTGAGGACCTAGAGGAGCGGGGCGGTCCCCTTAAATAGGTGGCCGGTCCCCTTAATTTTAAAGGGACCGCCTAGTAATTAAGGGGGCCGCCCAAATCCGAATGTTGCTCAGATTTGTCTTTTTGTGGGAAAGGTTTTTCTGGAACATTTTTGCCATTTTTGGTTGAAAATTTGAATTCATATATTTATAATAGATTAAACATATTTATTTAATACCAAAAGTGTTTTTCTAAAAAATATAAAATGTTTGTGACATTTTATAAAAAGTTTAGTGATTAAGAAAAAAAGTTCCTTTGATCATATAATGCATTAAGTATTTGTTTATTCATACCTTAAGTGATTGAGTTGTCAAAATAGATATTTACAACTAAATACTTGTTTACGTCATAATCTTTCATTTAATGATTTTACATTTTGTGATTATCAAAACGTAGAGATATCGAAAAATATTAATAACGTGTTTAGTCATTATTTATATCAACAATCTCCCCCTTTTTGATGATTACAAAATCTAAACTCATTAAATTGAAAAATTAATTTTTAGACAAGTATTTAGTGAGTTTATATCTACTTCTCCCCCTTTTTGTAGAATCAAAAAGGTTATGCCGACAATTTTTTTTAAATTTGTCGGGATGAGAACTCCCCCTTGATGTGTACTCCCCCTCGTTTGAGGGCACCAAGGAGACGAGCTATGGAAATCTTGGCTGCAAAAACAAGTTAAGAACACAAGACATATATATGCATAGCAAAAATATTTAGAACAAACAACTAATTTTATTCATTCATTCAAGATGATCATGTATAGCACATGAATCATCATTACATCACACGATATGCGTAAAACATAAGGGTTACAACATAAGTAAAAGACACTAATGGTCCTAATATTGCCAAAGAGAGCGATTGGACTTGCTTGCGACACAAAAGGGTGAGGGATTTTATTTTGGGGCGGAAAGCTTGTGAATGGGGCTTAGTTATTTGATGGTGAAGGAAATAGAGCGGATGAAGTGGATCTAACGATATTATATCGTTTTAGGGGAGGAATAGGATGAGGACGGGTGAGTAGATATTCGATCCAAGAAATATCTTCACTTAAGTGGAGAATTTGTTTTTGAAGGAAGATGCAACAAGGGCAATAGTGGGTGTGGTTTGTAACTTGATCCAAGTTGAGAGAGTGAGGTAAGAAATTTGAGTAGGGTAAGGATGGAGGTTTTCCCTTGTTGCGTTGTGCAAGGTGCATAGCAAGGAGATCACTAAGATCATGGATTTGGTTAATCTCTTCATGAAACTTTTGCCTTTCCGTGGGAATGTGGATTTGATCATTTGGTGGGAATGGATGAAATTAGGGTGTGTGGTTTGAGGTAAAGTTTGATGTTTGACCAAAATGATAAGGGTTTTCAAAGGTTTCATTGAAGTTGGTTTGAGGTTTAGAAGTGTAGTTTGGAATGAATGTGGATGTTTGGCCAACATGATAGGGTTTGTGAAATGGTTCAATGGAATGAGGTTGAGATCTTGGAGAGTAGTTGGGAATGAATGAGGATGGAGGTGTTGGTTGTCTAGTCACACCATTTGTGATGTACTTGTTGTGAGGGTGAGGTTTTCTTTTCCACCCAGGTTTTATGGTCATCCTTGCTAGCCTTGAGGTTTTTGGTTTTGGGTTGATGGGAGAAGACATGATGAGATGAGTGTATATGGTGAGGAATGAGGATATTTATAGTGGAGGATTGATGTGATTAAGGATGGATAAACTTGTTGTGGTGATCAGGACATAATATGTTTGTGAATTTAGGGAAGGGTAGGATGAAATGGGCTAAAAAGCAGAAAAAGATTCTGTGAACTCAGCCTGTAGATGGCCGGTCCCCTTAATAATTAAGGGGGCCGCCTTATGAATTAAGGGGGCCGCCCATCTGATGGTGTTCTGAGTTCCAGAAATGGGTTTTTTTCTGCAGGAATAGGTAAGGAGGGCTATGTTTTGAGTTTTTGGTTTTAGGCAAGTCTCACTCTTTGAGGCAATAGAGAAATATATTAATAATTATGCATGTAAGACATATTAATTAAACACATAAACAAGCAATAAATTATATCTAGCAATCAAGGATTAATCATATAAGCCAAGGATAATAGAATAAAGGCACTAGAAACTAACAAGAAATAGGTGATGGAACAAAAGTGGAGATGTGATTAGCAATTTTGTTCTAGTGTGTGCCTATATGCAATAAATGTGGAGATGTGATTGTTTCGACTCCTAGATGCAAAAATTTCCTAAGAAACAATCCAAAGTCTCCTTGATTTGATTTTGCTCAATATATGAATATCAAAGATATATATTAGATTATATATTTTGACAATTCATGTGAGATTTTATGCATGAAAGAAAAGTGTTTTTAGCATTATTTAACAATGCAAGGAAAATGGTTTTCATGTGTTTTCCTAAATGTGAGAATGATTTGAAGAAAGTAGATTGGGTTTTGTATATAAATATATTCATGCAAAAGAAAAATGTTTCCCAATCTTTAGGTTTGTGCAAAACAGATTCCTAGACACAAATGAGAGGAAGGCAGAAAGGAAAAAAAAATTTGTCAGACGATGGCCGGTCCCCTTAATGAGAGGCCGGTCCCCTTAATAATTAAGGGGGCCGCCTTTATAACATTAAGGGGGCCGCCCATCTGATGGACCAAAAATGCAGAAAATTCAGTCAATTTGTTCCATCATTCCTAAGCCTAAACGTAAGTGGTTGAAGAGTTCGCGCTTAAGGGGTTTAGTGAATATGTCCGCTATGTTATCTTCCGATGCAACCTTTTCTATAGATATGTTTCCTTTTTGAACATTATCGCGAAGAAAGTGGTGACGTATTTCTATATGTTTAGTCCTAGAGTGTTGAACGGGATTTTTACTTAAATCTATAACACCTTTGTTATCGCACATAATAGGGACATTATCTAACCTAATGCCATAATCTATAAGAGCTTGTTTCATCCATAGTGCTTGTTGACATGCCTTTCCATCGCTTACGTATTCGGCCTCTGTAGTAGAAATAGCAAGAGCGGTTTGCTTCTTTGAAAACCAAGATGTTAGGCAACATCCCATGAATGTGCATATACCGCTAGTGCTCTTTCTATCCACGTAGTCTCCCGCATGATCCGAATCCGCATAGACGATGGTTTCTATGCCGGATCCCTTAGGATACCATAATCCTAAGTGTATAGTGCCTTTAATGTATCGAAAGATACGCTTAACCGCTTCTAGGTGAGAGGTTTTGGGATCCTCTTGAAAGCGAGCACAAAGGCAGACACTAAACATGATATCCGGTCTACTTTCCGTTAGGTATAGTAAACTACCTATCATCCCTCTATACTTAGTGTTTTCTACGGACTCACCTTCTTCATCTCTTGTGAGTTTTACTTCCGTAGACATCGGTGTTTTCATAGGCTTAGATTCTTCTAATTCAAACTTCTTAAGCATCTCCTTAATGTACTTAGATTGATTAAAAAATATTCCATCTTCTAATTGTTTTATTTGTAATCCTAGGAAGAAATTAAGTTCACCCATCATACTCATCTCAAACTCATCATGCATGTTTTTGGTGAATTCATCACACATATCCTGACAAGTCGATCCAAATATAATGTCATCGACATATATTTGGACAATGATGAGATTTGGACTTTTCTTTTTCGTGAAAAGAGTGTTATCTACCATTCCCATGGAATAATAATGTTTAATAAGAAATGCTTTTAATCGATCATACCAAGCCTTAGGAGCTTGTTTGAGTCAATATAAAGCTTTCTTGAGTCTATAAACATAATCAGGTTTTGCGAAGTCAATGAATCCTCGAGGTTGTGCCACGTATACCTCCTCATTGATAAAACCGTTAAGGAATGCACTTTTCACATCCATTTGAAATAACTTAAAGTCTAGGGCGCATGCATAAGCAAGGAGTATTCTTGTAGATTCTAATCTAGCTACGGGGGCATAAGTTTTGTCATAATCAATTCCTTCTTGTTGATTATAACCTTGGGTAACTAACCTAGCTTTGTTCCTAGTAACAATTCCATTTTCATCTAACTTATTTCTATATACCCATTTAGTTCCTATGATGGTCATGTTCATGGGATTTGGTACTAGTTCCCAAACGTCATTTGTCTTAAATTGATTTAGTTCTTCTTGCATAGCCATAACCTAACTTTCATCTTTTAAAGCCTCATTTACATTTTTAGGTTCTATTGTTGAGAGAAAACAAAAGAACTTATTTTTATCTTGAGCTTGTGATCTAAGAGTTCTTTGATTTAGGCTTCCTATTATATTATCTAGTGGGTGTGATTTAGATTCCTTAACATTTACTATTTCGTTTTCTCCTAGTGTTATATCTTCATTATCATCACCTAAGGGTTTAGTTTTACTAACCTCAATAGCTTCTTTTTCAACTAGGTCATCATCTTCTAGCGGCAATGTCTTAGGTGGTGGTGGAGTTTCATCAAATGTTACATTCAAGGATTCTTCTACTTTCATAGTGTGTTTATTAAGTATTATATACGCTTTACTATTTTGCGAATACCCTAGTAAAATTCCTTCGTACGAATTAGGATCAAACTTAGTAAGGTAATCTTTTGTATTGAGAACAAAACATTTGCTCCCAAATACCCTAAAGTAGTTTAGATTAGGTTTTCTACCTCTTAATAGCTCATATGGGGTTTTTCCTAAAATTCGCCTAATTGAGACTCTATTTATTATATATGTTGATGTATCTACGGCGTGGCACCAAAATTTTTGTAGGATAGATTGTTCATTTAGCATTGTTCTACTCATTTCTTGTAAGGAACGATTCTTTCTTTCTACTACCCCATTTGATTGTGGAGTGCGAGGAGCGGAGAAATTGTGAGATATTCCATTTAAATCACAATATTTTCTGAACTGCACTTCGTTATCAAATTCCCGACCATGGTCCGTCCTAATAGATACTATAGAACATCCTAATTTGTTTTGAATCATTTTACTAAATATTTCAAACTTATCAAAGGCTTCGGTTTTATCACTTAAAAATCTAGTCCACGTGTATCGTGAATAGTCGTCTACAATTACTAAGGTATAACGGTTACCTCCGTAACTCCGCACAGCGGATGGACCAAAAAGGTCCATGTGTAATAATTCTAGGCATCTAGTAGTGGAGACTATATTCTTAGCTTTGTGACTAGCATATGATTGTTTTCCAATTTTACAAGCATCGCAAAAATGTTGATCATATCTTAGGTTAGGCAAATTTCTAACTAATTCCTTAGAGGCTAGGGATTGTATTTGTTGCATATTTGCATGACCTAATCTCCTATGCCACAGTGTAGAGTTTTCATCTAAGATTTCTAGACATATTTTATCTTCCGGTTTATTTCCTAGTTTCATGACATATACGCCACCTTTCCTAATTCCTCTACCTATGACCTTTCCGTCCTTAACTATTTCGCTATCTTTATCGGTAAAGGTAACCCTACACTTATTATCACATATTTTTCATATAATAAGCAAGTTGTATGTTAAATTAGCTACATGCTCAACATTTTCAATAGTTAGGGAGTCTTGAGAAATCGTACCTTTGCCAATGATTTTTCCACGCAAGTCACTACCGAAAATAACATTACCTCCGTTGTATGCCTTGTAGGAGGAAAATAACTTGCGATTCCCCGTCATGTGCTTCGATCATCCACTATCCTTAATCCATTCGTCGGGTTCCAAATTTATTCCTAGACATATTTCATCGGTTGCTTGAGCTACAAGACATTTTTCGTCTTTTGCTTTGTCCGCTTCGTATTTGTCGCTATCGCTCCATGTTCCACTAACAAAGGCACTTTGGTAGTCATAACCGGGTGGCTTTGGACATTCGCCAACGAGATGGTTTGGGCTTCCACATCTAAAGCACTTTCTTTTCCTGTAGTTATCATTCCTATTTCTTTGAAGCGATCTTCTTTCATCTCGTGGTTGTCTTGTGAATCTTCCTCGTCTCTTGAAAAATTTCTTGAACTCTCTTACGGCCATTGCATATTCTTCGTCTTCACTATAGTCACTTGAATCGTCATCATCACTAAGTTCCTTTTTGGCTTTTAGCGCAAGAGATTTGATTTGATCTTTCTTGCTCTTGACCGTTTCCGAGTCTCTCTTTATAATTTCTTCATGGACCTTCAAGTTGCCGATAAGTTCATCAAGCGATAACGTCATCAAGTTCTTCGATTCTTCAATAGCCGTGACCTTCGCGCGCCATTTTGGATGTAATGCCCTAAGAAATTTCCTTACACAATTTTTGCTAGAAAAAGTCTCATCAAGTGATTTTAAACTTGTGATAATGGTGTTAAATTTAGCAAATGCATTATCAATAGATTCCTCTTCAGGAATTGTAAATTGTTCATATTGTTGAACAAGAAGATCCATTTTGTTGTCTTTGACTTGACTATTACCTTGGTGAGTGATTAACAAAGAATCCCAAATTTCTTTTGCGGTTTGACACATAAAAATTTGTTCATATTCTTTGCGTGGTAATGCATTATAAATTACCATTTTAGCTTCATTATTTTTTGCTAGTTTCCTTTTCAAATCATCATTTTGTTTTTCAAAAGGTACAATTTCATCTATTTTAGTTAAAGGATTATTTTGAATAGGGGGAAAATCACCATAGGTAATAACATGCCAAAGATCAAGATCTTTTGATTTCACATAAGTTTCGAATCTATTTTTCCAATAAAGAAAACCATCACTCTCGAATAATGGTGGTCTTTGCATGGATTGCCCTTCTAAATATTTTTCTGATTCCATAGATCGTTTCAAGTTTTAAAATACAATTTATTTTAAAAATCTTGTTTGACGTGGCTCTTGATACCAATTGTGGAAAAATAGAATGGGGGGTTGAATAGTTTTACGTCTTTTTAATTTTATTATGAAAGCTTTATTTACCTTTTAAAAAAAACTTAGATTCGAATTTATATGAACTCAACTTTTGAATCTTCTTCCAGATTACATGAACCATCTAACACGCATTCGTCAAATCCAAGGTACCCTTCAACGTTAAAGTGGACTAAAGACCATCCAATATAACATGTCATTGGTGAACCTTCTAGGCCAGTACAGACGAGAAAACAACTCGCCACCGATTGTGATATGTGTATCTTCGCCTGCTCAGTCAGTCTAAAAGAGCCAAAGAACATTCGGGAAGCGATGTCAGACGATGCATGCATTGAAGCAATGCAGGAAGAACTTCTCCAATATAAGTTACATGACACTTGGGATTTAGTGCCGAGACCACTCGACAAACTCGTCATTGATCTTAAGTGGTTATGGAAGAACAAAAAGGATGAAGAGATGACTGTAATTCGCAACAAAGCTCATCTTGTGGCCAAGGGATTTAGACAAGAAGAGGGGATAGATTTTGATGAGTCATTCGCGCCAGTAGCTAGACTTGAGGTGGTCAGGATTTTCTTAGCATACGCGGCTCACAAGAACATCACGGTTTATCAGATGGACATCAAGACGGCTTTCTTGAGTGGAACTCTGAAAGAAGAGGTGTACGTTAGTCAGCCAGATGGATTCGTTGACAAAGATCATCCGGACTACGTCTACAAGCTAAAGAAGGCTATCTATGGTTTGAAACAAGCCCCAAGGGCATGGTACGATGAATTATCATCTTTTCTACTTCTTAATAATTTCACCAAAGGAACAATTGACCCAACTTTGTTTACCAGAAAATTCAAAAATGATATTTTGATTGTTCAGATTTACGTGGACGACATCATATTTGGGTCCACTAATCCGAAACATTCAAAACATTTTGCAAATCTCATGAAAAGTAAATTTGAAATGTCTATGATGGGCGAATTAAAATTCTTCCTTGGAATTCAAATCCATCAATCCCATCGTGGCATTTTCATTAATCAGGCTAAATATACAATTGAGATTTTGAAAAAACATGGAATGGAAAATTGTGACTCTGTTGGTACACTAATGGTCACTTCACCCAAAATTGGAGCTGATTTATATGGGAAACCCATGGATCTGAAGAAATATCGGAGCATGATTGGGTCTCTCATGTATCTAACAGCAAGTCGACCCGATATTCATTTTCCTGTCTGTTTATTAGCATGGTTTCAGGCAAGGCCTACCGAACTTCACCTCCAAGAGGTTAAACGGATCTTCCGGTACCTACGAAGAACCATTAACATGGGACTTTGGTATCCGAAGGATTCAGAGTTTACACTAACATCGCTTTCAGATGCCGACCATGCTGGATGCCAAGTTACAGCAAAAAGTACATCCGGGGGAGCTCAATTTCTGGGAGAAAAGCTAGTAGGCTGGTCATCAAAGAAACAAGACTGTACGGCGTTATCAACCGCAGAAGCCGAGTATGTGTCTCTATCCGCGTGTTGTGCCCAAGTTCTATGGATGAGGACACAACTCACAGATTATGGCTACTCTTTCAACCACATACCTATGTATTGTGATTCAAAAAGTGTCATAGCCATCTCGGGCAATCCCGTGCAACACTCGAAGACCAAGCATATTAGAGTCCTGATGAAGCGAAAAGTGTACCGCTTTTAGGGGGTCATTTAAGCCCTAAATCGTATTTATTTGATCAAATATTGCCTTAAATCGTTCCTTTTGTCATTTTAGGTACTTTGGAGAAGAAATCTGGAAAAGGAAGCATTTTGGACGTTTTTGGAGCATAAAAGTGAAGAAAATGACAAAGTCTCAAAATTGTGTTGGAAAGTACCTTTGACGGCGTCAGGAATTGGTCCAGACGGCGTCATGGCTTGGCAAAAGTGGTGGATATGAAATTTACTCATGATAAGCCAGAGAATTTTGCATGAAAAATCTGACGGCGTCACCCTTTGAAGTAATCAAGGTCGTCACGGTTTAAATTAAAGAGGGACGGCGTCAAGCTCAATTCTGACGGCGTCACCCCTTGATAGGCCATAGAGGATTTTGGAGCACTAAAGAGGGACGGCGTCAGGAAGGCCATCCGGGAACCCTAAAAGCGGCGAGGTGACGGCGTCAAGTCCTATAACGTGACGCCGTCAGACCTTAAACTCTATATATAGTTTTGCAATTTTTTGTCATTGGTGTGATACTTATTGTGTGTAATTTTGGAGGAGAAACCCTAAGACGAATTTCTGCCATTTTTAAGGGTTTTCATACCCTTGGATCTCCCATGTTTAATTGAAGATAAGTGATTATTTAATCATTCAATATGTCTATGTGTTGTTTGATTATATCTTGTTCTTGTCTTTGATTAACATGCTAGGCTAGATTTATCTTGTGTTTGCTTAGATCTAATGAAACCTAACTATTGATTATTGGTTATTAGTGTGTTATTAATTGTATTGGATGATTGTTCATCGATGTTAAGCTTAAGAAAACTGGCTAACTTCCTATTCGGTAACTTGCTTGAACGTCTTAAGAAACATGAACCAATGCGTACTAAGGTTTTTATGGTTGTATTTAATGCATGAGCGAATTCTAGTGATCCCATGTTAGGAGCTTCTTAGCCGGCTCGACATAGGAGTGAAGTAGGAGCTTATAGAGTTGGGGAAGTACGTACGCCACCCCACGATTGGTATTAAGGAATACACCCGTCATCCACACGATTAATACACACTAATCAACCGGTAAAAGATAGTTAGGGAGTAAGGAAATCTAAGTAAACACATTTCTCTCCACATAAGTTTTACCAATCTTTTCATTTTCAGTTATTTTATTTTATTTGCATTCGTAGTTATTTGGGTTAGTTGACTAGCAACTAATTCCGCCCACTTCTTCAAACCCGAGATTTTACTTGCTTTCATAAAAATATAAAAACATAAAAAAGAATCTTCTCTCACCCTTAGACCTATTAGAGTAGTTTTTCAATCCTAACGAACACTATTCCCTGTGGAGAACGATCAATCCCCTGTACTTACCACTACACTATACTACATCGGTCAGGTATACTGCCTGGTGGGGTTGTAAGCCTCTTGAGATCCCTCGAGAGGTAAAACCTGTTGTAAGGTTGCAAAACCACGCATCAAGTTTTTGGCGCCGCTGCCGGGGAGTAGTTATTGCTTAGGTTGAAATTTATTTTTATTAGGTCTACTCATTAGATTCCTATCTAGTGAGATTTTTATTTTCTTTTTATTAGCTTTCTAGTAGTCTATCTTTTCTTTGTGTCTTTGTTCGTAAAAACCTTTCCATTGACTCTTCCCTTCACCAATATGGAGTACGCGAACCCACCATACTACCGACCACGAAATCCATTTGCCCCTAATGACATCTTGATGTTCAACCAATATCGAGATGAACCCATATATGATGCATGGACTCGTTTTAAAAACTTACTCCGAATAGTCCCTCATCATAGCTTCGATTTAGCATCCCTAACCCAAATCTTTTACGATCGTGTTGACCGATATGACAAAATGTGCATTAACGATTTTGCCAGTAGGGACCTTAGGGAATTAAATGCTGAAGAAGCATGGGATACCATAGAAGATTGTGCCCAATATTATTATAGAGTAGACAACCCAACAAATGTTAGTACAAGTCAATTGACCACAAATTTCAAGGATCATGAAACATGTTTGTTTGGGGATGAGGGTAGAGTTGAGCCACCTAGTTGCATGTCATGGTTAGGCACTACCATAATACAAGATGAACACATAGGTGATCTTGACACAAGGAATGACGAGGTAAGTAACATAAGCCCGCTAAATACCCCACAAGTCCTACCATCATTTGAGGCACACACACCGCCCATGACTTACCCGGAAGAAGTAGAAGTGACTTTAGGAATCACAATGGAGGTAGAACCCTTGGACCAAGCACAACTAGAGGATATAGGTTTGAACACTTTTAGTGATGACCTTACTCTTAGTTCTAGGGAATTTCCTAGTGTTGATGAAACAGAACCTCAACCTTTACACAACTTTCCATCCTTAGATTTACATCTAGGAGACAAAAGAGGAACCGACCCACCCATCAACCCTTATTATCCGGGTAGTTTTAGGATGAAGGAAGCCATTCACTCACCCCTTTCACCTCACGTGGCATATTTCCACCCTAAGGGTGTGTATCGCTACTTTCACCCGCACTTAACCCTAAGTGTAGGGAAAACCTCTCCTTTATCCGTTAAATAAGGGCAGAGTCAGGCTCGTGACTCGAACAAAAACAAGCGCTTCTTGGGAGGCAACCCATGTTTTTAATTGTTTGATGTTTTTATTTTATTTGTTTTTTTTGTGTCATATATGCTTAATCATAATTGTTAAATTTTCATGTTTCGAATAATTTGTGAAAATGCTTTATTTTGTTTTTAACTTCGTCTTAACTACATATAAAGGTATTTTGCAAAAGTTAAGTGTAAGGGAAATCTAAATCGGTTTATTAGAACACAAATGAACATGAATCATAATAATATTAAATTAACATACATATTAGTATTTGTTTGAGTCAAATGCTTGTATCGAGTCATGATGATGTTTTGCAGGATTTCCAGGAAGTAAGGTATCGGTTTTTTCCAAAATTTTTCCGGAAACGTAACATGAGAATTCTGTCAGATCATTTCTGACGGCGTCAGGCTTTACAACCTGACGGCGTCAGGTTTAATTTTCTGAAAATTTTTGAAAGTTTTGTTTTCATAAAAAGTTTTTATTAAATCTCTAACTTATAATCTCCAGGAATCTACAAAATTATCATTCCACAAGCATTATATCCTTATATATAGAGTTTATCCCGCCGATGTTATGCAGGTTTTCGTGTTTGTTTTCTCAGGTTTAACAGGTTATTTTGGACAAGGAGATGTATGTGGAATCAAGCTTATGGCGATGCATTAGCCTTGGAGCTTCAACATTACCTTGGAAGAAGATCTAACCGTGTTACCACATTATCCACCGAGCGAATCAGGGGAGTATTTGATTTCATTCTTTTACTTTTTTCTTTTACATCTTGTTATTTGAACATTGGGGACAATGTTCATCTTAAGTGTAAGGGGGGGTAAAAGTACGATACTTTAGAGAATACAATTGCACTTGATTTTTGTTTGTTTAATAGTAGATGTGTAATAAAACTGAGATAAATACCTGTTAGGGTAATTTTAGTGCCAAATTTAAATTTTTTTACAACATTTAGGAGTGAAACTTTGATCTTAATGAGCGTCTCACGGATAGGAGTTATATGACTAGCACAAAAACCGTACCACTAAAAAATTTTCCACCCCCAAATATGTGAGGTTCGCCCCTAGAATTGGTAGGAAAAGCATTTTGCTATGATGTGTGTACCGGTAGCACTTAGATTCTAGAACTTGCGTTAGGACCATTCCGAGGCCACAAGTGAGACTACATTCGTGTAGTTAGATTTACTACATGATAAGAGGCATTAGGATTAACCCATTGTTTTACACCTGTGTTTTTGTTATAATTACATTGGCTACTTTGGTCAAGTAATTCTCCCACACCCTTTGCGTTGTACTCATTTTTAGTACACGATACCCCTAGTACACCCCTCAGAGCCTATCTTTTCGTTTCTAACTTTAAGCATTTTACTTAAAGGAAGAATTTGTTTACACCCCACTAAAATGTACACCCAAATCGCCTTAGCCTACCTTGTATGCACTCATTTTTAGTGCATTATTGTGACAACATTTGTTTAAAACCCAAGTTAATTATCTAATTGATTACATGGTTGCTAAGTCGAGTCATATCCTTGTACATATTGTTTTGGGACGATTGGGACTCATGGGTAAAGTACTAGTATAATGGAGTAATGGGGAAGAACAACATTATTACCCCCATATGTGCTAAATATTTTAAAAGTACTCCAAGTTTTTCAATTATCTTAATTCGAGTCATTAGAATAGTTATTTGTAAAGTTATGTAAAAGTTCAAGTGTAAGGGGAATGCAACGCCCCTATGATGTATTATTTTGGATGGTAGGGCAAAAGTGTATGAAAAAAAAAAAAAAATCAAGAAAAATACAAAAAAATGAGAAAAAGAAAAATAGAAAAAACATACGGACTACCATCCCGTTTTATTTTATGTTTATTTTATGTTTTTATTATTTTGTTTTTAGCTTAAGATTGAGTCGAGTCTTGGCTTAGCAACATTGTATAGTACATGTAATTAATCAAGATCTTTAACTCGCCACCAGTAAAATATCCTTTATCCAACAAAACCGTGTTTATCATATCCCTACACCTAACGTTATAACCCATTTAAAAGCCCTCTTTGATAGTTTATCTTAGGTGCTTACGCCTAGTGGAGGAGGTTTTTGATCCTTTCCCAAGCCTATGGTAATCTATTTGCTATGACAGGTAGTGAGAGATATTATCCGATTTCATTTATGAGATTTATTTTGATGACACTTGAGAGATGTGGGTATCTAAACACTACTTGTGAGGTGCTAGTCTATAATCTCCGTGCTTATTATGATTAAAGTGGAACGACTATTTGTTGTAATTACTTTTATATTAGTGTTAAATGACCCCTAACTTGTATTTTGATTAGAATAAAAGCGCATTTGCTTGAGGACAAGCAAATCTCAAGTGTAAGGGTATTTGATGAAGCGAAAAGTGTACCGCTTTTAGGGGGTCATTTAAGCCCTAAATCGTATTTATTTGATCAAATATTGCCCTAAATCGTTCCTTTTGTCATTTTAGGTACTTTGGAGAAGAAATCTGGAAAAGGAAGCATTTTGGACGTTTTTGGAGCATAAAAATGAAGAAAACGACAAAGTCTCAAAATTGTGCTGGAAAGTACCTTTGACGGCGTCAGGAATTGGTCCAGACGGTGTCATGGCTTGGCAAAAGTGGTGGATATGAAATTTACTCATGATAAGCCAGAGAATTTTGCATGAAAAATCTGACGGCGTCACCCTTTGAAGTAATCAAGGTCGTCACGGTTTAAATTAAAGAGGGACGGCGTCAAGCTCAATTCTGACGGCGTCACCCCTTGATAGGCCAGAGAGGATTTTGGAGCACTAAAGAGGGACGGCGTCAGGAAGGCCATCCGGGAACCCTAAAAGCGGCGAGGTGACGGCGTCAAGTCCTATAACGTGACGCCGTCAGACCTTAAACTCTATATATAGTTTTGCAATTTTTTGTCATTGGTGTGAAACTTATTGTGTGTAATTTTGGAGGAGAAACCCTAAGACGAATTTCTGCCATTTTTAAGGGTTTTCATACCTTGGATCTCCCATGTTTAATTGAAGATAAGTGATTATTTAATCATTCAATATGTCTATGTGTTGTTTGATTATATCTTGTTCTTGTCTTTTGATTAACATGCTAGGCTAGATTTATCTTGTGTTTGCTTAGATCTAATGAAACCTAACTATTGATTATTGGTTATTAGTGTGTTATTAATTGTATTGGATGATTGTTCATCGATGTTAAGCTTAAGAAAACTGGCTAACTTCCTATTCGGTAACTTGCTTGAACGTCTTAAGAAACATGAACCAATGCGTACTAAGGTTTTTATGGTTGTATTTAATGCATGAGCGAATTCTAGTGATCCCATGTTAGGAGCTTCTTAGCCGGCTCGACATAGGAGTGAAGTAGGAGCTTATAGAGTTGGGGAAGTACGTACGCCACCCCACGATTGGTATTAAGGAATACACCCGTCATCCACACGATTAATATACACTAATCAACCGGTAAAAGATAGTTAGGGAGTAAGGAAATCTAAGTAAACACATTTCTCTCCACATAAGTTTTACCAATCTTTTCATTTTCAGTTATTTTATTTTATTTGCATTCGTAGTTATTTGGGTTAGTTGACTAGCAACTAATTCCGCCCACTTCTTCAAACCCGAGATTTTACTTGCTTTCATAAAAATATAAAAACATAAAAAAGAATCTTCTCTCACCCTTAGACCTATTAGAGTAGTTTTTCAATCCTAACGAACACTATTCCCTGTGGAGAACGATCAATCCCCCGTACTTACCACTACACTATACTACATCGGTCAGGTACACTGCCTGGTGGGGTTGTAAGCCTCTTGAGATCCCTCGAGAGGTAAAACCTGTTGTAAGGTTGCAAAACCACGCATCAAGTCCGCTATCACTTCATAAAGGAACACGTCGAAGAGGGTACTGTTGAATTATTTTTCGTTAAGACTGAATACCAACTCGCCGATCTATTTACTAAAGCCCTCCCAAAAGAGCGGTTTGATAACTTAGTTCGACGAATTGGAATGCGAAGCCTAACTCCAGAGGAGTTAGAAAGTCTTCTCGAAACTTCTTGAATTTTATATCAAAAAGCTTCATATGTAAATATTTTTGAAAAAAGCAAAATACAAATTTTGAAAAACCAAGAAAAACAAAATACAAAAATAGAAAATTTCAAAAATACAAAAGCAATATAAAACATAAAAACCAAAAATATTCTTCTCACGACATGTCTCTCGTATAAATCAATATTTTGTACGTACCTAGAAATGTCATTCGACAATGATACGGGCATGCACAGATGCTTGAGCGAGAGTTCATTTAAAATCTTTTCTAAAAACATGTCGTTTCTCAAAAATTTCTTAAATAATGGCTTTCGTATATTTCAGTACGGAACCCGCACTTAAATGACGGCTTTTGTATATTTCAGTACAAAACCCGAGCTACAATGATAACTTCTGATTATATCTGATCAGAACTCGCATTGTTAATGGCAAATGAAAACAAAGAATCCTTGAGCACATGATCAAGATTTTTCAAAAAGATTTTTCAAAATCTTTCTCCAAATTATGTGCTCAAGATTCTTCAAAAAAGATAACTCCCTCTATACCCTTAAATGATTATAAACTCAAATGTTTAAAGAATATGCTTTATTTAAGGGGGAGTTTTATAAAGAAAATTAAAAAAAAATAAAATCCAAATTCATGCAAATCCATCCATCTCTCCAAAAAACTCTCATTTTAATCAGTTGATATAAAAAATATCACTACATGCTATTTTTGAGGGGGAGAGGACGTGATTAAAATGTGATCAAAAGTTTAAAGATCGTGGATTGAATCTCAAAAGAGCTCGACTCAATATTTTAACCCTCGAATTGACGAAATTAAATGTCTGTTATCGAAAAGACTTGTCCGGGATGGGTAATAATTTCAAGCTGGCTTTCCAGTGATGTAAACGTGTCTCGCATAGGACTTGTATGAGTAGAATGTACCAATTCGAGAGATGATCATTGAATATGACCGGGACGGGTAATAATTTCAAGCTAGTCTAACTAGTGATGTAAGTGTGTCTCGCAATGGTCATATTCATTGAAAATCGATCAATTCAAATGTTCAAACTCTACCCAACATGTGCAAATTTATTTAAAAATGCGTAAGCACATGTGAAGGGGGAGTATTTCAAAATGTAAAACTCTCGAAGTGTTATCTAAATGTGTTTTACTCATAAACACTTTGAGAGATTTTCACAAAAGGTTTTATGGCATATGATCAATAAATCTAGGATAATCATGGAGTAATAAGGTGATTATGGTTAGGTTTATGTCCAATGATCCGCCAGAGCCAGAGGGATCTACCCAAGGACAATTCCAATAGATTAGAATTAGAAGTCCTTAGGTATGATTGAAAAAAAGGAGTATATGAGAAAAGGAAAGAAAGGGTTGAAGAATTAAAAAGAAAAGTTTAATGAAAGGGTGAAAAGAAATAGCCCTCCATGAAAACTTAGGGCAGAAACCGGGTCAATACATCAGCTATCGGTATTCACTAAGTTGATACTGATATTGAAGACAAGACGTCATGGACCCAGTGACGCACTGCACCACCCCTCCTAGCCACTCAGATATCTCTTAAAAGATATATGTTTCAATTCTCACGGAGAACACTACATAATCTATCGGCCTCTCATTCCGAGATGTGTTGATATTGAAAAGGTGGCACTCTGCTCCATGCCTCCGACTACTAAAACTAAAACACACATTATCGAGTCTAGAGCCATGAGATTCATCAAAAATCTCTTAGGAACACTTCCAAAAGAATACCTTTATGTTTACCAAAAAGGACACAAGGTGTACAAGAGTCTTAATGAGATCCAAAGATCTTGCCATTTATATCATGATGGTTACATGCTTCAAACGGTCTACAGTCGTGGGGTGATCTCCAGCGACTCACTGAATCGTAGGTGCACTTCGGTGTGTCCGTGTAAGCCCTCTCGGGGGTATCCGATTTAAAACGGCCTGGGATTGGATTAGAGAAAGTCTTCACACTATGCTGTTGACGATCTCGAAGTTCAAATCTGTAAGTGCTGGACGTATTATTGCTAACTGTTTTATGCAACCACCGACGAACGTCCATCAACCATCATCCGATACTTCAAACATCTTCACTTCAACATACTCATGCTTATGAAGAACATCCCTCATCAAAGCTCAAATGTAAAATTTCAAGACAAGGAGATCAAGTTAAAGACCAAGTGTATTGGGAATTAAATATTCTGAAGTTAGAGTATAGGAAAATACTTTAAGAAGAAGGTACTGCTGGTTCATGATCAAGGTACTGCTAGTACATCAAGGTACTGCTAGAACAAGAAGGCACTGCTAGTAGAGAATGGTACTGCTGATCAATGAGTCATAGAGCTGCTACAAGGATAAGATCGAAGAAGATATTATTAGTATGAGTCACTCTTATGCAAAAATAATATCTAGATATATTCTCAGTCAACAAGTTGATGCATGTGCTTGCATTAATTCATTTGAACAACTTGAGAGATATAAACTTCCATACGCTAGCTCGACTTGATCTTTTGTAAGACAAGTGTTGATTAGACATAAAGCAATATTGTAAGAGATCTCTTGAACTATAAAAGAGATCTTAGATTAGTGATTATGTACGTGTGAATATACAAACTCATATCTGTTAATACATAGAACAAACAAAAACATATATCACAAATCTAGAAACATAAGATTCAAGGTCTTTGTAACCCTAGTGATAAACACAAGATCACTCGTATTATTTTTGAATAACATTGAATCGTTTGGTGATAAACTTTCTTTGTTCATTGTTAAGTAACAAACATAATTCTTCCATTTCCATAACATACATAACCTTCTAAGTGTGATTAAGTAAATTCCGCGTACTTAATCATATAAACTCAATATATCATTACACACAAAGTATACAAGGTTTAACCACCTTAACCATGTGTCGAATTCCTCTCAAAGTGTAACAACAAAGTCAAGAGGCTAATCAAGATGTCAAGAACAAGTTCATATTTCAAATGATGAAAGTATATGGGGAGATTGTTAGCAAAGGAAGATTGTCAGCATAAGTTTACAATCCAGGATGTATGAGTATGTTGAAGGTCACGACATCATCACCATACAAAGATGTTGATCGATGCAAGACCGAATGAAAGACGATTACTTTAAAGATCACAGTGCATGAAGGAACATTGAATGAAGACTATTCTACAATGACACACAAAGTTCAAGACAAAAGACCAATCACTAAAGCATCATTGAAATGACCATCCCTTAGAGGGAGATTGTTAGCTTTTATATTTTTAGAGAAGTGATGGTCATTTGTTGTAATTTTAATAGTGTTTCGTGTGGTTCAATCAAACATGTAAAGGCTTGTGTTGGACTTTGTTTAAGAATGTTTAAGTAAAGAATACAAAAGCCCAAGTCCAACACAAGCCCACCACAAAGCCTTTTAGGGCAACAAAGGCTTCCACTTCACTATATATACCACACACTCTCACAATTTCATGTGTGCCTCTTAGTCTTGTCTAGGTGTGAGAGAGTGTGTGTGTGTTTTATCTTTGCTTGTTCTCTCATTGATTCAGTAATAACATTCGGCCATCAAGTATTTCACACGCATCACTTTCTTTCATCTATTCTTCTTATTTACTTTGAGTGTCACGATATTGAGTAGTTGTTATTAATATAGTTTTAGTTTGTGTGATAAAAGTATATCTCTTGTATTACAGCTATAATCAGCCCATATTAGATATAGCAGACTGCATTTTTGATTTTGTCCAATTTCAGCCTATGTTTTTCATTATAAGCCCTTTTAAGCTCAAACTTGGTATGATAATCTTGGGTTTCTAGTGCACTTAGTCCATATTTTTCTGAATTTTTCCATTAGTTTTTAACATATTTTTATCAGCTGCAAATTCTGCATTTTTTTCATAATTTTTGTCCAGATCAGCTGATGTTTTTCATTTTTAATTTGTTCAATATAAGTTAGAATAAGCTAAAATTTGGTACATATAATATTGGTCTGCTTATCTAGCTATCACATATTTTTGTGATTTTTTTATCAGCTTTTCACTAGCTTTTTAGTTGCTTAAAATGCCCTATTTTTGCCCTGCACTCAGCAGACATCAGTAGGCTAATTGCTTATTTCTTCAGCACTCATTTGCTTATTTTCATTGCTTATTCTAATTTCCTAGGTTTATTTAGCTTATTCTTAGTGTAGTTTAGCTTTTTCAAGTGCACCTATAGCTTTTGATAGCTTATTAGCTTAAATAGCCCTTGCCTTAGTTCATTTTCCTCATTTTTAAGTCAAGCAGCTTATTTGCTTATTCTGCCCTTTTGTCTTTGATTTTTCTTTTCTAATTTGCTTATTCATTCCTTCGTTAGGAAAACGATTCGGGTTTACATATTTCCTTTGTAAATCCTTGGAAAAATTTATGTATTGATTTTCGCGAATTAATTTTTGGCGCCGCTGCCGGCGAAGGCTTGAAGTGAATTTTTGATTCCCGTTTTGTCGATTCATGTTTTGAAGACCCTTTCCCGTGAAGTTATCGTTTTCTCTCGTAAATATTTTCTTATAAAAACCCAAAAAGATTTTCTTTTCAAATCTATTTTCCTTTTTCTTTTGTGTTCTTCAAATGTTTCTAAATTTTAAAAATCCAAAAATATTCTTCTTATTCCTCTTATTCGTTTAATTCTGTATCTCTCACCCTCTATGTTAGGAATTATATTTAGAGTTGATATTGACAAAATATGAAAGATGAAGGGCTTAAGAAGACAAAGGAAGAAACTTAAAAAGAAAGAGAAGATTACAGCAAATCTTCTATTATTCTAGGAATATCCTTTGTAAACCCTAGGTATCTCTATTATATAAAGAGATACAGGGTATTAGAATAATGTGTGTGTCAATAGTGTAGTTGACTAAAAGGTAAAGGTCGGGTTCTAGGCATCAAGTTCCCACAATGGATGCCTAGGTTTGGTGTTTTGTATGGTTAGAGTAGAGATGATGACGAGGAAAATCTTAGAAATAATAATGATGATAGTTTGATTATTCCGCTGCGTACAACATGTTTTGTTCATTATTATTGTGTTAATCCCTACATGAGGTCTAAACAACCTCGAGCTAAACGGTCCAACAGTGGTATCAGAGCTTGTTATATGCATTGTTAGTCATATGCTTGTATCTTGTTTCTTTGTTTTGGACTAACAATTGCAGAATTGGAGAGAAAACACCAATGGATTAAGAATGCTTGATGTTATGGACTAAATGGTGTTCTGGAGATTAGTATGTGATCTTTGCATACAACAAATGGTAATTGGTCCACCATGTCTTATCCACATAAGAACCAACTAGTCCAGAGCAAACGGTTTCTGATAAAGACTAATCAAATCCGTTGATGGTTGACAATTTACCAAAAATTGTATGGTTATCAGCTCACCATATCTAAATGTGAAAAGTTGGCTAGTCCAAAGCAAACGGCTATTGGTAAAGACATATCAAATCCGTTGATAGCTGATAGTTTGCTAAAAACTATGTTTGAGCCATGGTATTTTAAAATTTTATTTCAAACAATTCATACGGCTCAACAAAATTTTTGCAACAGTTGGTACGGTTAGTACAAAGTTGGGACGGCTCAACTAGCCGTTGTAAAAAATATGTCAGTAATTAATTTTCTAGCCGTTGGGGTAAAACCGTTATTCTCAAGATACTTGTAGGGATTTTTATATACGATAATTATCTTTTTACCATAATTTCATTTATCCTCTTTCTAATGATAATTTATCTCTTACGCATAATTCGTAAAACCCTAAACAGTACCAATAAACCCCAAGCAACTGCATAAACTTTAATTCCAATTTACCTGATCATTGTATTGCTAAAATCTTTCATTTTTTCATCATTAAGAATGGATGATTTGAAATTTGTTAAGCGTCACAACCAGATTGCGTTTTTAGAGAAAACAGAGCAAGGAGATGGGCCGAAATTTTATGAGATTGTGGATTTTCTCAATCACTCTCACATAAGGTATGCTCTAACTGTTTCTCCTACTCTTTA
This sequence comes from Artemisia tridentata subsp. tridentata, assembly GCA_021014915.2. Taxonomy (NCBI): domain Eukaryota; kingdom Viridiplantae; phylum Streptophyta; class Magnoliopsida; order Asterales; family Asteraceae; genus Artemisia; species Artemisia tridentata. Next base: position 279,542,784 of record CP139505.1, on the reverse strand, counting down.
TGTTTCACACATCACACAGTCTGGCAGAATTCATCTGTCTTGACAAGTGATGACGGAGACTTAGAAATTCATACTGAAGTAGATGGCATTAAATTTGTTGTTACCGAGTCTATACTTAGGAGACATCTTAAATTAAACGACTCAGATGGTATCCACACTATGCTAAATACTGAAATTTGGGAAGAACTTACAAAAATGGGGTATAATACATCTGAACATAAATTGACTTTTCAAAAAGGATGTTTTTCACCTCAATGGAGATTTTTGATACATACTCTTCTCTGTTGTTTAAGTCCTAAAAAGACTGCTTGGGAGCAGTTCAGTAGCAATATTTCTATTGCTCTCATTTGCTTGTCTACAAACAGAGTTTTTAACTTTTCAAAATATATTTTTGAGGGTATGGCATCAAATGTTGACAGTAAAACAAAGTTTTTAATGTATCCCAGGTTTGTTCAAACATTTTAAATAAAAAGAAAAACCTGCTTACAAAACCAACTGAAACTTTTGCTATGCCTAGTCTACAATCAAAGGTTTTTCAAAATATGGCTATGGCTAGTAGACTTTTTGAAGGGGAACCAGTTCCATTGTTTCCTCAAATGATTCAAACTGAGTTGGGTGAAGGTTCAGCAGTTCCAACTGATCCCCATCACACATCCACTCAAGAATTTGAAGCAACTCAACAACCACCCATCACTTATAGGAGAAGGTCTAAACCTAGTCTAACTAGGGTTGTGACTAGATCCTTGTCCAAAGATTCACCTCTCCTAGCAGGTAATACAGCTAGAAGTGATGAAGGTAGCTCTTCACAAATTGAATTGACGGCTTTATGTACCAAGTTAGTAGCCAAGGTTGACACTTTGGAGAAGGAGCTAAAGCAAACCAAGGAGGAATTCAAAGCTCACAAAGAGAATTTTGCCAAAGTCTATACCAAGTTAACAAAAAGGGTGAAGAAGCTTGAAGAACAGTTGAAGAAGAAAAGGGAAAGAGTGGTATTGGATGATGATTCTGATGATGATGATTCAGATGGTTCAGACGGGGATGATGAAAATTCTTCCAAACAGGGGAGGAAATTTGATAAAGATAAAGAACTATGGGTTCAATTGAATAGAATTTATGAACCAGATGGTGGAGAGTCGATATGGAGATTTCAAGCACAAGTCAAGGACATCACTTGGAAGTTATTTGGAATGTATGGAGTACACAGAGTATCTACCAAGGATGGTATAGAGATCTATATGCTGGTTGAAAAAGATTATCCACTCAGACCAGGTGTTTTGACAATGATGGCATGTGTTAGACTGGAAGCTAATGAAGAGTCTGAGATGGCTGATATGCTGGTAACAAAGATATTCAACCTTGCACAAGAAGTGAAAGCTAGATCTAAGAGATTTGCTTGATAGGTGTTTGAAAGAATTTTCAGCATTAAGAAGAAGAAGCTTAATTTGAAGAAACTTAGTGAGTTGGATAGAAATCATAAGTTTAGGGGAGGATTGTTAGGAAATTAAGCTTTAGCAGTTAAGACTGTTGGAGGTAACAGTTAGGACTGTTGAAGATGGAAGTTAAGACTGCTGAAGAGTTTTGAAGACATGAGCAGTTAAGACTGCTGAGTGAAGAAGTTAGTACGGTTTATGATTTGTGTAAGTAGATAATTATGGAAAATATATTGTGTATATCGTATATGAATAGAATGATAGTTATCTTGTAAAGGAATCCTTGGTCTATAAAAGGATTGCCTAGGTTAAGGTTTAGATACACAATATACGATACAATACATAGAAGTACGAAAGATTCAAGGTTGTAAACCCTAGTGATAGGAGATCACTCGTATTATTATTCTAATAATATTGAATCGTTGAAGGTTATTATTCTGTGTTCATTGTTTATTTAAATCATACAAAACACATAAAGTCTTCTAAGTGCTAGCTAGTAAATTCCGCGTGCTAGACTAAGCATAATTCTTAGTATCACATCTAACACAAGGAGTGTGTGTAGATCCGATCACTCTATCCGTTTAATTCTATTTTCTTCTTATCGGTCCTTAATGTTTAATTCTTATGTCGTCACTCGACTATCACTGTTTTCACTGTAAAAGTCCAGTGGGTGATGATCATCGATGTTACAAGTGTTTGTGGGAGCGGTGTGAAGGTAATTGTAGCAATGGATTTTGTAATTGGTGTGAATTACCTATTAATACAAATCCAACTTCCTTCAATGATTCCCAAGGATCTTCCGACTACCCTCCACAATCCCAGCCATCTCCAATCAATCAGAAAAATTTCTTTAATTGTGGAGATCCGTTGGGAAATAATTCACTTTGTGAACGATGTTTTTGCAAAGAATGTGGGTTTAGTCATGGACTTTGCATGTGTTGCACTTCTGAAATCGGAAATACATTTACTTATCCAAATTTTCAAAACGATTTCAACCACCCTCCTCAGATTTCATTTGGGCAAGAACCGTGCTATCAAAACTTCAATGATACATTGTTTCTAAATGTGCCAAATGATCTTTGTGCAAATTGTGGAGGTCCTCACCAAAGTTTTGATTGTCAAGCAAGTAATATGCTTGTCTATGATCAGGTTTCGTGTAACAATCAAAATTTCAGTTATGACCAATATCCATATACATCACTGAATCAATCACAACAATCATATTGCTGTGAGTGCTGTGGAGGTCCGCATTATAACTCCGATTGTCAAAAAAGGAACTCGCTTGTCTATGAGCATGGCCCTTGTAACAATGATGACTATTCTTATCATAACCAACCTCCACAGTACCAAATGACTCAAACACAACCTCAGCCACTTCCTCAAGAACTTCTCCATGTTCTAGATTTACTAAAAGAAGTTAAGGATTTGGTTAATAAACTTCCCCAAGAAGATCGTCATGAAAAATCTATGGAAGAATTACTAGCCGAAGAACGAGCAGCACAAAGGCATTCCATATTTCTCAAGGCTGCCATTCTCGATGACGATGATGAGGAAGATGACGAGGAGAGTGCTATTCCTTTGAACGATATCATTTCTCAACCTGTAATACCCAAAAATCTTAAACATGCAAAAAGGCCAAATTGCCCTTGAAACTTAAAATTTGTTTATTAAGCATACGAAGTACCAAATTAATACCAAACCTTTAGAATTGATCAAGACAAGAAGCAAAGAAATTTCTACTACTACATTAAACAAATTGTAAGGCACGAAAAATTAGGGAGAACATACAAAAAAATATATACTTGGCCGAATATAGATACTATGTAATATTATTATTTTGTTAACCAAATTAAATCAAATACAAGAAGAGATAAGCTCAAATAAATTAGATATCTCCCAAAATCAGTAATTGATACCTATTACCTTTTCTTTGGCCAAAAATATTGCCTCTCATCTCATTATTTACACGGTTTTACTCATTCCCTATTTTCATATTACCGAAACCCTAAATCTAAAACACACAAAACTCCACCTCGTTCGTACAATTTCCCAGAAGCTCTTGAGTAATTTTCTGGTGATCATCTGCATCTAAGGATGGTTGGAAAAATAGTTTGGAGGTCGTGGGTTTGTTCGTTCGTTCGCAGAAGGTTTTGTTTGTCGAATTCTTTAGCCACAAGGTACCAAAACCTATACGTTTCATTCGTTCATGTAAAGCTCATTTGGTATTTTTCTTACATCCAATACATCATATATGTTCCAAATAATATATATAAATCGAACCATGCATGCTATTTTGATCGTTGGTAATTATAAAGCATAAAACGTACATAAAATCAATAATAAGCTATACGATTTTTTCTGGGTTTGAAACCTATTTTATTTAGACTCTATACGAATCATGAAACTCTGGAAAAATGCTTGTTCGATTTGTTGTAGCCTAGATAACCTTGTTCGAATTGTTTTGTGTGTCGGATAAAAGAGGAAAAACGAAAAAGAAATAAAAAACCATATCGTACGATTAGGGTTATGGTTTTTGGGGATGGATCTTGGTTAATTAATGCTGTGTAATGATGAGTTAATGATCGTGTGATGATTGAAAAATTGAAGGCGAGGGTTTTGTGATCTAAAAGGGTTTTACGATTTGTCTTTTTAAAACTAAAAGGGTGCGTTTGGTAATTATTCGAACTCGAGGGTTATTTTTTTTATAATATACTATTCTTATTATTATAATGTTTAATCTTAGGGCCATTTTTGGTCCGTTTAGTTGGCCTGGAATTTGGTCTTTTCTTGGCCCATCAGTGGCTCGGTTACATGCATGTTGGTGGCTTTGGTATATAGTGGAAGTAGCTGAATGGTAGATCTCAGTTCGTCTTCTACTATCTTCTCCGCCGAGAGGTTTCCTTTAGTTGAAGTAACCGACTGACTTACCTGCTTCCTACGCTTTAGACCAGGGGTATTTTGTGTAAAGGATAATATGGAGGTGTTTTGCGTAAAATATGTGACTTAAGGGTTTAATTGGTAATTTGTTAAATTATGTTAATTCGATTTATAAATAATTAAAATTAGAGGGGTTTGATTGTAAATTCTGGAAAGTGAGGGTGCTTCGTACAATATGTAATATAAAGGGTGAAATCTGTAAAATTGGATACTTAAAGGCTTAATATGTAAATATAATTAAATGGAGATCGAATTGTAGGATTTATAAATAAAAGGGACTAGTTTTGTAAATTTGTGTAACTTGAAGGTAATTCATACATAAAGTCAAATGAGAGGTAGATTGTGTAATTTGGTGAAAATAAGGGCTTAATGTGTAATTATGATTATTGAAGGGGTTAAAAGATGATTTAATTAACTATGAGGTTTAAATTGAAATTTAGTAAACTAAATGGTATAAATTGTAAAATTGTTAAAGTTAAGGATTAGAATCGTACATATGGGAAACTTATGGATTTAATGAATAACTGGTGATGTTTCACTTTAAACCTTTATCTTTGGCATATTTACAATTAAAACCCTAAAATATAGAAAGTTGTTATATTTAACCCTAAATTATCATAACTTGCTAAAATATACCTTATTTTCATAATATGCTTAATTAATGACTTAACCTATATTATGATGCTTAAATCTTTCTAAATAAGGAAACTTTCTAAAAGTGAAAACTTGCTAAATTTGGAAACCTGCTAAAAATGGAAAGTTACTTAAAATGGAAAGGCAAGCTAAAATGAGTAATTAAGAACCAATTGTAATTCTCTTCTACTCCTTTAGGTGTGAAGAAGGAGAGGTCTTGATCCGTTTCCGTGCTTTCTATTTTCTTGTTCGTGTTTGCATTCGTAATAAGGTACAGATATTCTACCCTTTTTCAGTAAGGGTGTTTTTCCCTCTTTTGGACTTATTGATCTTGTTTCGTATTATGATTCCCTAAGCCATTGCTATGCTCCCTACACTTTGGTTCGTTTGTTTGATTCATTTAACTTTGATGTTCGATATGATCCTTTTGCTTGAACCTTTGATATGAACCCTTTGCCATGAACCTTTGATATTGGACTTAGACTAATTGAACCTTTGCTATAGTTCGGACCTTTGACCCTACAGTTTGATACCCGAGCCAAGTTCGTTTCCTAGCCATGAAGGTAACATGGCCGTGTCATTGATGCACCAATGGCATGACTCCAGTGTGTTCGAGTGATGTTACACACCGTCCCCATATTGTTCGTTGCATGCACATTATATTTATTATGGCCTATATTATTGTTCGGGGGGGGGTATGGATGCATCCTAGGTTCGTGTTCGTATTAATGGATTTGACATGATTAATATTATATTATATTGTTCGGTGACTGATGCATGGGTGCAATCCACGTCTTTCACATACATGTTCGGGAGCTGATCACTCCAATTTGATACATGAGGACACCCCTCATATTATCTGGTTACTTGAGAGGTATCCCCTCTAGATTTTTTCGCAGGATTATTATATTTGGTTCGTGTTCGGGCTCGTGGTGGATTACTGACTCTTTTCTCTTATTACCTTATACCTTTGATTATATGTTTGTTTATATCTTATGCTATCCCATTGTACTAATCTATATCATGTTCTTTTCGGTTGCCTTTGTTTTCGTTTTCGTTTTTATATATCTGTTCACTGGGCTTTTTAAGCTCAGCCGTATTTTTTTTCCTGCGGCAGGTATCTAAGCTAGGAGCTGGGATTTTGCTATGGGATGAGAGTAGAGATTAGATGGAGCTTTTACCTTAGATTACCACCTTTATTTATGACGTTTGTTTAGACTGGATTTCATTCAATTGTTCGTCTCTTTTGGATTATTCGTTATCTTTTGAACTTATGTTTTGGGCTTAAGCCGTGTTGGCTTGACTTCTTTAATGAATTTTGTTTAAGACTTCCGCTGTGTATTATGTATGTTTTGATTTTTCACCATAATGTGATACTTCTACCCTTGCCGGGTTGGGGTGTTACAATTATGGTATCAGAGCCCAGGCTGCGACCTGTAGTACATAAGCCATGGCCTGTGAGTCTTATGGACCCTAGGAATTGACCCTTAGGACTTAAGATTTGACTGGTGAGGATTTGGGTAGACATTAGGATTCTATTTTGCCTTCCCTTTCGTGCTTATTCTCCCTATTTTGCTAATCATTTTCAAAATCGTTCAGATAGTGAATACGCGTTTCAACCAGTACGGTAATGGAGAGGATGCCCCTGATTTCGACGCCAAGATAGCCGCTGCTTTGGCTAATGCTCTTCCTCAATTGGTGACCCAAATCACCAATGACATCAGAAATGGTGCGGGTTCATCAGGAGGTAATGGTGCGGGTTCATCAGGTGGTGGTGGTGGCGATGCTCCACCTACTAGTATTCATGTTTGGATCGAAAGGTTCAATAAGCTCAAACCTCTTTCTTTTCGGTCTGCTGCCACTCCCACAGAGGCAGAGAATTGGATCACTCGTATTGAGAAACTATTCAGGGTCTTGGGTTGTGCCGATGAATTCAAGACACGTTTGGCCACATTCAAATTGGAGGGTGGTGCGCTGAATTGGTGGATAGCGTATGTTCAGTCACAGGAAGAGGATTTCGCTGATACTTGTTCATGGGAGGATTTTTGTGTCATATTTTATAAGCAGTATATTCCGTTGTCTGAGCAGCAGAGGTACGAACGTGAGTATGGGACTATTCGTCAGTTGGATCGAGAGTCGTCTGGAGAATTCATGCAGAGGTTCATGAGGTTGGCTAGTTTTGTTGGACCAGAGGTTACGGGTAATGCTCATCGTCAGGCTAGACACTTTAAATGGGCATTGAAGAAGTGGGTATTGGATCGTATTGTGAACACTGAGTATGAGGATGTTGCTTCAGTTGCGGACGCGACCCGTAACATTGAGTTGTTGCATGCTGATGGGGGTTCGAATAAGAGAGACAGGGATGGAAATCGTGTGGACTTCAGGGGACAGGGTCGTCAGGACCAGAGGCAGGATCATAGGGGTCGTCAGGACTAGGGATATGAGCAGAGAGGTCGTCAGGACCGGGGATATGATCAGAGGCGCCAGGATTTCAGGAGGCAGGATCAGCGGGTTTCTGGAAGGAATGACCGGCAGGGTCATGGTGGTAACAACCCGCGTCAGTACAGAGATCAGTCGACTCGGGGTTCTCAGCCGAGTCATCATTCGGGTTCTTCAGGCCAGAAGAGGCCTATTGAGGCGTTACCTCCTCCTCCTCTTTGTGCTACGTGTGGGAAGCCTCATCCGGGGGTTTGTCATAAGGCTACTGGGGGATGTTTCACTTGCGGTTCTACTACTCACAAGGTGAGGGATTGTCCACAGGAGAAGCGTCTTGCTATAGCAAATTCGCCTAGGCCAGCTCCCACTATGGGTCGGGTTTATGCTCGTACTATCTTTGCATTATTTGATACCGGTGCCACACATTCCATAATATCTAATTCGCTTGCCAAGAAACTTAATATAACCCCAACACCATTAACTAATCGTATATCCCTCTCTACTCCAATGAAAACCCAAGTAAACATTGATCATGAATATGTGAATTGTCCTATACGTTTTGATGACCGTGTTCGTTCGGCAAATTTGCTTCCCATTGATATGATTGATTTTGACGTGATTTTGGGCATGGATTGGTTGGCTGCTCATAAGGCTACCATTGATTGCTATGCCAGAGATGCGTGGTTTTGCAACCTTACAACAGGTTTTACCTCTCGAGGGATCTCAAGAGGCTTACAACCCCACCAGGCAGTGTACCTGACCGATGTAGTATAGTGTAGTGGTAAGTATGGGGATTGATCGTTCTCCACAGGGAATAGTGTTCGTTAGGTATGAAAGACTACTCTAATAGGTCTAAAGGTTGAGGAAGATTCTTTTTTGTGTTTTTATAATTTTATGAAAGCAAGTAAAATCTCGGTTTTGAAGGAGTGGGCGGAATTAGTTGCTAGTCAACTAACCCAAATTACTACGAATGCAAATAAAATAAAATAACAAAAATGAAAATGTTGGAGAAGACTTAAGTGTAGAGAAATGTGTTTACTTAGATTTCCTTACTCCCTAACTATCTTTTACCGGTTGATTAGTGTGTATTAGTCGCGTGGATGACGGGTGTATTCCTTAATACCAATCGTGGGGTGGCGTACGTACTTCCCCAACTCTACAAGCTCCTACTTCACTCCTATGTCGAGCCGGCTAGGAAGCTCCTAACATGGGATCACTAGAATTCGCTTGTGCATTAAATACAACCATAAAAACCTTTAGTACGCATTTGGTTCATGTTTCTTAAGACGTTCAAGCAAGTTACCGAATAGGAAGTTAGCCAGTTTTCTTAAGCCTAACATAGATAAACAATCATCCAATACAACTAATAACACACTAATAACCAATAATCAATAGCTAAGTTTCATTAGATCTAAGCAAACACAAGATAAATCTAGCCTAACATGTTAAACAAAAGACAAGAACAAGATAAAATCAAACAACACATAGACATATTGAATGATTAATTGATAACTTATCTTTCAATGTAACATGGAAGATCTCAAGGCAAAAAGCCTTGAAAAAGATGCTAAAATCGTCTTAGGGTTTTCTCCCAAAAATTCCACACTAAGCTCTCTCTTTTATGACAAAAAATTAGAAAACTATATATAGACTTTTGGATCTGACGGCGTCACCTTATGGAGTGTGACGCCGTCACCTCGCCGCTTTTAGGGTTCCCGGATGACCTTCTTGACGCCGTCCCTCTTTAGCTCTCCAAAATCCGTTCTGGCTTATCAAGGCTTGACGCCGTCAGCTCTTGAACGTGACGCCGTCCCTCTTTGATTTAAGCCGTGACGCCCTTGATCAGGTTAAAGCGTGACGCCGTCAGAATTTACATGCAATTTTCACTGGCTTATCATGAGTAAATTTCACGTCCACCTTTTCTTGCCAAGCCATGACGCCGTCCAGAGTAAAATCTGACGCCGTCAAAGGTAACTTTTAGCTGATTTTTGAGACTTTGTCATTTTCTTCACTTTTATGCTCCAAAAACGTCCAAAATGCCTCCTTTTCCAGATTTCTCCTCAAAAGTACCTAAAATGACAAAAGGAACGATTTAGAGCAATATTTGATCAAATAAATACGATTTAGGGCTTAAATGACCCCTTAAAAGCGGTACACTTTTCGCTTCATCAAATACCCTTACACTTGAGATTTGCTTGTCCTCAAGCAAATGCGCTTTTATTCTAATCAAAATACAGGTTAGGGGTCATTTAATGCAAACATAAAAGTAATTACAACAAATAATCGTTCCACTTCAATCATAATAAGCACGGAGATTATAAACTAGCACCTCACAAGTAGTGTTTAGATACTCACATCTCTCAAGTGTCATCAAAATAAATCTCATAAATGAAAACGGATAATATCTCTCACTACCTGTCATAGCAAATAGATTACCATAGGCTTGGGAAAGGATCGAAAACCTCCTCCACTAGGCGTAAGCACCTAAGATAAACTATCAAAGAGGGCTTTTAAATGGGTTGTAACGTTAGGTGTAGGGAAAAGGAAAACACGGTTTTGTTGGATAAAGGATATTTTACTGGTGGCGAGTTAAAGATCTTGATCAATTACATGTACTATACAATGTTGCTAAGCCAAGACTCGACTCAATCTTAAGCTAGAAACAAAATAACAAAATAACAAAAACATAAAAATAAACATAAAATGAAACGGGATGGTAGTCCGTATGTTTTTTTCTACTTTTTTTTTTTTTTTTTTTTTTTTTTTTTTTTTTTTTTTGCATACACTTTTGCCCTACCATCCAAAATAATACATCATAGGGGCATTGCATCCCCTTACACTTGAACTTTTACATAACTTTACAAATAACTATTCTAATGACTCGAATTAAGATAATTGAAAAACTTGGAGTACTTTTAAAACATTTAGCACATATGGGGGTAATAAATGATGTTCTTCCCCATTACTCCATTACACTAGTACTTTACCCATGAGTCCCAATCGTCCCAAAACAATATGTACAAGGATATGACTCGACTTAGCAACCATGTAATCAATTAGATAATTAACTTGGGTTTTAAACAAATGTTGTAACAATAATGCACTAAAAATGAGTGCATACAAGGTAGGCTAAGGCGATTTGGGTGTACATTTAAGTGGGGTGTAAACAAATTCTTCCTTTAAGTAAAATGCTTAAAGGTTGAAACGAAAAGATAGGCTCTGAGGGGTGTACTAGGGGTATCGTGTACTAAAAATGAGTACAACGCAAAGAGTGTGGGAGAATTACTTGACCAATGTAGCCAAAGTAATTATAACAAAAACACAGGTGTAAAACAATGGGTTAATCCTAATGCCTCTTATCATGTAGTAAATCTAACTACACGAATGTAGTCTCACTTGTGGCCTTGGAATGGTCCTAACGCAAGTTCTAGAATCTAAGTGCTACCGGTACACACATCATAGCATAAATGCTTTTCCTACCAATTCTAGGGGCGAACCTCACATATTTGGGGGTGGAAAATTTTTTAGTGGTACGGTTTTTGTGCTAGTCATATAACTCCTATCCGTGAGACGCTCATTAAGATCAAAGTTTCACTCCTATATGTTGTAAAAAATTTTAAATTTGGCACTAAAATTACCTTAACAAGTATTTCTCTCAGTTTTATTACACATCTACTATTAAACAAACAAAAATCAAGCGTAATAGTATTCTCTAATCGTACTTTTACCCTCCCCTTACACTTAAGATGAACATTGTCCCCAATGTTCAAATAACAAGATGTAAAAGCATAAAGTAAAAGAATGAAATCAAATACTCCCCTGATTCGCTCGGTGGATAATGAAGTAACACGGTTAAATCTTCTTCCAAAGTAATGTTGAAGCTCCATGACTAATGCATCGCCAAAAGCTTGATTCAAAACATTTCCTTGTCCAAAATAACCTGTTAAACCTGAGAAAACAAACACGAAAACCTGCATAACATCGGCGGGATAAAATCTATATATAAAGATATAATGCTTGTGGAATGATAATTTTGCAGATTCCTGGAGATTACAAGTTGGAGATTTTATAAAAACTTTTATGAAAACAAAACTTTCAAAAATTTCTGAAAATTAAATCTGACGCCGTCAGGTTATAAACCCTGACGCCGTCAGAAATGACCTGACAAAAATTTTCATTTTAAGTTTCCGGAAAATTTCTGGAAAAACCTTTACCTTACTTCCTGGAAATCCTGCAAAACATCATTATGACTCGATACAAGCATTTGACTCAAACAAATACGAATATGTATGTTAATTTATTATTATTACGATTCATGTTCATATGTGTTCTAATAAACCAATTTAGATTTCCCTTACACTTATCTTTTGCAAAATACCTTTATATGTAGTTAAGACGAAGTTAAAAACAAAATAAAGCATTTTCACAAATTGGTTTTGAACATGAATCAATAAGAATAAAAATTAAACATACATACGGAAACAAATAAAATCAAACAAACAAATAAATAAACACACAAAGCAAATAAATAAAATAATCAAATGAGGCTAGCATGCGATAAATAAAATCAATGTAACAAATGTTTTAAGGCAAACAGATGCCTTCCCTAAATTATTACAGACCATATTGTTTCAACACATACAACCAAATATCAAATTGTTCAAACATCAAAACATCAAATCACATCATCACTGGTGTGGGGGACCTTGGCGATAGTCGTAGCCTGGAGGGAGGTGCCCGTAGTACCCATATGGTGGGTAATCCTGCTCACGACCCGGGAAAGGGTCAATCTGCAGATGCGGGTCCAACTGATCACGTGTAGAAAGATGCTGCATCTGACGAACCATGTGATCATACATCCAGTCGAACCTCTCGTCCACCCTGGTCCTCCAAGTATCAACCTGGCCCATCCAGGTCCCCTGGTGAGCCTGCCAGTCCCCCCTGCTCATGTGCCGGTAGTAATCAGCTATACCGGCCTCATAACCCTCATGCTGCTGCTGCTGGGGCTCCTCCTCCTCCTCATCATCCTCATCATCATCATCCTCAGCTCTGGCTGGATGATACCACATAAAGGACCCATCATGCATCTCCATAATCACCTCCATCTGCTTCAGGGACCTCTCCTTCACCGTCCTGCATGCATCACCACTCAAATACCTCATAACCTCGGGCCTGAGGACTCCATAAGACTGGGCCAGCCGGGTGATAAACATCCCACCATAAATCCTGTCTCCTTCCCTCTCCCCAACTCCACCATGCATAAAGCTAGCAACCCAAAACGGGATGTTGCAGTAAACATCATTAGAGTAGATGGTATACAGGTAGAAGATATCAGAAGCAGTGACATGGTGGTGAGAGCTGTGACGCCCCGTCAAGCTGTAGGTGAGGCATCGATGAGTCAACCGAACCCTAGGATCCCTGATTTGGGATGCTACAGTGGTCGATGTGTATACCCCATCCCCAATAGTCTGCCAGAACATGGAACACCTAAAATCATTCTTCATCGACTCCCCATGCAACAACCTCTGCATGAACCCTGCCTGAATGGTATCATGCTGATCGTACAACCCAAGTCTCCACCCAAACTCAGTAACCGAACACGTCCTTAGCTCACCCCCCAGCCTGAAATAGATCGTGGTACTGCCTACATCGGTCCTTGCCTCAGCCATGTCAAAATGAAAGGTGGCAAAGAATTCACGTACCAATTCCTCATATACCGGCTCCTGAATTTTAAACAGTCTTTCCCACTGAGGGCCGGTAAACCCATCCATCTGAAAACTTTGGAGAAAGGTCTGCTCAAGACCTTCTCTCCTCAGAAAGTTCCAATCAACTACGGCCCCATTTTTGACCTTGTGTAGTAGCAGTTGTGCGTATTTGCTTGTAGCAGCATCGTTGTCAAAGACACCCCAACTGAGGACCGTATCCCCAAAGTTCTCTTGTTGAGATCGGGAAGAACTTCCTCGGCTGGGTCTTTGACGCTTACTCATCATCTGGAACAAAGGAGGAGGAACAAAAGTGTTAATATGTGAATTAAAGACTTGGTGGCGTATCAGACAGGTCTGACGCCGTCACCCTTTGATAGGTGATGCCGTCAGGTTCAACCAAATTTAAATCCGAAATTACGAGGGAAAAATCAATATTCAAACTTTAAGCTTATAAACCAAACGCCCTTTTTTACAGCAAAATGGGTGATTGGGTCATAGGTTATGGTTCAAATTCGTGGCCTCCCCATTAGTGAATAGACCCAATTGATTGCCAATCATCAAATGCTTTAATTATTGTTAAATAACACTAATTAAAACACATTATGAGTTCTAAGCATGAATCAATCCTAGGGTTTCACGAGTTGGGGATTTTCGAAATTTACAAATCCTATGAGTAATTGAAGCGAAAAGAATGAGTAAAAGTTACTTACCACGTGAAGATTGGTGACGAAAGTCGGTGAATTAGATCCTGGAAATTCGAAGGTGGGGTTGGAGTGGATATGGTTTGTGGGGTTTGTGATGAAAGTGATGGAATTAAAGTTATTATTGCTGTGCAGACGGGGTGACGGCGTCACGTTCAAATTCTGACGCCGTCAGATTAGCGTATTTCACTACTTTGTGCAAGTTTACAAATGAGCCCCTCGTACTTTAAGAGAGCAGCTAGTCAGGGTCAATAATCCTGATAGCTAGTCTCGTTAACAAGTTCCTCCTGGGTCAAATGTTTTGTTACTGTCACGGGATGTGGTAAAATGTTGAAAAGGTCCGGTTGACGTCACATTCAGGTTCCAATCTCCGTCACGGCAGGTATTCAGGGAGTGTGAGGAGCTTTTACAGGGGATTTTCGAAATGAGGATGTGCTTTAATTGAGTTCTTCTCACACCTGGCTTAAAGCCAAAAGATCGTTTCCTAGCCTCATGAAAGTTAGGGAGCGTGAAAACCATGCTTCCCACGAAAATGCTACGATCTTGAGAATTCTTTTTCTCGCGAGAGGATCCAAATAGATAAGAGGGTTTTAAAAGTGAAGGCTCGGGGAGAGGGGTTTCATCATCCCATTCGTTGTATGGTTCATTAGGGACCGGGAGTTCAAAGATCTTCTCGATCTTTTTATGTGAGGCTTCTTCCCTAATTTTCTCCTTTATTCTCACAATAAATTTTTCTGCTAGTTCCATGAACATATCTTGGGTGTTTTTCAAGTGTGTTTCTAATTCCTTGATACGTCTCTCTTGGTTGTTCACGAAAGTTAGCATTGTCCCTTCATATTCATCTTGTCGTGAGAATTGATGAAATTTATGTTTACCAATTGTGTTCACGCACTCCTCGGGATTTTCATCAGCCGTAGGTGTCTCAGCTTTCATTAAGCTCTCAACCTGCCTTTTTATGTTTTCGAACAGCTGTTCTTGGGTTGCACTCATGCAATTTAAAATCCCTTCTCCCGAGAACGTTGAGTCATTCCACTCTTCCTCTTCGTATTGTGCTAAGTCCTCAATGACTTCCCAGCACTTATCGACACTGAGCCTGCTCAATCTCCCATTGGCGGCGTAATCTATGGCTCTTCTAGTTTGATGATTGACACCATCATAGAAGATTTGGATTTGGAGCCAAAGTTCTATGCCATGGTGAGGGACTTTTTGGAGTAAGTCCTTGAATCGAGTCCATGCCTCGTAGAGAGTTTCGCCTTGACGTTGTTGGAACATCAAGATATCATTCCTTAGCTTGGTAGTTCTTCCCGGTGGGAAAAACTGAGCAAGGAAACGAGTAGTGAGATCATCCCAAGAGGTGATGGATCCTGCGGGTTGACGTTCTAGCCACTGACTAGCTTGATCCCGCAGAGAGAATTGAAAGAGACGCAATCGGGTCGTCTCTCGAGTGGCAACATCAAGGTCTATAGAATCAACGATTTTAAGAAAGTCCTTGAGGTGTTGATTAGGATCTTCAGATCGAAGTCCATGGAATGCGCATCTGCTTTGCACCAACCGGATGGTGTCGGATCGCAAGGGTGTGATATTGGCTCCTTGAGTGAGCTCAATGGTGTTTCGATAGCCATGGTGGCTAGGACGAGAATACTCTCCTAAAGTACGGGCTCTAGGAGGTGGTGGTTGTTGTGGTGGTGGGTTGTTGGGATTAAGGATATTACCATCTTCCATGATGTCGAATGGTAATGGTTACGAACAAAGACACGAAGAAAATAGATAGACTAAAGAAAACCTAGAAAAATAAAATAAAAATCTCACTAGAAAGGAATCTAGTGAGTAGACCTATAAAATAAAAATTCAACCTAAACAATAACTATTCCCCGGCAGCGGCGCCAAAAACTTGATGCGTGGTTTTGCAACCTTACAACAGGTTTTACCTCTCGAGGGATTTCAAGAGGCTTACAACCCCACCAGGCAGTGTACCTGACCGATGTAGTATAGTGTAGTGGTAAGTACGGGGGATTGATCGTTCTCCACAGGGAATAGTGTTCGTTAGGTATGAAAGACTACTCTAATAGGTCTAAGGGTTGAGGAAGATTCTTTTTTGTGTTTTTATAATTTTATGAAAGCAAGTAAAATCTCGGGTTTGAAAGAGTGGGCGGAATTAGTTGCTAGTCAACTAACCCAAATTACTACGAATGCAAATAAAATAAAATAACAAAAATGAAAATGTTGGAGAAGACTTAAGTGTAGAGAAATGTGTTTACTTAGATTTCCTTACTCCCTAACTATCTTTTACCGGTTGATTAGTGTGTATTAGTTGCGTGGATGACGGGTGTATTCCTTAATACCAATCGTGGGGTGGCGTACGTACTTCCCCAACTCTACAAGCTCCTACTTCACTCCTATGTCGAGCCGGCTATTAAATACAACCATAAAAACCTTTAGTACGCATTTGGTTCATGTTTCTTAAGACGTTCAAGCAAGTTACCGAATAGGAAGTTAGCCAGTTTTCTTAAGCCTAACATAGATAAACAATCATCCAATACAACTAATAACACACTAATAACCAATAATCAATAGCTAGGTTTCATTAGATCTAAGCAAACACAAGATAAATCTAGCCTAACATGTTAAACAAAAGACAAGAACAAGATAAAATCAAACAACACATAGACATATTGAATGATTAATTGATAACTTATCTTTCAATGTAACATGGAAGATCTCAAGGCAAAAAGCCTTGAAAAAGATGCTAAAATCGTCTTAGGGTTTTCTCCCAAAAATTCCACACTAAGCTCTCTCTTTTATGAAAAAAAATTAGAAAACTATATATAGACTTTTGGATCTGACGGCGTCACCTTATGGAGTGTGACGCCGTCACCTCGCCGCTTTTAGGGTTCCCGGATGACCTTCTTGACGCCGTCCCTCTTTAGCTCTCCAAAATCCGTTCTGGCTTATCAAGGCTTGACGCCGTCAGCTCTTGAACGTGACGCCGTCCCTCTTTGATTTAAGCCGTGACACCCTTGATCAGGTTAAAGCGTGACGCCGTCAGAATTTACATGCAATTTTCACTGGCTTATCATGAGTAAATTTCACGTCCACCTTTTCTTGCCAAGCCATGACGCCGTCCAGAGTAAAATCTGACGCCGTCAAAGGTAACTTTTAGCCGATTTTTGAGACTTTGTCGTTTTCTTCACTTTTATGCTCCAAAAACGTCCAAAATGCCTCCTTTTCCAGATTTCTCCTCAAAAGTACCTAAAATGACAAAAGGAACGATTTAGGGCAATATTTGATCAAATAAATACGATTTAGGGCTTAAATGACCCCTTAAAAGCGGTACACTTTTCGGTTCATCAATTGCCATGCCAGAGATGTGATTTTTGGCAATATTCATCACCCTGACTTTGTTTATCATGGTTCGCAACCTCTTAAGTCTGTTAAGATCATCTCGGCTATGAAAGCCAGAACTTTGATTTCCCATGGTTGCCTTGGTTTTCTGGCATCCATTAGAGATACCTCTTTGGAAGGTCCGAGCATTGATAGTCTTCCTATTGTGCGTGATTTTGCTGATGTGTTTCCCGATGAACTTCCTGGTATTCCTCCTGCTAGGGAAGTTGAGTTTAGCATCGATCTGATTCCAGGAGCCGAACCTATTTCCAAAGCTCCTTATCGTATGGCGCCTATCGAGTTGAAAGAGTTGAAGGAGCAGTTACAGGAACTCTTAGAGAATGGTTTCATTCGACCCAGTGTCTCTCCTTGGGGTGCACCTGTTTTGTTTGTTAAGAAGAAGGATGGAATCATGCGTCTCTGTATCGACTACCGCGAGCTTAATCGTATCACGATCCGTAATCGTTATCCCATTCCGCGTATTGATGATTTGTTTGACCAGCTGCAAGGGGCGAAGCACTTTTCAAAAATTGATTTGAGGTCCGGCTATCACCAGCTTCGCGTGAAGGAGCAAGATGTTCCCAAAACCGCTTTTCGTACTCGTTATGGTCATTATGAATTTCTGGTTATGCCCTTCGGTTTGACCAACGCTCCTGCCGTATTTATGGACCTTATGAATCGAGTATTCCACGAGTATCTCGACAAGTTCGTTATTGTCTTCATCGACGACATCCTTGTTTATTCGAAATCTGCGGGAGAACATGAGCAGCATATTCGGATCGTTTTGGAGTTTCTTAGGCATCAGAAGTTGTATGCCAAATTTTCCAAGTGCGAGTTCTGGTTGAGTCAAGTTACTTTCCTTGGCCACATTGTATCTGCTGATGGTATCACCATGGATCCAGCTAAGGTTGAGGCTATCACCAAGTGGCCTAGACCTACCACTGTGACTGAGGTTAGGAGCTTTCTGGGGCTTGCTGGTTACTAAAGACGTTTTGTTGAGGGTTTCTCGCGTTTGGCCTTGCCATTGACGTAATTGATGAGGAAAGGTGAGAAGTTTGTTTGGACGGAGGAGCGTGAGAAGAGCTTTGAAGAGTTGAAGCAGAGATTGGTGTCCGCTCCTATTTTGACTCTTTCATCTGGTTCTGGTGGTTATCAGATTTATAGTGACGCGTCGAAGAAGGGTTTGGGCTGTGTTCTTATGCAGCATGGAAAGGTTATTGCTTATGCTTCGAGGCAATTGAAACCTTATGAGGAGAATTATCCGACTCATGATTTAGAGTTGGCTGCTGTTTTTTCGCATTAAAAATCTGGCGGCATTATTTGTATAGCGAGTCATGTGATATCTTCACTGACCACAAGAGTCTCAAGTATATCTTCACCCAGAAGGAACTTAACATGAGACAGAGACGGTGGTTAGAACTTTTGAAGGATTATGACACGAACATTCAGTATCATCCGGGTAAAGCTAATGTGGTTGCTGATGCTCTTTGTCGGAAATCCGGTATGATAGCGAGTCTTGAAATTGAGCCTCGTATTTTTAATGATTTGGAGACGCTTGATGTTGAGCTATTTATTCGAGGTTATGACGGTTATTGGGCTAGCCTGAGGGTCGAGATCAACCTTATCCTACGGATTAAGGAAGCTCAGAAGGATGATGGAGAGCTTTGGTCTGTGGTTCAGAATGTTGAAGAGGGTAAACAGACAGAGTTCACTGTGGACGATCTTTGTGTAGTATGGTTGGAAGATCGGATTTGTGTTCCTTATGATTCCGAGCTTCGTGAGGCTATTCTATCTGTGGCTCATAGTTCCCCATTCACGATTCATCCTGGTTCCACCAAGATGTACAGGGACCTTAAGCAACATTTCTGGTGAAGTGGCATGAAGCATGATGTAGCTTCTTTTGTAGCTAAGTGTATGACTTGTCAGCAAGTCAAGATTGAGCATCAGAGGGCGAGTGGTTTGTTGCAGCCTTTAGAGATTCCGACCTGGAAGTGGGAGGAGATTTCTATGGATTTTGTAACGAGGTTACCTCTTACCAAAAGAAAGCATGATGCGATTTGGGTGGTTGTTGATCGACTAACCAAGTCTGCTCATTTCTGTTGGGCTATGAAATATCAAAGTACTGCTGCTCGTTAAAGGACTGCTATGCAAATAGTTTAAGGACTAATGTGTAATTCTAGAATGTTCGTATTAGATTAGAGTTATAATTAGAATTACTTGTTATTCAAGTTTGTAAACCGACTAGGGTTTTCCTTGTGCCTATAAAAGGATCCCTAGGTTGGCATTAGAGATATGCGATTAGAGATATACGATTATTAGAAGTATTAGAGTTTAGAGTTTGTTAGTGAATCTGTGTAAGAAAGCAGGTTCAAGGTTTTAATAATATTCAAAGTCGTTTATTAATTCTTTTTAGCTTTGTTGAAGTAGATTCCGCATACTTAGCAAAGTATATCAGTGTTTCATTATTAATAGTTTTGAATTCATTCAAAGTTGTTAAACCGTAGACAAGCTACAAGTTAGTTTGGTCAGAGTATATCGATCCAACAAGTGGTATCAGAGCTTGTGTGGAGACTCTGATTAAGAAGAAACCCTTAAAACCGATTTATCAACAAACCCTCAACAATGTCGACTGAAGCTGCACCTATCCCATCCATCACCTCACTCAGAATTCCTATCATGAAGAAGGGAGAATATGATCTCTGGAGCATGAAGATGAGGCAGTACCTTGCTATTACTGACCATGCTCTATGGGATGTAATTTTCAATGGTAATGTTGTTCTTGATGAACCTCTACAAGTTGAAGGACAACCCAAACCACCTCAACCAACCTTACCAGCAGCTACAAAGAGAAATCAAGATAAGGCTCTCAACATACTGCTGTCTGCTATTCCTGATGGTCACCTACTGAAGTTCCATGATGCTAAGGATGCAAAACAATTATGGGCTGCGATCAAGACAAGATTTGGAGGTAATGATGCTTCAAAGAAGATGCATAGAAACTTATTGAAGCAGCAGTTTGAAACCTTCACTGTTGGTGAAAGAGAAAGTCTTGATGCTGCCTATGACAGATTCCAAAATCTACTTAGTATGCTAGAACTTTATGGAGCAGAGGTATCTGTTGAAGATGCAAATTTGAAGTTCTTAAGGAGTTTGCCATCTGTCTGGCATGTGGTTGCTACTATGATTAGAGGACAACCTGGATTGGAGTCTATGGACTTTGATGATCTCTATAACAATTTGAAAGTGTACGAGCAAGAGATGAATGGTCACAGTTCTCTGAAAACTCACAACATAGCTTTTGTGTCTTCTGAAAACAGAAGCAGTACTTCCACTAAAAGTACTGCTTATCCTTCTCAAAGTACTGTTGGTGATTCACAGCATGTTTGCACAACCACAACTACTCCCAACCCATCACCAACAAACAAAACCAATTCTGATGAAGTTGTATGTTCCTTCTTTGCACAACAAGCCACTTTACCTGTTACCTATCAAGAAGACTTGTTGCAGATTGAAGAAGATGCTTTAGAAGAGATTGACATAAGATGGCAAGTAGCTATGATCACTGCTAGGATCAAGAAGTTCATGAACAAGACAGGAAGGGGAATTGATTTCAAAGCCAAACAAGGTATAACTTTTGACAAATCCAAGATTGAATGTTTCAATTGTCAAAAGCTTGGACACTTTGCAAGGGAATGCAAGTTTGCAAAATATCAGGCAAACAGGATGATTGAACAACCCAAGGTTGAAAGAAAGGAGGTTCCTATTACTGAATCACAACCAAAAGCTTTGGTGGCTCAAGAAAACTTAGCAGAGATTGACTGGAGTGCTGAATTTGATGATGAACCTGTAACCTATTCTATGGTTGCATTGGAAGAGTTTGATTGGGGCACAGCTTTTGATGAGGAACCTGGATATGCTGCTTTGGAATCAAGAGATGGTCTTGGAAGCTTTGACTGGAGCATGGAGGATGAAGATGAACCTGTTCAAATTGCTATGGTAGCCACTTCACCAAGTTCATCCAATGTCTCTGAGGGCAACCCAGAGGAGGAGCTTAAAGATCATATTATTGTTGATAGTGGTTGCTCTGGCAGCATGACAGGGGACAAGGAGATCCTGTCAGATTTTAAGGCATATTATGGAGGAAGAGTTGCATTTGGTAATGATCCTGATGGAGGAAGAATCACTGGCAAAGGAACAATCAAGGCTGGATGTATTGATTTTGAGAATGTTAGATATGTGAAGGAGCTCAAGTTCAATCTTTTGTCAGTATCTCAAATTTGTGACAAGAAGTACCCAATTCTGTTCACTGATACAGAATGTCTCATTCTCTCCCCTGAGTTCAAATTTGTTGATGATCACTTGGTAACATTGAGAGTACCAAGAACCAATGATGTATACAGTTTAGACTTAAAGAGTCTCAATTCTGCTGGAAGAGCAACATGTTTAGTAGCAAAGGCATCATTGGAAGAAGCACATTTGTGGCACAGAAGACTAGGTCATGTTAATTTTAAGAACATCAACAAGCTGGTCAAAGGAAATTTAGTTAGAGGTTTACCTTCCAAAACATTCAAGACTGATCATTCATGTTTGGCTTGCAAGAAGGGTAAACAACATAAAGCTTCATGTAAGAAGCTTGGGGAAAGAGATATTAGAGAACCTTTGGAGTTGCTACACATGGATCTGTTTGGACCAGTTTCAGTAGAAAGTTTAAACAAGAAGAAGTACTGCTTGGTAGTGACAGATGATTGTAGCAGATTTAGTTGGGTCTTTTTCTTGGGATTCAAAGATGAAACCTTTGATGCTATCCATGACCTGATAGTAGCCCTTGAAAATCAATTAAGACTCAAAGTAAGAGGTATTAGATGTGACAATGGAACAGAATTCAAGAGCAAGCATATGGATGAATTCTATGCCAAGAAAGGGATCAAGAGAGAGTTTAGCATTGCTAGAACACCACAGCAGAATGGTGTTGCAGAAAGAAAGAACAGGACTTTGATAGAAGCAGCTAGAACAATGCTTGCAGATTCCCAATTACCTATTCTCTTTTGGGCTGAAGCCATAAGTACTGCTTGCTATGTGTTGAATAGAGTTTCAGTAACTAAACCTCAGATGAAGACACCTTATGAGTTACTCATGGGAAAGAAACCAAACATTCGTTTTCTAAAACCTTTTGGCTGCTCTCTGACTATTCTAAATACCATTGACTCTCTGGGAAAATTTGATGGTAAGTGAGATGAAGGATATTTATTGGGTTATTGTACAAATAGCAAAGGATTTAGAGTTTATAACAGGAATACCAAAAAGGTACAAGATTGTCTTCATGTTGAATTTTTGGAAGATAAGGAAACTCAGAAAGGTAAAGGTCCTGATTGGATGTTTGATCTTGATCTCAAGTTCACACCATCTATGAATTATGTTCCTGTTAGAGAAGAGAATCAGGCTAATTACAAAGAAGATGATTCACAGTACATTGTTCATGGAGTCAATGTTACACCAGAAGATGTTCCTGACAAAGAACCTGAAGTTCCTGATGAGGAACAAAGTACTGCTCAGCCAACTAATACAGTATCTGATGAAGATCAAGCCATACAAGATGAACTTAATAGGATGCTTTTTCAAGAAACTATAGCACAATCCTATGAAGATGAACAAAGGAAGGCTTATGAAGCTGCAAAGAAACAGGGTAAATTTCAAGATACTGACCACAGTACTTTAGATCAAAGTACTGCTGATCCTTTTGGCAGTACTTCTAGTGTATTAGAGAAATCAAATTGGAACAATGCTGATGATTCCAATGTTGATGATGATGATTTAGTTAATGCTAACATTCCTGGATTAGAGTAAGTTGATGATGAGCTTAATCCAGAAGGTATTTTCTCCAATGAAGGCATTGATTTTACTAACTTAGAGTCTGATCTTCCAGTTCCACCAACTCCTACATTGAGAGTTCATAAAGCTCATCCTCAAAGTAACATTATTGGATCACCCTCTTCAGGAGTGGTTACAAGAAACAAAGTTAAAGGACTTTCTAAGCAACATACTGCTTTACTTAGCTTTGTTTACAAACAAAACATGATGAATCACAAGGATCAACAAACATGCCTGTTTGCTTGCTTTTTATCTCAAGAAGAACCCAAGAAGGTAGCTCAAGCTTTAGCAGATGAAAGTTGGGTTGAAGCCATGCAAGAGGAGCTTCTACAATTCAAGCTTCAAGAAGTCTGGGTATTATGTGATTTACCAGATGGCAAAAGAGTCATTGGTACAAGATGGGTTTTCAGAATCAAAAGAGATGAAAGAGGGAATGTTATCAAAAATAAAGCTAGATTGGTTGCACAAGGATATCGCCAAGAAGAAGGAGTGGATTATGATGAAGTGTTTGCTCCTGTTGCAAGGATAGAGGCAATAAGGTTATTTCTTGCCTTTGCATCATACATGGGATTTCCTGTCTACCAAATGGATGTGAAAAGTGCTTTCCTTTATGGCACAATTTCTGAGGAAGTTTATGTTAAACAACCTCCTGGTTTTGAAGATCCTGCACATCCGAACAAAGTCTACAAAGTAATCAAGGCACTGTATGGCCTTCATCAAGCTCCCAGAGCTTGGTATGAGAGACTCTCAAATTTTCTATTACAACATGGTTATAGGAGAGGAGCAATTGATAAGACTTTGTTCATCAAGAGAGATAAGAAAGACATTATGTTAGTCCAAGTATATGTGGATGATATTATATTTGGAGCTACAAAGAAGTCTATGGTGAAAGAATTTGAAGATCTTATGCAGAAGGAGTTTCAAATGAGTTCTATGGGAGAATTAACTTTCTTTTTGGGTCTTCAAGTTAGACAAACAAGAGATGGAATCTTCATTAATCAAGAAAAGTATGTTGCAGACATACTTAAAAGATTTGACCTTCCAAATCTCAGGCCTGCCACCACACCCATTGATAAAAATAAACCCTTAGGCAAGGATGAAGATGGACAAGCTGTGGATGTCAAGCTTTACAGATCTATGATTGGTTATCTTATGTACTTAACTGCATCAAGACCTGACATCATGTTTGCTGTTTGCTTGTGTGCAAGATTTCAGGTTACACCAAAGGTTTCCCATATGTATGCAGTCAAGAGGATTTTTAGATATCTCAAGCATCAACCAAAGTTAGGGTTATGGTATCCTAAGGAGTCACCTTTTCACTTGGAAGCCTTTTCAGATAGTGACTATGCAGGGGATAACTATGATAGAAGATCAACCTCAGGAGGATGTCAATATCTTGGTAGAAGATTAGTCTCCTGGCAATGTAAGAAGCAAACCATTGCTGCAACCTCCTCTACTGAAGCAGAATATGTTGCTGCTGCTAGCTGTTGTGGACAAGTTTTGTGGATGCAAAATCAACTCTTGGATTATGGATTCAACTTCAAAAATACTCCTATCAATATTGATAATGAGAGTACCATCTGCATTGTGAAGAATCCAGTTTATCACTCCAAGACCAATCATATTCAGATTAGGCATCACTTCATTCGGGATTGTTATGAGCACAGGCTTATAAATGTGGTTAAGGTTCACACAGATGATAATGTAGCTAATCTACTTACTAAGGGATTTGATGTTTCAAGATTCAACCACTTAGTTGTGAGCATTGGGATGATTAACTACTAGGCTACATTTGAGGGGAGGCTTTAGTATTAGTTAGTATACTTTCTTTTAGTTCTTAATGAAAGTATTGGTTTTTAGTAGTTTAGTTTAGCCTATATGTTGTATTTGAGGGGAGGCAACATAAGCTATTAGTTAGAACTTAAGCATGAACCATTTACAAGTTCTTGGTTTTAGTTTGGAGTATTGATTATGGATAATAAGATGGAACGTACTGCTTTATTGCTTAAAGTACTGCCTCAGCAACGTACTGCTTCAACGTACTGCTTACGTGGACGTACTGTTCCAACGGTCAAAAATTGTGGGGCTACGGTTAATTAATTCCTTACGGCGGAGATAATAAGTTAATCCAAACGGTAACTTTATTATTATGAGTTTGATTTATTTCCATCCTATTTAAAGAAACTCACACCTATTTCCCCGCCTTTTACCGTATTTGAGATCCCTCATTCGCTTTTACACCACAATCTTTTTATCGAAACACACACTCAAAGCGAATTCTTCTCTACCACTCATCATGGCTAATCGACTCACTGTTAGCAAACACAATATGATCGCTAATTTGGACAAGACAAGGGATAATGTTGATTTTCATGCGATCATTGATTTCTTAACTGGGTCTTCCATCAACTACTCTATTTTAGTTGACCCTGATGTTATTGGTCCTTGGATGCAAGAATTTTGGGATACTGCAACGATTGAAGATGATTCGTTGATTAGGGCTACGGTTGCTGGACGAATTATTCGGATTTCTGAAGCCACGATTAGGGATGTGTTGATGTTTAATGATGAAGGGGGGGCTGTTCGTTTTGAAAAACAAGTGCTTTGGGACACTTTAAGTGATATAGGTTATGAAGGCGATCTGACGAAACTTACTTTTCAAAAGCCTTTGTTTTGTTCTCATTGGAAGTACCTCATTCACGTTCTACTTCATTGTTTGAGTCCCAAGAGTACTTCTTTTGATCAATTTGGTCAAAATATTGCATCTGCATTAGTGGGTTTGGCTACAGATCAGAGATTCAACTTTTCAAGACTAATTCTGGATGGTATGCTTACACATATTGCTAATGGTTCACCATTCTTGATGTATCCAAGGTTTGTTCAGTTATTCTTGAACAATCAACTTGAGGATCTCCCTAAACCTCAAAGTTTTTTACCCACTGTCAAACTTCCATCAAAGGTGTTTACTTTTCTATCTAAACAAAGTGTTAAGTTTTCTGGAACCAATACACCTTTGACTGCTCATATATTGGGAGTTGCACAAGTTGTTAGAGATGCAGAGCAAGAGCAAGAGCAAGACGCAAATTCTGAATCAGCAAGCCA
Source organism: Artemisia tridentata subsp. tridentata (assembly GCA_021014915.2). Taxonomy (NCBI): domain Eukaryota; kingdom Viridiplantae; phylum Streptophyta; class Magnoliopsida; order Asterales; family Asteraceae; genus Artemisia; species Artemisia tridentata. Next base: position 279,516,591 of record CP139505.1, on the reverse strand, counting down.
AGAGTCTCCAGTTTCTAGAGAAGTTAGTATTCCTCAACCTACTGCTTCTCAACATACTGCTTCTCCACATTCTGCTACTAGAGAAGATACTGCTCCTATGGACATTCCTACTCATGAGGAGTCAGACCAAGGTATGAATCAACCACCATCTCCTAATGATTATTCTTCCACAAATATGTCTAAGCAATTTGAAGAAGAAGAGGCAGAATTGGACAATTATGCTTTAACAAGGGAGTTAAAGAGGTTGAAGAAGGAGAGTGAGGCTCAAGCTGCTAAGATAGTCAAATTAAAGACTAAGTTTCAAAGATTGAAGAGGTATGTTTGGCCACTAGTTCAACACCATAGATTATGGGTAAAGTCTCAGAAGCAGAGTGGTAGGATACCTACGAAGATTTCTAAGTCAAAGAAGAAAAAGTCTAAGAAGCAATCTTCATTCCAATTGGGGAGGAATTTAGAAAATTTGAATGAAGATGCTGGTTTTAAACATGGTTTTGAACAAGATGCTGGATTTATGGATGATACTCAGAGGACACCACCTGAAAATATTCCTCAAGATACTGTTAAGAGGAAGAGTGATGAAACAGAGCAAATAAATTTGGAAGAAGCTGCTGTTGAAGTAAGAAGTGGTGATACTGAGGAAATAAACTTGGAAGGAGCTGAAGCTGAAAGTACTGCTCAACAAGGTACTGAGAGGCAATTCACTATTACACCTAGAACCTTAGATTTTGAAGAAGATATTGGTCCTTCAATTCAAGTTCAAGAGGAAGTTGGCCCTTCTAAACTAGCTCAGGAAGAAGATGTTATAGCTCATACTAACAGTGATGATGAAACAATTGCTGACATTATGCTTAATATGTCAAGTCAAAGAGGCATCAGTATTCATGAGGTTGAACAACAACATCATACTTCTTCTCAACCTGCACAAGAGATAGATCCAAAAGATAAAGGCAAAGGGATCTTGGTAGAAAAGAAGAAGAAGAAGATGACATTGGCACAGTTAAGACAAATTCAGATTGCCAAAAATGAGGAAGCAGCTAGAATATTGCAAGCAGAGATAGATGCTGAAGAATCAAGGAAGAGTGTTCAATCAAAAAGGCCAATTAGTAAAGCTAGAGAAAGGAATGATATGATGGCTTATCTGAAAGGTCAAGGATATACAGGTTTAGTTAGATTGACATATACAGAGATGAAGGATCTGTATGATGCTGTTAGAGAAGCTATTCAAAAAGATCTTGCAAGCATTATTTCTTTTGAAGATAAGGAGCTTGAAGATAAAAGAAAGGAAAGAGCTGTTACAAGAAGCTCAAAGAGGAAAAGAATCACTGATGAACAGCCATCAAAGAAGTTCAAGGAAGCTGTTGAATTAAGAACAGACACAGTTGATGAGCTCAGAAATTATCTTAGAGTTGTTGACTTTGAGAATCCAAAATTGAAAGAAGATACTGATAAGAAGTCCAAGATATCTACTTTTTCAGTTGTAGAATCTAAAGAAGGAGATTATCTGATCTTTCATAGACAAGATGGAAGTTTTAGAGTGTTCAATTCATTATGGGATATACTACATCTGATTGATAGAGATGATATGCTTCAGTTATATCTCCAAGTGCAAACTTATTTTGAGCATATTCCACCACAAGGAGTAGGTTTGATATTGTTAGGAGATCTCACAATAATCTGGGAGACAGAGGAAACAAAGGACAGTACTTTGTGGGAAGATCAAGACAACTGGGAGATTAACAGATGGAGATTCTTTGAGTCAGTTGGGATACATGTTTTGGAGTTAGAAGATGGCACTATGATTCATATGCTAACAGAACAGAGATATCCACTCACAAGAGATCTGATGATCAGGATGCTAGAGCATGGAATGGAAGTGGAACAAGAAGATGAAGTAGCATTGATGGTCATAAAATTATTCATCAAGTGGACAACAGAATCTGAAGATTAATGCATAACTACTGGTATGGTTTAATTATTATATAAATCTTTTGAAAAATAAGTACTTTCTTCAAAGTACTGCTGGTCAGACAGTACTTTCTCAAAGTACTGCTTGCAGCATAAAACCAGTAAAGTCTTTTGATAAAATCAGTAATTTTTGATAAGTGCAAAAACATTTTGAAGCACAAAGATTAAACAGCAACAAATGGTTTTGAAAGCAACAACATGGTGTTAGTACTTGTACTACACAACAAATGGTAATCAACTCACCATGTTTAATAAACAAGAAAGAGTTTGACTCATCATGAGGGTACGGCTCTGATGTGATTATCAAATCCGTTTTTAGTTGGCAATTTACTAAAAATTGTATGGTTTTCAACTCACCATATCTATATTAGTGAAGAGTTGGCTAGCCCACAAGATAATGGCTTTGTGGTAAAGGCTGTGGAAAACCATTATATGGTAATTAGTTCACCATGGTAGTGATTGTACTAAAAGAACTAGCTAGTCCAAAAGCAAACGGCTATTTGGTAAAGACTACTCAAATCCGTTGATAGCTGATGATTTGCTAAAAATCATATGGTTATCAATGTACCATGGTTTTTCCTAAATCTAAACATTGGCTACTCCAGAGTTAATGGCTTTGGTAAAGAGACATCAAAATCCATTAAGTTTTCAATGATTCACCTCTCACAGGAGTTAACACACCTGGAAGTGATGAGAATAGTATGAAACTTTTAAAGATCTGATGTACATATTGCCAATATGATGCTGAGTTGCTGAAAATATTGCCGATATGATGCTGTGTTGCTGAAAAGATATGATGCTGAAAAGAGTTGTTGCTGATGAAGATTGAAGATACTGATTGCATTGATGATGACAAAACAACAACGAGTCAGATTTCAAAGAAACAACCTTTCCTTGAAGATAAAGTGTTGAAGTTAAAGACATACAAAGAAACTTGAAATCAAGCAAGTAGAATTCAAGTTAGGGGAGGATTGTTGGGATATGAAATATCAAAGTACTGCTACTAGTCAAAGTACTGCTGTTCAAATAGTTTAAGGACTAATGTGTAATTCTAGAATGTTCGTATTAGATTAGAGTTATAATTAGAATTACTTGTTATTCAAGTTTGTAAACCGACTAGGGTTTTCCTTGTGCCTATAAAAGGATCCCTAGGTTGGCATTAGAGATATGCGATTAGAGATATACGATTATTAGAAGTATTAGAGTTTAGAGTTTGTTAGTGAATCTGTGTAAGAAAGCAGGTTCAAGGTTTTAATAATATTCAAAGTCGTTTATTAATTCTTCTTAGCTTTGTTGAAGTAGATTCCGCATACTTAGCAAAGTATATCAGTGTTTCATTATTAATAGTTTTGAATTCATTCAAAGTTGTTAAACCGTAGACAAGCTACAAGTTAGTTTGGTCAGAGTATATCGATCCAAAAATTTCTTACCTATTCGTATGGATTACCGGGTCAGTAAGTTGGCGGAGATTTTCCGACAGGAGATTGTTAGACTTCATGGTATGCCGACAGCTATTGTTTCAGACAGAGATCCGTGGTTTACTTCTCGTTTTTGGAAAGGGTTGCAAAATGCTTGGGGTGCACGTCTTAAGTTTAGTACGGCTTTTCATCCGCAGACAGATGGTCAGTCAGAGAGGACCATTCAGACTTTGGAGGACATGTTGAGGGCGTGTGCTTTAGAGTGGACTGGAAGTTGGGATGAGTATTTGTGCTTGGTGGAGTTTTCCTACAACAACAGTTGGCATGCGAGTATCCGAATGGCTCCATTTGAGATGTTGTATGGGCGTAAGTGTAGAGCGCCGGTTTGTTGGAATGAAGTGGGTGAACGTCTTATTGAGGGCCCGGAAATTATTGAGATCACTAACGAAAAGGTGGATGTTGCTAGAGAGAAATTGAAGGAGGCTCGTGCTCGTCAGAAGAGTTATGCTGATAAGCATCTTCGCGACTTGGAGTTTCAGGTTGGAGATCGTGTATTTCTGAAAGTATCGCCGTTTCGTGGGGTTAAACGTTTTGGGATCAAGGGCAAGCTTAGTCCTCGATTTATCGTCCATTTGAGATTCTTGATCGTATTGGAGAGGTTTCTTATCGTTTGGCTCTACCTCCTCAGTTATCGCATGTTCATAACGTCTTCCATGTATCTCTTCTAAGGGGATACAATTATCATCCTTTGCATGTGGTATCCTATCCATTTGATCAGATTCAGCCTGATATGTCTCTTCCGGAGGAGCCGGAAGCTATTTTGGATCAGCAAGATCGTGTCATGAGAAATAAAGTTATTCCGTTCGTAAAGATCCTTTGGAAGAATCACCCAGAGCGTGAGGCTACCTGGGAAATCGAGGATTCGATACGAGCCAGTTATCCACATTTCGTATTTTGATCTGCTATGTCTTTGTTTTGTTTCTGTTCGATTTTCCTTTCTACTTCTTTGCAAATTTCGGGGACGAAATTTTTCTTTTAGAGGGGAAGAAGTTGTAATACCCAAAAATCTGAACCATGCAAAAAGACCAAATTGCCCTTGAAACTTAAAATTTGTTTATTAAGCATACGAAGTACCAAATTAATACCAAACCTTTAGAATTGATCAAGACAAGAAGCAAAGAAATTTCTACTACTACATTTAACAAATTGTAAGGCACGAAAAATTATGGAGAACACACAAAAAAATATATACTTGGCCGAATATAGATACTATGTAATATTATTATTTTGTTAACCAAATTAAATCAAATACAAGAAGAGATAAGCTCAAATAAATTAGATATCTCCCAAAATCAGTAATTGATACCTATTACCTTTTCTTTGGCCGAAAATATTGCCTCTCATCTCATTATTTACACGGTTTTACTCATTCCCTATTTTCATATTACTGAAACCCTAAATCTAAAACACACAAAACTCCACCTCGTTCGTACGATTTCCTGGAAGCTCTTGAGTAATTTTCTGGTGATCATCTGCATCTAAGGAAGGTTGGAAAAATAGTTTGGAGGTCGTGGGTTTGTTTGTTCGTTCGCAGAAGGTTTTGTTTGTCGAATTCTTTAGCCACAAGGTACCAAAACCTATACGTTTCATTCGTTCGTGTAAAGCTCATCTGGTATTTTTCTTACGTCCAATACATCATATATGTTCCAAATAATATATATAAATCGAACCATGCATGCTATTTTGATCGTTGGTAATTATAAAGCATAAAACGTACATAAAATCAATAATAAGCTATACGATTTTTTCTGGGTTTGAAACCTATTTTATTTAGACTCTATACGAATCATGAAACTCTGGAAAAATGCTTGTTCGATTTGTTGTAGCCTAGATAACCTTGTTCGAATTGTTTTGTGTGTCGGATAAAAGAGGAAAAACGAAAAAGAAATAAAAACCATATCGTACGATTAGGGTTAGGGTTTTTGGGGATGGATCTTGGTTAATTAATGCTGTGTAATGATGAGTTAATGATCGTGTGATGATTGAAAAATTGAAGGCGAGGGTTTTGTGATCTAAAAGGGTTTTACGATTTGTTTTTTTAAAACTAAAAGGGTGCGTTTGGTAATTATTCGAACTCGAGGGTTATTTTTGTTATAATACGCTTTAGACCAGGGTTATTTTGGTGTAAAGGATAATATGGAGGTGTTTTGCGTAAAATATGTGACTTAAGGGTTTAATTGGTAATTTGTTAAATTATGTTAATTCGATTTATAAATAATTAAAATTAGAGGGGTTTGATTGTAAATTCTGGAAAGTGAGGGTGCTTCGTACAATATGTAATATAAAGGGTGAAATGTGTAAAATTGGATACTTAAAGGCTTAATATGTAAATATAATTAAATGGAGATCGAATTGTAGGATTTATAAATAAAAGGGACTAGTTTTGTAAATTTGTGTAACTTGAAGGTAATTCGTACATAAAGTCAAATGAGAGGTGGATTGTGTAATTTGGTGAAAATAAGGGCTTAATGTGTAATTATGATTATTGAAGGGGTTAAAAGATGATTTAATTAACTATGAGGTTTAAATTAAAATTTAGTAAACTAAATGGTATAAATTGTAAAATTGTTAAAGTTAAGGATTAGAATCGTACATATGGGAAACTTATGGATTTAATGAATAACTGGTGATGTTTCACTTTAAACCTTTATCTTTGGCATATTTACAATTAAAACCCTAAAATATAGAAAGTTGTTATATTTAACCCTAAATTATCATAACTTGCGAAAATATACCTTATTTTCATAATATGCTTAATTAATGACTTAACCTATATTATGATGCTTAAATCTTTCTAAATAAGGAAACTTTCTAAAAGTGGAAACTTGCTAAATTTAGAAACCTGCTAAAAATGGAAAGTTACTTAAAATGGAAGGGCAAGCTAAAATGAGTAATTAAGAACCAATTGTAATTCTCTTCTACTCCTTTAGGTGTGAAGAAGGAGAGGTCTTGATCCGTTTCCGTGCTTTCTATTTTCTTGTTCGTGTTTGCATTCGTAATAAGGTACAAATATTCTACCCTTTTTCAGTAAGGGTGTTTTTCCCTCTTTTGGACTTATTGATCTTGTTTCGTATTAGGATTCCCTAAGCCATTGCTATGCTCCCTACACTTTGGTTCATTTGTTTGATTCATTTAACTTTGATGTTCGATATGATCCTTTTGCTTGAACCTTTGATATGAACCCTTTGCCATGAACCTTTGATATTGGACTTAGACTAATTGAACCTTTGCTATAGTTCGGACCTTTGACCCCACAGTTTGATACCCGAGCCAAGTTCGTTTCCTAGCCATGAAGGTAACATGGCCGTGTCATTGATGCACCAATGTCATGACTCCAGTGTGTTCGAGTGATGTTACACACCGTCCCCATATTGTTCGTTGCATGCACATTATATTTATTATGGCCTATATTATTGTTCGGGGGGGGGGGGGGGGGGCGTATGGATGCATCCTAGGTTCGTGTTCATATTAATGGATTCGACATGATTAATATTATATTATATTGTTCGGTGACTGATGCATGGGTGCAATCCTCGTCTTTCACATACATGTTCGGGAGCTGATCACTCCAATTTGATACATGGAGACACCCCTCATATTATCTGGTTACTTGAGAGGTATCCCCTCTAGATTTTTTCGCAGGATTATTATATTTGGTTCGTGTTCGGGCTCGTGGTGGATTACTGACTCTTTTCTCTTATTACCTTATACCTTTGCTTATATGTTTGTTTATATCTTATGCTATCCCATTGTACTAATCTATATCATGTTCGTTTCTGTTGCCTTTGCTTTCGTTTTCGTTTTTATATATCTGTTCACTGGGCTTTTTAAGCTCAGCCGCATTTCTTTTCCTGCGGCAGGTATCTAAGCTAGGAGCTGGGATTTTGCTATGGGATGAGAGTAGAGATTAGATGGAGCTTTTACCTTAGATTACCACCTTTATTTATGACGTTTGTTTAGACTGGATTTCATTCAATTGTTCGTCTCTTTTAGATTATTCGTTATCTTTTGAACTTATGTTTTGGGCTTAAGCCGTGTTGGCTTGACTTCTTTAATGAATTTTGTTTAAGACTTCCGCTGTGTATTATGTATGCTTTGATTTGTCACCATAATGTGATACTTCTACCCTTGCCGGGTTGGGGTGTTACACAAGCCCCCCTCCCTCTATTGCATTCACATCCATCTTACTAACTATGGACTCCGAGGACTCTCTCATTATGGGGGATGAGCATCTTAGCAGTATTCCTGAAAAGGAATCAGACGAATTCATAAAGTCTCATGTTGAGAACCTTGTCCCAATCCCAAGTGAGTCTGAGGATATATCCGACAATGAATGTGATTGGTCTTTTTGTGATGATTATCATCTTGACACTTTATAGGATTCTTCGGGGATTTTCTCTAACCCTCTCTTCAATTCCAACGATGATTTTTCCTCTAGTGATGACAAATCACTTTCAGATGAGCACGTTCCAAATGAAAGTATCAAAGTCTATTCAAACTCTCTTTTTGAATTTGATGACGAGTACTTTTCCAGCAACGTAAATCCTCTTTTTGATGAAGTGTTAGAGAACGATGAGGTCAAGGACTCTATTATTTCTAAACTTGATGATATGACCTCAATTCTTAATCCCAAGATTCATAAGGACATTCTTTCTCCGACATATGTGACATTTCCCCTTGAGGATCGTCATTATATTGACTTCACATATGTCATTCGAGTTTTTCTACCTTTCTTTACCTATACGGTGACTTGTCCTTTCCTTTACTCGTTCGGGAGTGAAGACACCATTTTTGACCCCGGCATCTCCATTTATCATTCTTTTGAGCCGGGTGTATCTCATCGGTGTGGAACTTTCATTAAAAATTCAATGATTATCCAAACATCTTGAATGAAAGTCCGATGAAGATTTTTCTCTTCCACTTGCTTCCCCATGGACCAATGAATTCGGGGTCGAGTCAAGCTAGTGACTCGGTTAACAAAAACATTAGCACTTCATGGGTGACAACCCATGTTTCTGACTTCTTTCTATTTTCTGACACTAAGTGTGGGGGAATTCCTCTACTGTGCTTTGTTTGTGTGCTGTTTGCTCTTATTTGCAGATTTCCCTTAGATCGTGATGATTGATGCGCCTGTTTTCAATCCAGCCGCCCAATATCCGATCTTGTTGCTAACGATTATCTAGGGATATCTTTTAAATCCTTTTTGTGAAAAGAGAATTCTTTCACACACTTGGCTATTAGTATTACCTTTTTACGTTCTAAGTGTCGGCATAATAGCCGGTACTTAGAATATTAGGGGCAATATTCAATTCTAAGTGTGTATGGGGGGGGGGGGGGGTGGAATTCTTGCGAATTTGATCGCATGTGTACCTTCTAGTGCCCTAGTACCCCCGTTTTTTACCAAAATTTTAAATTTTTTTCATTTTTAAATAAGAAATTGCATGAAAAAGAAGTGCTTTGCACATAAAAAAAAGTGTTTAGTCTTGATTAGGTTAGAACAAAGGGAATCCCGACTCTGCCAGAGTGTTGATCTGGCTGCTTCCTTAACGATTAGACTAAGGTTTTACAATTTGTGCAAATAAAAATGCTAAGCGTAGAGTAGTTGGTTCTCTTTAGAGCTTATATAAGTAATCTATGGCTTTTCCTCATAGAAGCTCTTAATCTGACTAAAATATGTGCTGTTTTCAAACGTTTGAACGTTAAAATCTTTTTCTTATACAAAACAAATTTTTATACAATTTTGATATAGAGTCCGAGTTCAAAATTTTAATTTGTTCAATATAAGTTAGAATAAGCTAAAATTTGGCACAGATAATATTGGGCTTCTTATCTAGTTGTCCCATATTTTTGTGATTTTTTTTATCAGCTTTTCACTAGCTTTTTAGTAGCTTAAAATGCCCTATTTTTGCCCTACACTCAGCAGACATCAGTAGGCCAATTGCTTATTTCTTCAGCACTCATTTGCTTATTTTCATGGCTTATTCTAATTTCCTAGATTCATTCAGCTTATTCTTAGTGTAGTTTAGCTTTTTCAAGTGCACCTATAGCTTTTGATAGCTTATTAGCTTAAATAGCATTTGCCTTAGTTTATTTTCCTCATTTTTAAGTAAGTAGCTTATTTGCTTATTCTGCCCTTTTGTCTTTGATTTTTCTTTTCTAATTTGCTTATTTTAGTTTAAAAAATCCAAAATCTCACTTATTTCACTATTCCCGACACGTTTCACGAACTCGAATTCACAAAATTCCATTCATTCCTTCGTTGGGAAAACGATTCGTGTTTACATATTTCCTTTTTAAATCCTTGGAAAAATTTATGCACTGATTTTCGCGAATCAATTATCCCCCAAAAGTAATTCAAAACGTATGAGAGTAGAGGCTATGAAACTCACCTGATGCACAGATATGATGACAAAAGTGGGTACATTAAAATGAGGCACGATCCCTAACCGCAACCTATTATGAATTATATGATCTAATGTAAGTCATGAAATGATGCTACATACGCAAATACGTATGCTACCGATACCACTCGTGAAATTTAGAAATAACGTTTATCGTCGAAAAATATATTTTTGACGTCTTGTTAAGTTATAAAACATTTTTAGTGTAAATACGTTGTAACGATATCCCACGATCGTCGTTTGGTGAATTATTGGAAAAATAGAGTTTTTCGTCGTAATTTAATATTTTTCACAACTTATAAAAATGACTAAATGGCCTCGCAAAACTAGTCATAAAACGGTGTATATTGATCGTTAGAAAATAAGCTCAGCGTTTTTAGAAACCTTGTAACAATATCTTGGATTCATATCATCGAAATTTTATCCATACGAGTCTCGATCAATGAGAAAAACGGCTCTCAACATGGTGTCTCGCAAAAACAGTTTTTATACTTAGAAATATTTTAGTGAAAAGCTTATGGAAATATGTTGTAGTCGTCGGGTTTCAAACGCGTGTATCTTGGTCGTTATAAGCTTGTTTTCTACGTTCTTTATATCCACGGCTTCGTGTTACATCTAACTAATAGATTATTGGTGTGTCGGCTTGTCTAGATTACAATCAATGCCTCGTTTTACCCGTTGAAATTCGTGGGACAGCACGCAATTTTCGGAAAAATAGTTTTCGTCGTCAAACTTAGAATTAGCGTATCTTTCTCGTCGTAAGCTCGTTTTTACTCATTCCGGCGGCCACGGTTTCGTTTTTGAGAGTATTTTCTAAATATTTAAGCCAAAATAGTCCATGGTTTACTGATTTTTCCATAGTATTTTCTATAACTTCCATAGTATTTTCTAAATATTATTTCTATTAGTAGAATTTCTAGTCAAAATACTCAAGTGGTTTTGGAGAATTAGGGGGGGGCAAGGGGCGGCAAATGGGGGATAGGGGAGGGAGGCTGTGGGCTAGTTAAAGCCTTTGTCTCCCAAGGTGTAAGAATTATGTAGTTTAAGTTATGCATTAAGTGTTACCGGGTACCGAGTTATCTAGAAATAAATTTTGACGGAACAAAATAAAATATGACGAGGTTGTAAAAATTGTAAAATCACATTCCTTGAAAGAATCGGGTGTTCAAATAGTTGTCGGGTTGAAATTTCGCAAATCGTCGTTGTTATAAGCTTTTGACGATATATATAGTAAATGATTTAAAAACACCGGGTGAATCAATAATATAATTTCTATATCATTATATTGAGTGTGAAAATAAATTAGGTCCATAGTCTGGAGTGTCGGGTTTATTGTTCGTAGTAATGACTGAGTGGTAACGTTTATTAAATGAATAAACATACGTTAATTGAAATTATGCAAACCCGTGCATGACCTAACATGCAGATGATGTTACTGATGATATGTAGACTACTCTAGTCTATATGATATGTCCTACTGATGATTCTTGAATACGCAGCTAAACCATAATGGTTACGCGAATTTTGAATACCCATAAACCTAGTTTACGAAATGATGAATGATAATCATGAATAGTGATTTCCCTCCGAGAATGAATAGTGTTTTGTGAATAGTAAATTTTTAGAAAACATATCAAAGTCGCAAACAGACTTCAAAAAATGATGAATAGTAGCCCACGAATAGTAAATTTCTGAGATGAATAGTAAAATTTCGAAGCATGGAAAAGGACCTGAAATTACGATTTGTCACAAAACTCTTTTTTGAATGATTACCTTTGCGAGAACAGTGTGTAATCAAAAGGGTTTATGAATCTAAAATGATTTTTAGGAAGTGTACAAAATGCAAGAATCTAAGTATGGATTAATGTAACACCCCCAAAATTATCGCAGCGGAAGATAGTTCACTGGGGTATTACTTCCTAGCACAAAGTACAAGTCATGGAAAACAACCCTTTAAAAGAGACGTTTTAAAAATGTTTCACATTTGATACATTAAAACCTCAGAGTTTGCAAAAGGTCCCAACAGTTTTCGTAAAACACAATGTTTTCAAAAGATTGCAATTTTTTTAAACCTAACATAAATCTTTAAAATATAGTCTCTTCAAATGTGAAAATATGCCGAGTCTTCAAAAGATATCCGTGCGACTCCAATCCAAGACCTTCATGCCTTAAAACCTGAGATAAAACATGCTAAAAGTCAACACAAAGGTTGAGTGAATCCATAGAGTTTTATTAATAAGCAGTTGATCACAATATAGTTTATAAAAGCGACTAAGCAATAAATGCATAGTCTAGTAAGGTTATTATTGCACTAAGCTCATGACATCGACGCCTTAAGAATCATGTATCTAAAATTTGCCCCAGTAGGTGCCTTGCCAAGCACCTAGAGACCTCAAATATAGTGCATCCGTTTGTACATGGTGGTACGATGCTACCTACCCGGACGGGGGAGTTCAATCCCAATAGATCTATTCACAATATTCGCGATCACTCGCAAGTGATTAACGATTCATGATACGGGGACTTCATGGCAATAGTAGTACTTAGTGTCAATAATACATTTAGTTTAGCAGTTTTCAAGCAGTTGTGATCATAATAAAAGTAAGTAGCATGTATCTCTCCCACGGGGTTTGTATATAGTTAGACGAGAAAAGGTGGGGCTATGAACTCACCAATAATGAAGTAGCAACGGAAATCGGAGAAGTTTGCACGTCGAGAAAAACCGCAAAGATCACAAGTGACCTAAATAAAATATAACACGACTTAGGCTCGGGGATTAAAGTATAATACTTATATTTGTGATTTAACTCAGTAATTGCACTTATAACACCATAAGGTAATTTAGTTGAAAGTTATATAGTAATTCACAGGTCGAAAAGATGTTTAAAATAACTCATATGGCTTAGTTCAAAAAGCTGATGGAAAATTTATGAAATTACCGCACTAATCGGGTCGCCATTTCTAAACCGTGAAGGATAAAATTATGAACTTTATATGCTTAGAAAGATATGAATCTCCACTATATGAAAAAGAAGGCCTCACCTAACTGAGAACTTCATAATATGGGTGAAATTACCAAATTACCCCTGTGTCTCTATGATGTTACTTCCAACATCAAATTATGTTTAGAAAACTGAGCATATCTTTTTATCTACTGGTCTAATGGACACATGGCCTATGGGAAACGTTTTCTAAAGGTCTTAGCTCCAACTTTCATGTTTTTACCAAGCTAGGATTCTTTGCAACATTTTAGAGTAAATAGCCTATCAAATCTGACATGTAATCCTGGACCAGTTTTAGTATGGATTTTCTCCAAAAATCATCGTGATGAATTAAGAGGTAAGGTTTTCGGGGAAATGATCCTAAGACCTTGGGCTAACTCTCAATATTTTTATTTTTGCTTAAAACCTTCTGAGGATAAAGTGGTGAACTGACCTTTTAGCATCAAATCTGAGACAGACTATTGACCAATCAAAATGGCTACTTTTGTACATTTATTACCTCTAATACACATGCATGCCCAAGATCAATGATTACCAACCTTTTATTCTCTCAATAACCTCAAAAGTCCAGGAGATGAATGATTCTTTTGAGGTTTTATTTCAGTTTTGCAAACAACATATCTAATAAAATCATCATTAACAAGTTCAAAAATCATATAGATCCATTAATCTCTTGCATAACTCTAACAAATCAATCCTAACCAATTATCGTACAACCTATTTCCTATTAAATCTTGAATCAAATAATCTAGAATAACACATGCAAGAGATGTTTGCTTAGCCTCTAAAAATCTCTAATAAGTATAAGAAAACAAAGGAAATGAGGTGAAATAAATTAAAGAAACTTACAAGGATGAAAGGGTAACTAGTTAGCACAAAATTTGATGCAAGAAAAGATGATGATGAAGGTGGTGTTGGTGTTGATGGTACGGAAGCAAGAGGGGAAAGGAGGGGGAAGAAGAAGATATTGGATGGTTTTTGAGAGAGTTCATGAGATTTGCATGAACTAATAATGATGTTCCTTTGGTAATGAAAAAGCTATAAAGAGTTTGTAAGTGATAAAGGGGAGGGTGGACGGTTTTGGGGGCCCAAGGCACTCCCAAATCTGATCTTTGTTCAATTTTGATTAATATTTAAAGTATTAGTGTGTTTGTGGGGTTTATATCAAGCGCACGGTCTTAAAAACGCAAATTACGCAGTACCGGGTGAATTGAAAATGTGAATTTTAGAAAAGTGTTATCAAATCATTATGAAATTGTTATGAAGTGTTAAAATGGATAATTTTAATATTTCATGGGAGCCTTGTGTTTTCCGGAGTGTTAAAACGAAACTAAAATTCAAAAACGCAGGCTCAAAACGCGAGTTGTTACCAAAATTTGACGAAATCGTGAAACGAGACAGAAAATGTGAAATATAGAAATTTTTGAATACTAGGAGCATATGATGGAATATTAAACCACTAATTACAGGAAAACGGATAGAAATCCTAAACACGGCTCATGAATAGCTAGAAACTTGAAAATCGCTAAATCGGGTACTTTTATGCATAGTTTGTAAAAATAAATGTCACAAGGATAATATTTTCACAAAAATATCATATTTAACTTAAAATGACCCAAATTGATGTTTCATAAACTTCCCGAGCCTTTCGGAGCGTTATAACGTCTTTAAAGCTCAAAACGCGTAAAACGTAAAATGTGCACACTTGGCGTAGAAATGGAAAATTAAATTATTCCATATGAAAACAAGTATGTGGGGGAACATGAATCATATTAATGGGTAGACTGGGCATAGTCTGAGTCAAATTACGGATTTAAATGTACGTGTCACAACGTACACGGGCAACTTTCCCGGCAAAAGCCAATTTACTTAAAATAGCATAATAAGCAAATAAAATTAGTATAAATAATGACTAGAAATTTCTCGGTTGTTACATTATCCATCCGTCAAAAAGGAATTACATCCTTGTGATTCAGTTTATCTTATCGGCTGATGGTGTGTCGGAAAAAGAAATGAGGGTACTTGCAGCGAATGGTCTCTAAGATAATTAGCGATGTAGTTTGATTAGTCGTGTAATCTTAAGAAGATTTACAAATTGTTTTAAGGATATAAGTGAAAAGTCATTCTTAATAAAACTTACCGATGACTGCTCCCAGCACAACACGATCCCTCCTGAATTAGACATAGGTAATTAGGCTATGTATAATTGAGGAACGATAATGTAATGTTCGGTTTAGTCAAGTAGTTTTATGATCTTAACTGGTTCCTTATTAAAGTTAACCTTGTCGTCAAGCTGAATCTCCTCTAGTGGGATGACGCGGGTTTCATCCGAATGACACTTCTTCGAGTTCGAATCGTGAAATGTGTTGTGCACACTAGTGGGCTCTTGCGGGTGGTTCGAGTCGATAAGCTACCGGTCCAGCTTTTGCCAAATTCTTGTAGGGTTCAACGTACATCGAGTTCAGTTTTTATCGTTTCCCGAAACATAGCATGTTCTTTCGTGGCGAACTTTCACGTAACTCTCCTAAAGATCCTTTACAGCTTGCAGCCTGTTGTCCTGGAGTGTTGTTCCTATGCCTTGATGCGTACTAACGATCAATGCGAATGGGATTACTACGGGAGCGTACTATCAGTCGTAAGAAGTAGATGCCAATGCCTTGGGGTAAAAGATAGTTACAAGGAGTAATTATTAATACCAATGAAAGATCTTGATGAATCACCAAAAATAATCATAGAATTTTGTCAAGTGTAATGCTTTAGGAGCAAGGACTGCTTAAAAGGGATAGATTAGATATCTGTATGAACAAAGAAGCAAACTGTTATCAATCAATGCAAATGAAAGGATCAATGAATCAGAACAATAATGAATGGATTAAGATATCCATATCATTTGTACTAGTATGAGCATAGAGTGCTCGGAAGGAAATTTAATATTCATACGAACGAAGAAGCAAATGAAATGATGTAAAAGAGAGGTCAATGACTCAAATTAACGCTAACAGAAGGATCATTAATTACTATAATAGTAATGCGAGAAGATATAGAATATCAACACAAATAATCAATTAATCAAGACATCCAACGAACCAAACCAATAGTCAAAAGAGGCCAATACTGAAGGACAAAACTCTAAATGAGTTTCAATAATAAATGAGATAGACAATGTTCATTGCGAATATCAAATGAGAATGAACAAGGAAAATCAATAACTGAGAAGGATAATAGACACACGGTTGTTGAAAGAGGGTAAGCGAAATAGACAAGATTTAAGAAAACAATAAGCGTAACGATACTTTAAATGAGAACAAATGAGATAGGCGATAAATGTGAAAGCAACCAATAAATGAGAAAGACAGTAAGTGTCATGAAGGAGAACAAACCATGAATGATGAAGTCCATAAATATCACGAATGTTATATAAGAATAACTGGGAAAATCAATAATTTAGAAAGACAATGTGCATCTCGAATGCTAAATGAGGAGAAGAAATGAGAACGATCAATAAATGAGAAATACAACAAGCAGCACGAATGCTAGCTGAGGGTAAACAATTAATGAGAACGCAATAAGTGACAAAGGCAATAAGCATTTCGAATGCTAACTGAGAATGAATGGGGACCAACAATAAATGAGGAAAGCGTTACATTGAAAACATGCGTGTTAAATAAGAACAACATAAAATGAGAAAGGCATTGAGTATCATGAAAGTTGTTTGAGGTTAAATGTGAACAAATAATAAATGGTAAAGTCAATAAATATCACGAATGTTGATTAAGTAAGATCCACACTTGGCTCCTCGAGCTTTACTCTGCTCCAACGAGACTGTAGGTTGGCCATTACAGCTCGTTTCTACTGACGTGTAATATCTCTCATGATGTGGCATGTGTGTCACCAACGATAGGATGTTGTATTGGATGGGCTCTCTGGTGATATACTGGTCGAGTGAGAGGAGTAGGTGTAGTAATGGTTCTCCTCCTCGTCTTCCGAGGGGTTCTTCTTCGAGTGAGTAATCTTCTGGTTTGAGTTCACACTCTATAGCCTTGTCCTCGAATGGCTTTGTCTCGCTATTAGACATTAGCATATAAGTTGGTGAAGTAGGTGTCAGAATGGTGGTCGACAAGTTTCCAAATTGTGTCCTTGAAATCGAAAGATAGTATTAAGTTAAGGTAAACATTGTTGTCAAGCTTCGGTGTTACCTTCCTAGTGGCGTGATTCTTCAAAACACAAGGAGTGAAAAAGAATGAGACGTTAAAAGTCGTGTTCCGAAAGTAGGGTGTTCCAAGGCGGCATGGTAAAGTCATGCTCTAATCATCCGACGTGTCTTTAGGTGATGGTTTACGAGGTGATGTAGGTGTTCTAAAAGTATGGGACCAATGTTCCAACTCGTCTTCGAAGGCAGATAGTAAGACAACTGAGGGAAATCGATAGACTGTAACGGGTTTTGCGTAAAACGATGTTATGAAAAGTCATGAAAAAGTTTTAGCGAATCACGGTATTACTCACGATGTTTGAGAACACAAAAGAGACCATTAAAATGTAAGTATAGATACGTAATCGGGGAAAACAGGGTTTGAGCTCAAGCTCCGAAATAAGCGTAAGAGGTCAAAATTAGTTAAAAATTTATATAATTAACCTTTATATAAATAAATAGTATATATAATTATACTTTACACGATACCAATAGTGATGACATATGTATAACAACATAGCCAGTCTGGTGGCATACGCGCACGGATATCAGATACGGAAATGGGAGACTTTTTAGTGAAAAATAGTTATAGTCTGGGTTTTAAAAACGACCCAGTTCTCTATAACTGTAGCTCTGATGCTAATCTGTAACACCCCCAAAATTATCGCAGCGGAAGATAGTTCACTGGGGTATTACTTCCTAGCACAAAGTACAAGTCATGGAAAACGACCCTTTAAAAGAGACATTTTAAAAATGTTTCACATTTGATACATTAAAACCTCAGAGTTTGCAAAAGGTCCAAACAGTTTTCGTAAAACACAATGTTTTCAAAAGATTGCAATTTTTTTAAACCTAACATAAATCTTTAAAATATAGTCTCTTCAAATGTGAAAATATGCCGAGTCTTCAAAAGATATCCGTGCGACTCCAATCCAAGACCTTCATGCCTTAAAACCTGAGATAAAACATGCTAAAAGTCAACACAAAGGTTGAGTGAATCCATAGAGTTTTATTAATAAGCAGTTGATCACAATATAGTTTATAAGCTGAGAAGTTGGCTCAGTCAACACACTTAAACTCTGATGGTTCAGGGTTAAGTTGAGTTGATCAGTCAACTTGTAGGCTTATTTTTAAGCTCAAAAAGCTAAGAATAGGTCTGGAATTAAGAATAAGCAAAGAACAACTAGCAACCTACCTAATTACTGAAATTCAGGCATTAAATATCACAAATAAGCACTTAATTCTAACCTGGAAATCTGATGCAGACTCCACTTGGTGGTCTGTGTAGACCTTGAACAACAATGCTCCCAACTAGCACTCCCCCCTACTGAGATTATACCAATCCAGCAAAACCAACCTAAAGCATCTAAATGAACATAAAAACAACAACAAGTACCTAAGGACCATTATTCCTATGATAAGCAAATAAAGACAGTATCACACTTAAATCTATAATGATCTACTCAATTCATTAGAAACCTTCAAATCAGCTAACACTCTATAACAAACAACTCATATGAGGGATTTTGGACTAGATCAAAACTTCCAAAAGTGCAAATAAACAGTAGAGACCAGTTTTGATCCACTTTAAGCCTTAACCCAAACAACCCTTTAACTGAGACTGTTTTAAGTTTAGACCCATAATAGACCTAGTTAAGCCATGTTTTCTGAAAACAGATCATTAACTAACTACATTTAAACTTAAAAAGCACTAATTAACCACAATTAAGCACTGAAATAAGCTGAATAAGCAGTTTGACTAACTTTGACTTTTTGGACTTTTTGAACTTAATACGGAATTGAGAGCAATTAAATTCACAATAAGCTATGACAAGCTTATGTGAGCTTATAGAAGCAGTAATAAAGGCTTACAACATATAAGTAACAATTGATGAAAAATTAAAGAAAATTTGGTGAAATTTAAATTAAAGGCAAAACTGAAATTTCATTAAAAACAAATTTAAATTACAACATTGGATTTAATGATACACTAAAAACTCAATAAGCTTTAAACAATAACATGGATTAAAAATCAAAATTCGACACTCATTATCTACACTACCCTACTGCCTACTTAATTAACTAACTGCCCAAGGGCTTACAAAATGTTCTATTTATACTACCCTAATTAGGGTTCCTTCCTTGTGCTTTCTCTGTCTTCATCTGGACCATTGGATTTTCTTGATTTAATCTCAGCCTTTAAATCAGATTTTGGCGCCCAAACTGTGTACTTGGATATGGGTAGTGGCATTGGTAACATGTGAAGAGTACTTGGAGGGGGGAAATAGCAATAGGGTGGCTGGAGCAGTGTCTTGGGAGCAGGCAGGAACATGGTTGAGGTGAAAGGTATGGGGAAAGGAGAAAGAGGGAAAGAGAAGTACAGGGTTGGGTTTGACTTTTGGGTTGACTGGGATTAGCTAAAAGGTTGGATCCGGGTTTTTAGTTTAAGGATTTGAGTTTATTAGTTTAGTGGTTAAATGGGATAATTTAGGTTTAGCGTGATTAGGTTTAGGGTAGTTAGTGAAAAATAGGTTTTGGTTTCGGGTTCGTTTTTCCAAGCTCATCCAAATGCCATATCCCGGGTTTGACTTTGACTTTTCTTTTCTCGATCAAATGCCCAAATATTGTCGTGTCGATACAAAAATGTTCGTTTTTGCTCCGTTTTCAATCCTTTGTACCTGAAATACATAAAAACACAAACCAAGGATATCTGCAATATAAATTGGTATATTTGGATGTTTTTAGCATTTTTTATGTATTATATGGGCATAAAATGATGAGTAAATAGGCACTCATCATCCCCCCACACTATCAATTGCTAGTCCCTAGCAATCCGATCATATAAAGTAATGAAAGGATCAAAAGAATACCAAGCATACCCCGTTCTAACTTTTTATTTGTTGCAAGAAATTTAAACTTAAACAAAAATAGATAACATGCTTGATTTCCAAAAATGGTATCATGGAACGGGATTCACACAAAATAGGTGTCTCCAGGGAATTGTCATCGTCATCCTCTTTTTTATACTCCCAACTAAGCTTAAACTCAATGTGCAAATGTTTATGTAAAATGCTAACACTACTTATACTAATAATCTATGTAAGTCAAAACTTAACTTTTCACTCCCACAATTTATTCAAGTTAGGTGAATGTGCTCATTTTCAAAATTTTGACCGCAAAAATCGACATTTATTATGGTTGTCGTTTGTTTAAGTCAAATACTAATTTATCGAGAACCTCGAAAATCTAAGGATCAAAAAGGGCCTTTTTCATGTAGCGGCTTTCTTCTCGGCACATCCCAAACCAGTTGGTTTTAGGGTACCACCCCACAGAGAATAGTACCAGAATCAGCAAAATTTTGATTTCAAAGATTTTGGATGTTCCCACTAACTAGTATTAAATACTTAACTAGATAGCAACAAACGATCATTTAGAGATTAGAGACTCAAAGGTGAGATCAACAATCTACTAAATTACCGTTTAACTTTTATCCAAAATTGACGAATCCAAGTTCAACTTCCGATTTAAATTTAAGAGAAAGCAATTTTCCTACATTTATTAACATATAACTCTTTATTTTTGAAACATCAAAACTTATTGCATTTTGCAATATCATTCCATTTTTGCATTTTGCAATATTATTCCATTTTCTTATTTTTTTTCTCTTTTTTTTTTTTTTTTTTTTTTTTTTTTTTTTTTAACTTAAAATTTCTTATTGTACCATAAACTACGGAGCTTCACGGGGAAATTCCAAGACCTTATACCTTAGGAATAAAGGATCCAAGGGCCGTTACAACGGAGAGTTCCAAGACTCTAGACATTCCGGAAATAAGGTTCCAAGGGTGTTAGACCAAGACCTTACACCTTCTTGAATAAAGATCCAAGGGTCGGTGTAAGAGGGTAGCCAAGACCTAAACGCCTTTTGGAAATAAGGATCCAAGGACCGATCTCGAACCGTAGCTTAGGATTTATTTATTCATACTCAAAACTTTAATATGCTTTCTCAAAAATTAAAATAAAAAGTTGAACTCGGGCTCTATATCAAAATTGTATAAAAATTTATTTTGCATAACAAAATGATTTTAACGTTCAAACGTTTGAAAACAGCACGTATTTATGTCAGATTAAGAGCTCCTGGGAGGAAAAGCCATAGATTACTTGTATAAGCTTTAAAGAGAACCAACTACTCTACGCTTAGCATTTTCATTTGCACAAATCGTAAAACCTTAGTCTAATCGTTAAGTAAGCAGCCAGATCAACACTCTGGCAGAGTCGGGATTCCCTTTGTTCTAACCTAATCAAGACTAAACACTTTTTTCTTTCTTTTTTGGTGCAAAGCACTTCTTTTTCATGCAATTTCTTATTTAAAAACGAAAAAAATTTAAAATTTTGGCCAAAACGGGGATACTAGGGAACTAGAAGGTACAAATGTGACAAAAATCGCGAGAATTCCCCCCCCCCCCCCCCCCCCCACACTTAGAATTGAATATTGCCCTCAATAGTCAAAGTACCGGCTATTATACCGACACTTAGAACATAAAAAAGGTAATACTAATAGCCAAGTGTGTGACAGAATTCTCTTTTTCACAAACAGGATTAAAAAGATATCCCTAGATAGTCGTTAGCAAAATGATCGGATATTGGGCGGCTAGATTGAAAACAGGCGCATCAATCATCACGATCTAAAGGAAACCTGCAAACAAGAGCAAACAACACACAAAATAAAGCACAGTAGAGGAATTCCCCCACACTTAGTGTCAGAAAATAGAAAGAAGTCAGAAACATGGGTTGTCACCCATGAAATGCTAATGTTTTTGTTAACCGAGTCACTAGCTTGACTCGACCCCGAATTCATTTATTCTTGCGGAAGCATGTGGAAGAGAAAATCTCCATCGGACTTTCATTCAAGATGTTTGGATAAACATTGAAGTACTTGAAAGTTCTACTCCGATGAGATACACCCGGCTCAAAAGAATGATAAATTGAGATGCCGGGGTCAAAAATGGAGTCCTCACTCCCGAAGGAGTGAAGAAAAGGACAAGCTACCTTATAAGCACAGAAAGGTAGAAAAACTCGAACGACATATGTGAAGTCAATATAATGGCGACCCTCAAAGGGAAATGTCACATATGTCGGAGAAAGATTGTCCTTTTGAATATCGGGATTAAGAATTGAGGTCATATCATCAAGTTTATTAGGAATAGAGTCCTTGACCTCATTGTTCTCTAACTCTTCATCAAAGAGAGGATTTATGTTGCTAGAGAAGTACTCGTCATCAAATTCAAAAAGAGAATTCGAATAGACTTTGAGACTTTCATTTTGAACGTCCTCATCAGAAAGTGATTCGTCCTCACTAGAGGAAAAATCATCTTTGAAATTGAAAAGAGGGTTAGAGAAAATCCCGGAAAAATCCTCCTCAGTGTCAAGAGGATAATCATCACAAATAGACAAATCACATTCATTTTCGGATATATCCTCGGACTCACTTGGGATTGGGAAAAGATTCTCAACACCAGACTTTAGGAATTCGTTCGATTCCTTTTCAGGAATGGTGTTAAGATGCTCATCCCCCATAATGAGAGAGTTCTCGGAGTCCGTAGTCGATAGGATGGATGTGATTGCAATAGACTGAGGGAGTTGAGCAATGATATCATTCAAAGGAATAGCACTCTCCTCGTCGTCCTTCTCATCATTATTGCTAGCATAAATGGCTTTTATACGTTCCATTTGCTCTTCTGCTAGCAATTCTACAATACTCTTGTCTTCCTGCCTTTTCTGGACAGGTGTGATTGCAGCTGACGAATTCTCATAATATTCCTTCATTTGAATAGTATCCTCATCATCTTCATCAAGAATGGAAGCCTTGAGAAATTTGGCACGCGTTTCTGCTGCTCGTTCTTCGGCTAGCAATTCTGCCATAGATTTTTCATGAATGATGGAATACTGTGGGGGTTGGACATTGTCAAAACCGGGAGTATTAAACCAAGGATTTGGTTCTTGATTCCACGGTTGACATTCATAATCGTCATGAAGACCCCCACAATTTGCACAAGGAACATTCGGAGCATTTTGAAACGATGTATCATTGAAATTTTGATAACCTGGTTCTTGCTCAAATGAAATTCTGAGGAAGGTGGCTGAAATCGTTTTGAAAATTTGAATAAGTGAATGTATTTTCGATTTCAGAATTGCAACATATACAAAGTCCGTGAGTAAACCCACATTCCTTGCAAAAACACCGTTCACAAAGTGAATCATCTCCCAACAGATCTCCACATACATAGCAATTTTGCTGTTTGAATGAGAATAGCTGGGATTGTGGAGGGTGGTCGGAAAATCCTTGAGAATTATCGACGGAATTAGGATTTGATTTAAGGGATAATTCACACCAATAACAAGATCCGTTTGGTGCATTATTTCCACACCGCTCACACAAACACTTGTAACAACGATGATCATCACCCAATATACTTTTACAATGAAAACAATGATAGCCGAGTGACGACATAAGAATTAAACATTAAAGAGGGATAAGAAGAAAATAGAATCAAACGGATAGAGGGTGAGAGATAAAGAATTAAACGAATAAGAAGAATAAGAAGAATATTTTTGATTTTTAAAATTTATAAAAATTTGAAGAACACAAAAGAAAAAGGAAAATAGATTTGAAAAGAAAATCTTTTAGGGTTTTTATAAGAAAATATTTAGGAGAGAAAACGATAACTTTTCGGAAGAAGGGTCTTCAAAACACGCATCGACAAACGAGAATCGAAAATTCACTTCAAGCCTTCCCCGGCAGCGGCGCCAAAAATTGATTCAATGGAATCAACACGTATTTTTCTCCAAGGATTTACAAAGGTAATATGTAAACCCGAGTCGTTATCCCTAACGAAGGATTGAATGGAATTTGTGATTCGATTCGTGATTACGTGTGATGAATAGTGGAAAAGGGATATTTTGGATTTTTTATGCTAAAATATGTGAACATAAACTAAAAATGATTTAATAAGCAAGAAAAACGATAATCTAAAGCATACGTGGCTAAAAACGCAAAAGAAAACTAAAAATGCGTTTAAACCAGGAAAACACGAGCCAAAACGTCAAAATGATGAAATAATAACTCTACGGGTACCAATCTATTTTCCCTGGGATCTAATTAATAAAATAAAATTTTATAAAAAAGAATTATATTTTTCTGATTTTTATTTTATTTTCTATGAATTAAAAACTAAATTAATCTAACTAAATGATTAAAAATATTAAACCTATTTAGAAAATTCTAAAACTTTGCTGGAAAATACTTTAAAATACACTGAAGCTAGGAAAAATAAAAAAGACAGTCTCAGCTTATTGGAATAAGCTGATTATAAGCCAACAGTCAAATTAAGCTAATAAAGGGAAAAAGGGTTAAAAGGATTAAAGAAGAAATGTTAGACAAGGAAGTCCCAAGGGCAGAGATGGGTGAGTGTGTGTGATGTGAGGCTTTGGCTGGGCAAGAGACCAGGGTTCGAACCCTGCTCTTGGCTTTTTGTAAACTTTTTTTTTTCTTTTCTAAAACTCAATAAGCACATCAACATAAGCAACTTTATAAAAGCAACTATTATTAAAACTTAACAATAAGCTCAGAAATAAGCTGAATGGGCAGAACAGTGTACAAAAGAAAGGAGTGAGCTAAGGCTAAAATCTAATGGACCATTTAAGCTACTTATAAGCTAAACTAAAACTGAAATAAGCTAAGGTGCACTATGCTTAATCTAAATGAACTAAAAAATCTCAGAATAAGCCACAATGACAAGCAAATAAGCACTGTCTAAAGCAAATATGGCTACTGAGGTCTGCTGTTGTGTTCAGGGCAAAAGTAGTCAAACTAGGGGCTTTTTGAGCTCACAAATAAGCTCTATGGGAAAAGCCATTGCCTCAAATTCAGAAGACTACTCAAACTCATATGTCAAACAACTCAGAAACCAATTTGCATGCAAAATGGGGCTTATTTAATGCTTGAGAATAAGCTGAGAAGTTGGCTCAGTCAACACACTTAAACTCAGATGGTTCAGGGTTATGTTGAATTGATCAGTCAACTTGTTGGCTTATTTTTAAGCTCAAAAAGCTAAGAATAGGTCTGGACTTAAGAATAAGTAAAGAACAATTAGCAACCTACCTAATTACTGAAATTCAGGCATTAAATATCACAAATAAGCACTTAATTCTAACCTGGAAATCTGATGCAGACTCCACTTGGTAGTCTGTGCAGACCTTAAACAACAATGCTCCCAACTAGCACTCCCCCCTACTGAGATTATACCAATCCAGCAAAACCAACCTAAAGCATCTAAATGAACATAAAAACAACAACAACAAGTACCTAAGGAGCATTATTCCTATGATAAGCAAATAATGACAGTATCACACTTAAATCTATAATAATCTACTCAATTCATTAGAAACCTTCAAATCAGCTAACACTCTATTACAAACAACTCATATGAGGGATTTTGGACTAGATCAAAACTTCCAAAAGTGCAAATAAACAGTAGAGACCAGTTTTGATCCACTTTAAGCCTTAACCCAAACAACCCTTTAACTGAGACTGTTTTAAGTTTAGACCCATAATAGACCTAGTTAAGCCATGTTTTCTGAAAATAGATCATTAACTAACTACATTTAAACTTAAAAAGCACTAATTAACCACAATTAAGCACTGAAATAAGCTGAATAAGCAGTTTGACTAACTTTCACTTTTTGGACTTTTTGAACTTAATACGAAATTGAGAGCAATTAAATTCACAATAAGCTATGACAATCTTATGTGAGCTTATAGAAGCAGTAATAAAGGCTTACAACATATAAGTAACAATTGATGAAAAATTAAAGAAAATTTGGTGAAATTTAAATTAAAGGCAAAACTGAAATTTCATTAAAAACAAATTTAAATTACAACACTGGATTTAATGATACACTAAAAACTCAATAAGCTTTAAACAATAACATGGATTAAAAATCAAAATTCGACACTCATTATCTACTCTACCCTACTGCCTACTTAATTAACTAACTGCCCAAGGGCTTACAAAATGTTCTATTTATACTACCCTAATTAGGGTTCCTTCCTTGTGCTTTCTCTGTCTTCATCTGGAAACCATTGATTTTCTTGATTTAATCTCAGCTCTTAAATCAGATTTTGGCGCCCAAACTGTGTACTTGGATATGGGTAGTGGCATTGGTAACATGTGAAGAGTACTTGGAGGGGGGAAATAGCAATAGGGTGGCTGGAGCAGTGTCTTGGGAGCAGGCAGGAACATGGTTAAGGTGAAAGGTATGGGGAAAGGAGAAAGAGGAAAGAGAAGTACAGGGTTGGGTTTGACTTTGGTGACTGGATTAGCTAAAAGGTTGGATCCGGGTTTTAGTTTAAGGATTTGAGTTTATTAGTTTAGTGTTAAATGGGATAATTTAGGTTTAGGGTGATTAGGTTTAGGGTAGTTAGTGAAAAATAGGTTTTGGTTTCGGGTTCGTTTTTCCAAGCTCATCCAAATGCCATATCCCGGGTTTGACTTTGACTTTTCTTTTCTCGATCAAATGCCCAAATATTGTCGAGTCGATCCAAAAATGTCCGTTTTTGCTCCGTTTTCAATCCTTTGTACCTGAAATACATAAAAACACAAACCAAGGATATCTGCAATATAAATTGGTATATTTGGCTATTTTTAGCATTTTTTATGTATTATATGGGCATAAAATGATGAGTAAATAGGCACTCATCAGTGGACATCCAATAGAGGTCATCTAATTTGGCGAGTAAGGGTTGTTCGTGGGTTTCATAGGGTGAAACTAGACCCGTGATTTGCTCCGTATGTTCAACCGATAATGCTACAAGAGGTAACATTGTATGTTGAATATTCAATCATTATACATCATACAGATCCACCGTTTGGGGACCTTTAATCCGCTGCGTTTTATATGTTTATATGTGTTATTATATATAATAAATCCCAACACGTATGCAGCATATTCCCATGAATGAATACGTCGTATGTCTTCAAATAACGTCTTGGATCTTTATCAGGGCTTTTATACGGCATATCCTATAAACTTAGATACGCCGTATTCTTCTGAGCACGATCCTCCTTGATTTCTTCTAATTCTTCCATATGGCGTATCCTTATTAGCATGGATACACCTTATCTTCGCCTGATACGGTATTTTCTCCGTGTAGGCTCTAAATCATGCATTTTTCGTGTCTTTTCTACTATTGCTCCAGAATTACTAAGAATAAGAAATGTAAACGATTAAGCAATGATTCTTATATAAAAGTAAGGTAAATGAGCAATATATATGGGATAAATAATGCATAAAATACTACAAATATGATCACATCATATATCCCCCACTTGACTTCTATTTGTCCTCTAGTAGACTCTGATTTAAACTTAGAAAAATATGTTCTAGACATCATCTAGAAAATGCGAATTCATATTTAACCTACTTCTATTCAATTGCAAAACCGAGCACCTAATGATAAGGGGAAAAGAAATAACACTTAATCTCTCGCTAATCTATGTGTCATAATTTCTGATCACTCAAGGGATCAGTTATGATGCAGCTACTATCATAGGCTTGACCAAATTTCAAGTCTCCACCACTAGACTCTAAGGTCTAATTATTCAAGAAGACAAAATATGGCCATATGGGTAGACGCATAATGAAATGCTAATGGTTTTAAACAAGGGTAGGATATAGGCACGGGAAAATATTTATAGGGTGTAAACATAAAAGTAAAAAAAAAGGTAGATTCCTAAGTCGATACTCTCCCCGTCGCAAGTCGATCTCAATCCCACAAGCAAAATCCGTGAATCAATCAAGGGTCTAAAGGTCTTCAATAATTTTCAATAACGAGTTAATGCTTATTAACGTTGAATCATGCGATTAAAATTCATCTCCAATAATACTAGGGCATATATGATGCGTTAACTCAACCGTCATCATATAAGAACAAAATAGTTAGGAGCTAACGTGCACTATATCTTTTTTTTTTAACTATAGGCATATTAACACGTAACAAACCATAATATTCATTTCTATTTCCTTATATTCTCCCACTTGACTTCTACTTGTCTTCAAGTAGAATCTGAATTAAATTTAGAAAAATATCTTTTTGACATCACCTAAAAAATACGAATTTTAATTTAACCTACTTCTGTTTAATTTCAAAACCGAGCACCTCACGAAAAGGGAAAAAGAAATAACACTTAATCTCTCGCGAATCTATGTGTTATACTTTTTTATCACTCAAAGGCTTAGTCATGGTGCAACTACTATCATAGGCTTGACCAAATTTCAAGTCTCCACCACTAGAGTCTCAGGTCTAATTATTCAAGAAGCCAAAAATATGGGTAGACACATCATGAAAGGCTAATGGTTTTAAAAAAGGGTAGGATATAGGCATAGGAAAACGTTTATAGGGTGTAAACATAAAAATTAACAAAAAGGTAGATTTCTAAGTTCACACTCTCCCCGTCGTAATTCGATCTCAATCCTAGAAGCAAAATCCGTGAATCAATCAAGGCTCAAAAGGTATTCAATAATCTTTAATAACAATTTAAAGCTTATTAATGTTGAATCATGCCCTTAAAATTCATCTCCAATAATACTAGGGCATATATGACGCATTAACTTGACATTCATCATATAAGGACAAAACAGTTATGAGCCAATGTACACCATATATATTTTTTAAACTATAGGAACATTAAAACATAAAAAACCATAACATTCATTTTTATTCCCCCCCCCCCTCTTGAGATGTACAATACTCACATTGCACAAAAATAAACTTATAAAGAAAGAAAATTTGAAATGAAACAGGTTTATAAGAGCTACCCATTGTAACTCACACTATAAGGGGTCTCCATTCCAAAAATTCATCGAGTTAATGCATATAAACTATAATGTGATGTCTCATAATCCATATTTTGAAAAACGTATTAACCCGGCCTTCGAACATAATAACCGATATGTGCTAATGTGTGTAGAATGATGAAAAATCGCCTCTTAACTTAATTAAATTTCATAACTTTGGCATTTTAAACACATTAGCACCTAATAACCAAACTATACAATATAAACAGCTGACTTATAACGAGGTCAACTACAAAGTAGTGAATAAATATAACAAAAAGTTGGTTAAGCTTAGACGAACCAGCTATCTCAGAAGCCGTTTTTCTCTCTCATTTTTCTTTTTATTTTTTTTCCTTTCTCACATTTCCTTTGGCTCACATATCACAAAAAAATATAAAAGGGTAATAACGAAAAATAAAAGCATGAAATGGAAGTGCAGTATATACGGATGTATCCCCCAACTTGAGATCTGCTTATGTCAAAGTTTGACATTCTCCAATAACACTCTTTCATAAGACACAAATTCAACCAATAAAACCAAGAAAAACTAGAAACTCCCCGACTATGGACTTATAGAAACTACAGGGTAGGCAAGGTGTAAGGTGTAACGAATAATTAAACAAATAGCAAATAACTGATAAAGTAGTTAGTTAGGGTAAACACAAAAGAAAAAATAGGCTCAACATGTTTTCTAATTTTTCTTACTCTATAGATGAGAGTAACAGTAAGGGTTTTACAGGGGGATTGACTAATCAATGTGAAAAGCCAATATACATAATACATGATGTAAACGGATGGGATAATTTGGGTTAAATCCTAATTTTTTTGCCTTCTATCCTAACTAGTCCGATTACACCAAGTTTCCTCGATGCAATGCTCATTTTTATGGTCTCGATATGCAAATAGAGTCAAGTTCTAAAGCATACTACAGGCCACCGACACACACTCATTTATAGTGGAATTTATGTAAATAGGGGAAAACAGAAAAGGCTTAATTCTCACATATGGAATAATAAGGGTTATGTGCACTCGGTTACGCGCTTAACTTGTTCAGTTATGAAAAACATGTCAAAGGTTTTAAATTAGGCATAAATTCATAAAAATAAATATATATATATATATATATATAATATATAATATATATATATATATATATATAATAAATATATAAATATATATATATATATATATATATATATATATATATATTCTCGCAAAATATAAACTTAAAAAGAAAGGAAAAATAGAAATGACATGGAAAACTCCCCTGATATTGCTCAGTATGATCCTTCATGATAAAAATGCGAGCAAATGAAATGTGGGAGTCCATCAACACCATGCCCATCCAAACTGAGAGGATCTAAACACACTTAGAATGTGTTAAGGATACTTTGAGTGTATATCAACTGATATGTAGAATCTACCAATTGATACTTATAAGATTGGTCAATGTAACAGTAATGGACAGTTTGTATGAACAATGTATAACTCCAAACGATTCAATATTATTAGATATAATACGAGTGATCTTGCTTATCACTAGGGTTTACAAAACCTTGAATCTTAACAAAACGTATATCTAAACATCTAATCTAGGATCTCCTTTTATAGCACAAGGAGTCCTTTACAAGATAAGTATTGACCCGTATAATTCTAACTATATAAGATATACATACAATCTTTTCTATACTTATCCTTCTACACGTCACTAAGAACAGTACTAATCTTCAGTCTTCATGTAGCAGTATGATCTTCTATACTAGCAGTACTAACTCAGCAGTTAGTACTGTTAGTTATGTCTTCAACAATCTTCAACTTACACTAGCAGTACTAACGGAGTTAGTACTGTTAGTGTTATATCTTCAGCAGTACTAATACAAAACCAAGTCTTGAACATTTGATTCCTAACACAAACCTGTTGAAATACACAGACCACAAAAGAACAAACAAAACGCCATATCCATAGAATGTTGGATACGCCGTTTCTAAAACATCATCCACAAGGTCTGAACAATAAAATATGAAATATGAACATACATGTCAGAGTGCTGAATGATGTATCCATGGAATATTGGACACGCCGTAGCGACTACCTGCAATAAATATTAAAGTGCAGGGCACGGGTGGGATACGCCGTATCGACCACCTCACAAAATACTCAGTTCAGATTTGTTTATTAAACTAAAACCAAAAATAAAATAAAGCAAAACAAAAATGACATAAATTAAAAGATAAGCATAGGTTGCATCTCATGAAGCACTTATTTTTGTTCGAATCACGAGCTTGACTCCACCCTTATTTACTAGGAAATAGGGTGTCCCCCCACTTGAAATCATGTGTAAGTGATAGTAGCAATAAACACCATAAGGGTGTAACTATGCTACGGTAAGGAGAAATGATATACCTAGTTAAGTATCGTGCTTCTCTCCTTACCTTACCTGGTTTGGTTGATGACTTGAACATTATTTGTGAGGGACTCCTTTGTTGTGGATGAACGAATAGCATTTGTATTTATAGATCCTAGATCATGACGCCGTCACTTGTTGGACGTGACGCCGTTAGCTCGCCGTCCACTTAGGGTTTCGTTTGTCCACCGCCTTATTATGATGGCGTCACCTTATGGCTGTGGCGCCGTCAGCATGCCTCTGACACCGTCATGTCAAGCTGTTTCCATACACGGAGCAAGCACGATTCGGTGACCATGATGTGTGCCTAAACACACATCATTTTTATACCGGAACACATACTACAATGGAATAAAAACCATAAAATATGTGAAATTATATTGCAAATATGTTTAGTATGTGTTATTATGTCTTGCAGGTACAAGGGTTTGAAAACAAAGCGAAAACGGTGATTTTCGAATGAGTTTCGACGATGTTTTCGCGTTTATTGAGATTCAAACGAAGTTAGAATAATTCCCCGAGCACTCCATTGGAAAGAGCATGAAATTATGAGTCCATCGGTAATTTGTATGGAGTATCGAGGCAAAAGATGGAGTTTTGTATGACTAAACGAAGCCCGAACGAAGATTAATACAAAGTGTATTTGTTAGAATCCGGATCAGCCCACAAAGGGAATAAAAGAAAGTTTGTGGAAAAACATGTCACAAAATCAACTCTAGTGGAGATGGTATTGGTGCTGTTGGTGGAGGTGCGCCCGTTTCATGCTAGAGTTCTTGGTTTCGAATCCCATGCTAAGCAAATTCCATTTTTTCTATGATCAAGCAGACGCGTAATTACCACTTTATCCCTGTAAAGCTACGTGAAATGACACAAGTACCCCTGTGATGTGGCCTGCTCCTAGCCACAATGCTTTGCTTTTCACCAAGCTAATATTTGAAGATAAAAAGGGCGGAGCCAACTAGGGGTGGCAATTCGGGTCGGGTTCGGGTTGGCAGGTTCGGGTTGTAAGGTTGGCGGGTCAGAAAACCCCAACCCAAACCTGACCCATTTAAATCATCGGGTCAACTATGTCAACCCTAACCTGTTGACACATAACCCGGACCTGACCCATTTAACCCGTATATATACTTGGGTTGGCGGGTTAAATAGGTTACACGGGTTGAAAAGGTTAAACGGGTTTTGGGTTGACCCATTTAACCCGTTTTTGATACAAAAGTTGCCACATTACACGAGTTAAATAGGTTAGACGGGTTTAATGGGTTTGTGGGTCGACCTGTTTAACCAATTAAACCCGTATAACAAAATATAAATAATTTTTAATTTAAGAAAAAATCTTAAACGGGTTGGCGGGTCGACCCACTTAATTTATTCACAACCCGAACCTGACCTGTTTAATAAACGGGTTAGATGGGTCGACCCAAACCCGACCCGAAATCTATTTAGACTCAACCCGAACCTGTTAATTTTCATGTCGGTTTCAGGTCGAATTTCGCGTCGGGTCAGAAATTGCCACCCCTAGAGCCAACAGTTACGAAGATACCATTTTTTCTTTCTTGTTTCTTTTTCTTTTTTAGGTTTTATTAGGCTGGATGCACTAAGGGCAATCAATCCCTCTCATTTTCTCTTCCATGTCAGCTTTCTCTCTCCAGCGACCTTCAGGCGATTGGGTGCCCCAGTAAGGGCGACATTCATCAATTTTTTTATAAACATTTTTAACAACAAACTTAAATTTCATTAATAGTTAAAACCTTACATAATAATTCAAATAAAATTCAAACATTACAATAAAATTCAAATAACTTTCAAACATTACGATAATAAAACGACTAAACTAGTTTTGATTATGACGATGCCAAATGTCTTCCACCAAATCGGCTTTGAGGCTAAGATGATTTGTTTTGTTTACTATCTCCCTGGTAATTTCCAACGATTCCACATGCGTTCTTATGGGATCATAAGAACGGTGCTGCTCCGCTGGTAAGAATGTGGGAGATATCGCCCGCTCTTCGTCCTGAATTATCATATTATGTAATATGATGCATGTGTACATTATATGTGATAGACGCTCTTTGTCAAACCCTTTTGCCTGATGTTTAATCATTAGCCACTTCCTCTTTAGTACACCAAAAGCACGTTCCACATCTTTTCTTGCTGCTTCGTACATCGTCTTATACAATATTCGTTTGTGATCACCTATCCCTGGATTTTTAATGGACTTCATAATAACAGAGTATTCCGAATATATCCCATCAACAAGATAATATCCCCGTTTATAAGGCACGCCGTTAGCAACGAATTCCACATCCGGTGTTCTCCTCATTTTGAGATCATTGAAAAGAGGCGATTTACGTAAAACATTTACGTCGTTATTCATCCCGGCGACACCAAGAACGCATGCCAAATCCATAAATCTTGGGAGGCGATCGCTTCCAATAAAATGAAAGGAGATTGCCCGTGATCACCCCTACAAAATTGAGCTTTTAAAGCATCTGGGCAATTCTCCCACGGCCAATCTATACAATCAATGCTTCCTATCATCTCAGGAAACCCATGCCTTTCATAGTGATGAGCATAGAGTTTGTCAATGTCAGTAACCGTCGGATTTCACAAATACTCTGCACCATATAACTCCATGATGGCCTCACAAAATTTTTGGAGACACTCACAAATTGTTGACCTACCCATTTGCACATATTCGTCTAGAGCATCAGGATTGACTCCATATGCCAATTGACGAATTGACGAAGTACACTTCATCAATGGAGAAATACCAAGTAAGCCCGCACAACTAGGAGTTTGTTGGAAATAAGGTGAATGATCGGTTACCACTCGAACAATTCGTGTGAATAGTTTTCGGCTCATTCAGAAACGATCATGGAACGCTTGATCGCCGTATATTGGGTGTTCACAGAAGTAAGCCGTCACTAAACGGTTATGAGCACCCAAACGATCCCTACTAACTTGGTTTCGTGAGAGTTTAGGTTGTGACATGTGATAAGCCTCCCAACACTCTTCCGCAAACATCATAAACTCGTTACTAACTTCATTTTCATCATCCGAAGACGAATCAGCAATAAATAGCTCGTAAGAATTCATGGTTTGAAAGTGTGAAATAAAAAGTGAAATGAGTGTGTTATTTGAGAGAATGTGTATATAGAGAATGTGTGAAAAAATAGTAAAATGAGTGTGTTTATTTATAGTGTTTATGAAGTTTAAAATATTTTTTATTTTTTTTGGATTCAAACCGTTAGCCAATGGTTATGTCTTTTTTTTTTTTTTTTTTTTTTTTTTACTTTGCAACGGTTATGATTCGAACGATTATGTGATTTATTATTATTATTATTATTATTATTTTTACCTTGCAACGCTCAAATAGAAAGAAACAAAAAAAAATAAAGATGGAAATTGGTCGATCGGCCAAGCGATCCTTATTCTCAAAATTAGCCCAATCGATCAATCACCAATAATGTCTACAACAAGGACGATTGATACCGATCGAATCAATCGATCGATCGATCGTTGCTTCTGCATCCAGCCTTAGATTATTTTTAAATTTATTTTAATTAGTTTTACTTTGTATTAACTTTTGATATTTTAAGGTATTAATCACTTTTATGTTTCTTACATCTCTTATTTTTTTTACAAGTTCTTATCTTAATGTTTTAGTTAATAGTAGTTTGCCTTCTTAATCTCTGCTTTTACTTCTTTAATCATCTCTTTTATATACTTTTCTTTTAAAAATCTTCTAGTATTAAGTTTTTAAGCAATAAAGTTTTAGTCTTTTCATTAAAATTGTCATTTTTAGTCTTTAAAGATTTTAAAGTTTGCATCCTTTTATTCTAAACATCATTTTAATCTTATTTTTCTATTAAAAATTTAAACTTTATGCATTATTAGTTTAAAAGTAGTTTTAAAAATCAAGTTTTTATTACTTTTATCAATTTTACTTATAAAGTTTGAGGAGAGTTATTTTACATACCAAACTTATATTACATACCAAGGGAGTCATCTATACCATCCATTTAAAATAAAATCAATGGTTGAGATTAAAAACATTTTAATATTTCACATATTTTTTATAATTTAAATATCTCTTAAATCGTTAATCGTTAAGCCAAAATAATTACACTATCACGACGAGCATTTAATTATCTTTCTATAGATGGGCACTTTGATATATTTTCGACAATTTTTTTTTCTCCTTTTTTTCACCCTTTTTCTCCTTTTTCGTCTTTTTTTCATTTTTGAAATTTGAATGAAAAATCACATGTGATATTAGTGTTAAATCACATATAATATATAATATCACATGTGATATTAGTGTTAAATCACATATGATATATAATATCACATGTGATATCAGTGTTAAATCACATATGATTTTTCATACAAATTTCAGTAACGAGAAAAAAAGGTGAAAAACATGAAAAAAATAATTTTGTCGAAAGTATATCAAAGTACCTATCTATAGAAAGATAATTAAATGCTCGTCGTAACGGTATATTTTTTTTTCGCTTAATGATTAACGGTTTGAAAGATATTAATATTTGAAAAAAAAATGATGAAAGTGGGTTTTTTAAATTGTTGGGATTAATCTCATCCATTAGATCAAATAAAGATGAAGGGTGGAGATTCATCCCTTGGTATGTAAAAAAAGTTTGGTCCTCAAATGATCTTAAATCATAAAGTTTTTAACTTTATTTAATTTTTAACTATAAAACCACAAATCAAAAACTACAAAAATATATAGTTTAGTTGATGATGGTTAGGTGGTGATTTTGAAGTAATAAAGAGGAGATTATGGGTATTGAGCTTGTAGATTTTGTATTATTAGGTTATTTAGAGTTCGTATTATCCGTGGTCGTCAATTTGGTGACTCCTAATCCCTTTTTAATCATCTCCTTTTATTCTTATTATGTTTAGCTTATATTTCATTATCGTTGCTTATTATTTGCTTTTTATTATGCGCAAGTAGATTTTAAATATATGTTTGTTTAGAAATTGGTAGTTTAGATAATCATGATTATGTTTGTTGGATTATTTGTTATCATTAGCTTAATTAGTATGTGTAGTGAGTAGACTTTTTATATGCTTGTTAAGTGATGGTGGATTGTGAATAAAAGTGTGAAAACTTTGAAATTACTGATTTTTAACCTTTGGTTTACGTGGATTAATTTTTAGTAATTTTAATGGGCAAAAGCCGTTAAGGTAACTAATTATTAATCTAAGTAACTAAGAAGGTTGAGAATTAATAATTTCTAGATTATTTGTAGATTTGATTAGTTGGTTATTATTTTTTTTTTTTTTTTGAACGGCTAACTCTCTTATACTACTCCTATACAATTAATCTCGTTCCAGGTTTGAACCCTGGTCTTTCCCAAGGAAATGCCTTACCACCAACGCCACAAGGGTTGGGGCAAAGCCGTTGGTTATTTAACGGGCAAAAGCCGTTGGGATAATTAATTATTTAAATCTACTAATTTTTGCCTAGAAAAAGAATTGTTTTCAAAATAAACCAACGTTGTGAGAAAATAGTTTTTTAACGGGTATTAATTAATTACATACAACGATCTTTCCACCTCACTTGACAAGCATAGCTTTTGTTATCATATTCTTAGCTTGTTTTTATAGACATTAGTTGTAGTCTACTTTTAAATTAGTTAAAATAGTTCCTTTTAATTAGTTTAAATAGTTTTTAAAATCTTAAAAAACCAAAACAAAAAAAAATATTTGACAATCAAGCATTAAACAAAAAGATATAACGTAATTTTCAATTCAAATCTCGCTGTGAAATACGACTCCGGAAGATTTATTGTCATTTGTCCTCAAGTGACTTTAGTTCTAACGGGAAAAAATTGAAAATTAAAAATGCTATACTTACAACGAATCAGACCACGTCACAAATGCCGTCACATGCTGGAATTTGTCATTTTTCTTCGTTATTCGTCCAATCGAGCCCAAAACTTTACTTTTCCAGCATTTGCTCTCTCAAGTACCTAAAACTCAAATAGAAGCAATTTAGGGCATTATATGATCAAATATGCACATGTTTAGAGGCTAAATGGCCCCTAAAAACGTATTAAATTACACCTCATCAATCAAATAAAATAATCACAAATTGAACGAAAGCATGATATATCATAAATCATGTACACGATATTAATGCATGATCTTCATGCAACAAGTTAACTAGTCACAACCAAAACACAATTACAACATCATTGTAAAAACCTAAGCTTTAATAATCACAACATAATTATGAATAACATGTAATCATAAACAAGAGCTTAGATCTTGATTCGTATGAGAAGTAGATTCGTTCTTGGATCCCTAACCTATAACCAATATTTCAAACAACCCAAGAACTAGAAAACTTGTTGAATCAAAGGTTCCAATCGCTATGATATAAACATACCAACACTTTTGCAAGATCTCCTGATTATTAGTCACTTTCACAACAAAGAGATGATCAACGAATGATAAACAAAACCAAGAACAAAATCAAGAGGGGATTGTGTTTGTGGTTTAGTATTCGGCCGTGTATATGAGGGGAGGGGGGAAAGAAGAGAGATAAAAAAAACCTAAGTTAAAGAGAATGAGAGTCTCATTCCTTATAAAGTGGTCTTTGTAAAAACGTCAACTATTTCTAATTCATGGAATTTAAGAAAATGATGCTATATCAGCTTTCTCTCTCCACAACTAACTTCACCAACAACTTAAAGCATCGGGTGTCATGGCTCAAGCCATGATCCCTTTTGGGTGCCACATCATGCAACCTCAGCAAAACATCCATTTTCATTCACACACCCTAAAACCCCATCCTCCATAGCTTAAGTCATAACACCCATTTTAGGACCCATCATTTTATTTTCTTTTTTATTTTTTCAAACCAACTAATTTTACATTTATTACAGTAAAAATACATATAACATTTAAAAAATAAAATTTTGTAAATTATCATTTTTTAAGAAAACTTTAGACTAACTAAACGAACTTTTTAAAATTTAAGTGTATAAATTGAAAGTCTGAAATATATAAAGGTGTAAAGCAAAACATACAAAATATGAAAAAAAGAAAAAAAGAAACACACACGCTCTGCACTTCATCTTCTTTCTCTACACACACTCATACCACAAACACACACAAAATAAAAACACAAAGTCAGCATAAAAACCCATTTAAAATTAAAAAAAAACAAAAACATAGCAAAAACCATCTTTGGCTCAAGCCAAGGGCTTGGCATTGTCCTTGGCGCACGATGCGTACTGTGTAGTGACAACACCATAGCGCCTCGACATTTCGAATGACGTGGTTCAAGCCTTATGGCACCCAATGCTCTTAGCGTAATAAGACAACCAACTTTACTACCAACTTCTATTTTTTTCATATTCATTTTCTTAAACACTAACATTATAATTTCATTAATAATTAAAAAACATTAATTGTTGTTCCTTTTTAGTCGATTACAAAAGATAAACTAAGTTTAACTAGTCAAGATTCATGTCTTAATAATGTAAGTTTAAACAATAACAAGATAAATAAATGTATCAGTAAAACACAAAGACATTTTCAACATTTAAGTTTTTATTAGAAGTATATCAAAGAATTTAGTTAATATTGCTTGGGGAATAATAATCTAAGTTGAATGAAAATTTATGGTAATCTCCTCACTAAACTTAAACAAAAAACCTTAGTTGATGTTTAAGTAAGAAATATGAATAACCAACTGATATTTATCAGGTATTTAGTTCTATTTGGAAGAATAAATGTGTTCTTGAAAGTTTATTACTTTAATTACAAGAGATGAACATTTACTCCGCTACAACATCCCTATTTATAGGCGAATATCAATGTGGATACCTATGGGTTAATAGGTACGTGTCAAGCATTTACTTGTGTAGTACAATGCTTTTATTCCAGGGACATGTCCAACCATGCTTTAAGAAACAATGTTGATAATTGTTTGTATCTTTTTACAAACTATAGTACTTTTTTGACTTTTAGATAAGTGTTTTACACTTATCTTCCCAAGAAAGTTCCCGCCAATATTTCAGTGAATTATTGTTATTACTCACAGACTCCATCATCTTCTTCTTGGTTAAGAACTTCACTCTTTGAGTTCTGCCTCAGGTTGTGTCGAGTTTTTTCTTAGAATCTGTAGAACTCTGAAGATGACTCCCTTGATGCTTCTTTCCATTTAGAGACCAGTTTACATCTAGGGTATTTTTTATTCAAGTCCTAGTCGAAGATCACTGAGCATTAAATTAGTCCAACATTAATAATTCAAATAAAATAAAAAAACACAACAATAAAGATTGGAGACTTAATAGTCTAAATTACATTTATCCTTGATTTGTTGACTACCAAAAAACGGATCCAAATCTTCTACGTCATCAACATTAAAAGGGTCAACCGGAAAATAATGTCGACTATGAGATTGGTACATTGGTGGTTACGATGGATCACAGAACATTTGTGGACGATATAAATTGTGTTTTTGTTGTTGTTGTTGTTGGTATATTTGTTGGTTAAACGACGATCGAACGGATTGTTTGGAAAATTAGGTAGTTGTTGTTGTTGTTGTTGTGGTTCGTATACAAAACTTGCGGGTTGAAAATTAACGGTTGATGAGTGACCCAAATGAAATTGGAATCGCGTGTTGTAACGTTTTGTTGGCGACGTGTTTTTTGATGTTTTGGTTTTGGAAGTTTTTTGAGACGTTGTTTTAGATTAGAAGATTAGAGTGTATAAAGAAAGAATTTGTTTGAGAGTGTGAAAGAAAAGAAAGAGTATCAGGGTATTTATAGCGATAAATTATATAAGTATTTAAAGAATCTTTTATAATAAAATGGCCAATGATTGTTTGTTATTTTACCGTTAGCTTAATTTGTGTGCTTGAAGACGCTCCTCAAACTTGATCATGTGCGAGACCTAGTTTTGCATTTTTCACCCTCAAAGATGCGTCTTATGAGGTGGGGCTACCAAATACTACGCATCAAAAGACGCTAATTACTAGGGGTGGCAATCGAGTCGTGTACGGGTTAACCTATTCGGGTTCGCGGGTTGGCGGGTATTATAATCTCTACCCAAACACGACCCATTTATTAATCGTGTCAAAGAAACTCAACCCTAACCCATACCTACATAACACATGTAACCCGTTTGTGACCCATTTAACCTGTTTAAATAAATAGGTCAAGTGACGAATAGGGTTAGTGGTTTGTCGATTTAACTAATTTAAAAGCAAAACAGACATAAGGATCTAAAAATTGATAAAAATAACATATAAATAACTATACGACAATTTTAATAATACGTGAGTTATAATCATAATTCACTCATATTAAGTACATAACAAAATACATTTAATCCAAATCTAACATAAAATCCAAGCTATATATTTTATTTTTAGAGACCTATATACTTAAACGGGTTCACGGGTTGACCTGTTTAATATTTACTCAACCCAAACACGACCCATTTATTAAACGGGTTAGACGGGTTGACCTTTTTTTGACCCAAACCTGTTTATCCTCAACACAAACCTGTTTAACTTCGTGTCGGGTTCATATCGTTTATCGTGTCGTGTCGAGAATTGCGCCCCTGCTAATTACCACTGGCCTTAGGTTTTCAGAGTATACATGATTTAATCTTTTTCCTGGTTCGACCCGGCATCCGGAGCATGACACCTGTTGTGGTTTCAATAGTAATCGTTTATGTTGGTATTCTCATCGGGCTCTACTATATATACGGGGACAAGGGTGGCAACACCTTGTCTCCCCATTTTGTCCCCCATTTTTTCTCTGTACAGCACAGTTTTTGTCAGTTTCTGTTCCGTATTTTTGACAGTTTTAAGCATTTGACATATTAAACTTTATATTTTCTGTTCCGCACTTCAAGTTTATAACTTTTTGATATAAACAAAATTATAAAAATAAAAAAAAACTTCAACAATCTTTTTCAACAAATGGAAACTAATAGTCTAATATTATCCGAAAAGAATATTGACAGGTTTTTGTTTTATATTCTTGGAACCACACTAACCTCCAATTTCATGACATCCACAACCACTGCATATGATTTCTTTTAACGATTGCAGTACAAATACATTATTGGTTTTCAAATACTAAAAAAACATGAGACGTGGAAAGGGGTTGTGTTGGTATGTCGTGTTTAATTTAGATATTTTTAAACGATTTGATG
This sequence comes from Artemisia tridentata subsp. tridentata, assembly GCA_021014915.2. Lineage (NCBI taxonomy): Eukaryota > Viridiplantae > Streptophyta > Magnoliopsida > Asterales > Asteraceae > Artemisia > Artemisia tridentata. The sequence goes on along the minus strand of CP139505.1, from coordinate 279,475,056 downwards.
TATTTAATATGATTGCAAACCTTATTAAGGGTCGTTTGTTTTTTCTCAATAAGCATTTTTTTCCTCTTTTCATTTCTTTTGTCTAAAGGAGGGCAGAGGTTTATGTTTGTTTTTTTGAAGACATAAGTGCTTCTTTTCACTTCTTTCCTCTTCTAAATTTCAGACATTATCTTTCACTTCTTACCTCTTCTTTCACAAACCCTACATCTCTTTCTCAATATCTTTTTTTATAAGTTTTCGATCGTTTTTTTTAATGTTTTCTCCCTTTTTTTTCCGTTTTAGATCGTCTTCTTACGTTTTCGTTCGTTTTTTTACGTTTTCGTCCGTTTCCTTACGTTTTCGTCTGTTTTTTACGTTTTTGACCATTATTTTACGTTTTCATTTTTTTAAACGGTTTCGTCCATTTTTTTACGTTTTTGTCTTTTTTTTACGTTTTCGACCATTTTTTACGTTTTCGTTCACTTTTTACGTTTTCGTCCATTTTTTTACGTTTTCGTCGGTTTCTTTACGTTTTCGACCCTTTTTTCACGTTTTCTTCGGATTTTTTTACCTTTTTTTCAAAAACGTAAAAAAACGAAGAAAACGTAAAAAAACAGACGAAAACGTAAAAAAAAAGTCAAAACATAAAAGAACGGTCGAAAACGTAAAAAACGTACTAAAACGTAAAAAAACAGACGAAAACGTAAAAAATGTAGGAAAATGTATAAAAACGGACAAAAACTTGTCTTTGATACTCCGTATCACAAAACATTAGTTAAAAAAAAAATACTTTAATAGCACAAAAAACAAACAGTCTTCTTCCATGCTGATGAAGACTTTAGATGTGTCTCTTCTTCTGTAAATATGATTTGCAGATGAAGAGGTAAAAACTATGAAAAAACGAATGACACCTAAGTGTTTAATTCATGTCTAAGAACTCGCTACTTGTTTGACTTTGAATAAATATAATAGAAGATTTAGGTTCAGTTTTCTGAAATTATCTTCCTTGTTCTGAGTCATATAAGAAATTGAAAAGCAAAATTTTTTCTTTCTCTAATTCAAATATAAGTGTGATTATAAACACTTGTAACCGATCATTGATAGTCCTTACCAACTAGTACGTTAAAACGGGCAAATTAACCATGTGAAATAGCTATAAAAAAAAGTGCTACCATTACATTGTGTCACTAATAAATTGTTGGAATTTTAATATCATAACTATCATTATTAAATACAATTAACATCAAAGAACACATGCGGAAGCGTATGAAAAATAACACATAATCAATTAACCGAATTTAAATGTAAGCGTACCTTAATGATTCTAGCAAAACAAGAATCAATCCAAGCAAAAAAAGTGATGAACCCTAATTAAGGTTTATACGGATTACACAAATTGCCCCATACCGATTTTGCAATTCAATCCAAGAATCAAACAATAGTGTGTTTGATTCACGTTCTTGTATACACGTACTAATACCAAGAAAACTTTTATGCAAGTAAAGGACTTAAAACAAAACCAAACACTTTGTTTTGAAAAACAAAGTCGATCGACCCCTTATAGGATGTTTGTACGATCGGCCTAAAGGAAGAAAAGGGAAAAGAAAACTTTAGGTATCAACAAGTGCACAAAAGGTACCAACTAATGACTCATAGTTTTCCTTATATACTAATTGTAACTTGATGACCAAGTTTGAGTAGGATTGGGTTTTAATCCATTCCCACCGATCGGCCTTAAACCCATAAGGGTTTCCGGAACATTCTTGTCATCCAATTTCAATCTAGTCCCTTTCCTTTTCCCGTTAGTCAATTATCAATAATTACTTAACGGTCGTTATGTGTTTTGTGTTAATTAATAATTATATATAACGTTTTATAAATAATTATTATTCGTTAACTCTTTATACGTAAAATGTGCAATCCCGTGATCTCGAGTTCGATCATAACACACAACTATTATTTTATGTCTACAAAACTAACAGCTCCCACTTAGACATATCTTAATAGTGTGATCACATCGGTTACTGTCTTGCAACACGCCAATGCCTCTAGTACAACTCGAGTAGGTCTCCTGGAAAAACCTTTAATGATTCATCATTATTATTATCCTTTTGTTACTAATACTACGTTAAATAAAAATATGGATTTAAGTCATTCTTTATTCAACTATTCTGTTTCTCGTTGTTTATGATTGAGCAAGAGTACCAAATCTTCTTAACATATTCAGGGGAGATCTTGGGCGTGGCCACGCAAATATCTTGTCAACCCTACGAGGGACTCAGCAGTATTAAACTCCAAAATAAATTTGAAGGAACAAATTCTATCTTGACTACAAGCATAACCTATGAATTTTGTAACAATTCCAAAAACAATCCTTATGACTACCAGTTACGTATAGTGTTAAATTGTTCCACATAATGCGCTACATTCATAACAGTTATCTGGTATCTCAAGTCTGAGGATAACTATTCATGATTTACTTAATAACAACATCCATAAAGTAACATCATGTTGTTTGTGATAAGTCCTATATTTAATTCATTGAATATCATGTGAATTTGGCATGTCAACGCATCAATATACTTTCAAGTATATTATACCAAAACTCAGATTTGTCTTAATTTAATGATATTCCCATATCATTAACTGACAACAGACGATTTAGAATAACTAATTTATTCATGGATTAAACATGCAAATATAGGACAACAAAATTAAATAATGAACATAAACATAACCAATACTTTATTTCATTAAAAATAATAAATGTTTACAATATCCTTTATCCAAATACTAAACACAGTCCTGCATGAAACTACTAGCTAATCTAAGTCCAATGCCATTGGCAAGTTTAGTAAGCTTTTCTTTAGAAAGGCCTCAAACTCACTCTAATATTGCTAGAATGACACCCAGAGCACTTTTATTGAAGTCTGGCCCAAAACCCATTCATACTGCTAGACCAGCAGTTAGTACTGCCAGACCATTTAAGACTGTTTACCCAAAGCCAGTAGTTAAAAGTGCAAAAACAACTTTCAAATATACACCAACAACTGCTAACAGGCCTTTCAAATGAAAGCAGTGGTACAAAACCAAATTTGGAAACCAAAGGCTACAACTGCAAAGCCAGCAGTTAACACTGCTAGCCAAGCAGTTAGTACTGGCAACTTTAAAAACACTGCTAGGGAACAAAGGGCTAATGCTGTTAAGGCCTCAGCATGTTGGATTTGGAGGCCAATCCAGTCCAATGGTGCATCAACTATTTTGAAAAGATTTAACTATATTGATGCACGAGGCAAACCCAAGTCAGTAATGGCTTGGGTACCCCAAGGAAACTAATTTCCTTATTTTATGTGCAGGGACATTCACAAGCAGATGATGAAGATCAAGGTTATGCAGACAGTGGGTGTTCCAGGCATATGACAGGCAACATGTCCTATCTTTCAGACTTCCAACCATTGGATGGAGGATATGTTACCTTTGGGGGAGGAATAGGAGGAAGAATTACTGGTAAAGGTAAACTTAAAACCGGTAAATTGGATTTTGAAGATGTGTACTTTGTTCAAGAGCTTAAGTATAACTTGTTTAGTATCTCACAAATGTGTGACAAAAAGAACAAGGTTCTTTTTACTGACACAGAATGTCTTGTGCTTTCTCCAGACTTTAAGTTACCTGATCAAAGTCAGGTATTACTCAAAGTTCCAAGAAAGGACAACATGTACAGTGTTAATATGAAGAAGATTGTTCCTAAAGAGGCCCTTACTTATCTTGTTGCAAAGGTCACATTAGATGAATCTATGTTATGGCATAGGAGACTTGGTCATATTAATTTTAAAACCATTAATAAAATTGTAAAGGATGGTTTGGTAAGAGGCTTGCCTCAAAAAAGATTTGAAAATGACCAAACTTGTGTTGCCTGTCTTAAAGGCAAACAACACAAGGCTTCTTGTAAGCCCAAGATTTTTAACTCTATTGATCAACCTTTGTTTATGCTACATATGGATTTATTTGGTCCAACTTCTGTGAGTAGTATTAAGCATAAGAGGTTTTGTCTTGTAGTGAATGATGACTATAGCAGGTTTACATGGGTTTTCTTTTTAGGTTATAAGGATGAGACACCTAGCATTCTTAAAACATTTATTACTGAGATAGAAAACCTAGTGGATAAGAAAGTAAAAGTCATTAGATGTGATAATGGGACAGAGTTCAAAAATAGAGTTATGGATAATTTTTGCAAAGAAAAAGGTATTAGAAGAGAGTTTAGTGTTGCTAGAACTCCTCAGCAGAATGGGGTTGCTGAGAGGAGAAATAGGACACTGATAGAAGCTGCTAGAACCATGTTAGCTGACTCTAAGTTGCCTATCACTTTTTGGGCTGAAGCAGTTAATACTGCTTGCTATGTGCAGGACAGGGTTTTGGTAGTTAAACCTCACAACAAGACACCATATGAGCTTTTTAGAGGTAGAACTCATGCATTAGGATTTCTAAGACCTTTTGGGTGTCATGTGACAATTCTGAATACCTTAGACCATCTAGGCAAATTTGATGGTAAAGCAGATGAAGGATTCTTGGTTGGATATTCTCTTAATAGCAAAGCCTTTAGAGTATACAACACAAGAACTAGGAAAGTTGAGGAAAACCTGCATGTTGAATTTCTAGAAAATAAATCTAATGTTGCAGGTGAAGGACCAAAATGGTTGTTTGACCTTGAGACTCTAACCCAATCAATGAACTATGTGCCAGTTATTGCATGAACCTTTCCTAATGATTTTGCAGTTCAGAAACTGATGATGCACCAAATGAAGCAGGCTTGGGTAAGGAGAAAGATCAATGTCATGTACTGATGCCAATCTGAACAAGTGTGGATTCAACTTCAATGAATGGTAAACCTTCTACTGATGAAGCTAAGGAAGGGATTGAAAGTGAAAATAATGTAGATGGAACTGAGGAACAAGAGAATCAAGTTAACAGTACTAATGATGATTGTACTGCTGAGCCCCAACTTGATACTGCTAGGCCAAATGTTCATATTGCTGGCCCATCAGACTCTAATGCAGCGGATTTCTCAGAAGATGAGGTGGATTTCGACAATCTTCCACCTACATATGCAGTTCTCACTACACCACACACAAGGATTCACAAATCCCACTCCTTGGACAATGTGATTGGTGATATGCAATCTGGAGTGAAGACAAGGAAGCAACTTATGACTTCAGTCCAACAAGGGTTTCTTAGTACTGTTTATGAATCAAAGTAGCATGAAGATTCCAATACTTGTTTATTTGTGTGTTTCCTATCAGAATCTGAACCCAAAAATGTTCTCAAAGTCTTAGAAGATTCAAGCTGGGTAGAAGCAATGCAAGAAGAGCTTCTCTAATTCAAGATTTAGAAGGTTTGGGTACTAGTAGATTTACCCAAGGGTATGAGGGTAATAGGTACCAAATGGGTTTTCAGAAATAAAAGGGATGAAAAGGGAATTGTGATTAAAAACAAGGCTAGACTTGTAGCCCAGGGTTATACACAGGAAGAAGGTATAGACTATAAAGAAGTTTCTGCACTAATAGCAAGGATTGAAGCAATTAGACTATTCTTGGCCTATGCTTCATTCATGGGCTTCACAGTTTATCAGATGGATCTCAAAAGTGCCTTCCTGTATGGTACTATTGAAGAGGAGGTGTATGTATCACAACCCCTAGGTTTTGTTGATCTAGAACATCCTGATAAGGTGTACAAGGTTGTAAAGGCTCTTTATGGACTACATCAGGCACCATGGGCATGGTATGAGACATTGGCTTCCTATTTGCTGGATAATGGATTCCAAAGAGGCAAGATTGATCAAACATTATTCATCAAAAAGCACAAGAAGGATATCTTGCTAGTTCAGGTGTATGTGGATGATATCATCTTTGGATCCACAAGGAAGGAGATGTGTGTTGACTTTGAGAAACTTATGCATGATAAGTTTCAGATGAATTCCATGGGGAAACTTACTTTCTTTTTGGGTCAGCAAGTAAAGCAATCAAATTAAGGCATATTTATCAGCCAAGATAAATATGTAGCAGAGATTCTAAGGAAGTTTCAGTTTGCTGATTCTAAAGTGGCTAGCACACCTATTGATCCTGAGAAACCTCTTCTTAAAGATGCAGATGGAGAGAATGTTGATGTTCACACATACAGATCAATGATAGGGTCCTTGATGTATCTTACATCATCAAGACCATATATCATGTTTGCTGTTTGTGCTTGTGCAAGGTTTCAAGTGACTCCTAAGGTTTCTCACTTAACTGCAGTAGAAAGAATCTTCAGATATCTTAAAGGTCAACCAATGTTGTGTGAAAACGTAGAAGGGGGGGGGGGGGGTGAATACGTTCCTGTTTTAAAAACTTAAAACTTGTTGTATCAAATTTCCAATTTGGCTTGTTCTAATATGAAAGCTGTCTGTTGTAGTTTATGTCTACCAAGTTGTCACATAAGTATTATCAACTAATCACAACACAAGAAATCACATAATGCAAACATAAAAGTAAAGAGATAAGTAAAAGAAAGCGCAAACCGAACACGATGATTTATAGTGGTTCGGTCATGGAGCTCCTCTCCGCCCTACTCCACTCCCCGAGTACCCAACTCGAGAGTTACTTCACTAGATCAACAAGCTCCCTTCTCGGCGGAAAAAACCTTACACACGTCGCTTACACTTTTTCTGGTACAAAACTAAATACCGGGTTCTAGTTAGAGGTAGAACCAACTAACGTCGCCTATACAATTTCCGACACTAAGCTAGATGTCGAGTTCTTTTACATGGGTACAACCACTCCCGTCGTCGCTTAACCTTTTTCCGGTACTAAGCTAGATACCGAGTTCTTTACAAGGGTACAACCACTCCCGCTATGTTTTATGGCCCAACATAGAAACCTTGTGTTTTATGGCACAGACACGTAAACCATCTAATCTAATAAGAATAGATTACAATGATGATCCATGACATAAATGGGTCATGTATATGAATGCCTAATCTAAATGAACTTTCGTTGATAGGAAGCCTTCAATGGATGAAGATCACAAGCTCCCTAAACTTGTTGTGATGGATCTTCATATATGCATATGGAATCTACATGAACTTCTTGAATAGGAAGTCTTCAATCATTGAGGATGTCAAGTGCTCTTGAATCTTCATATGTTGGAATGCTATGATGGATAATGAGTTCAAGATCTTCTAACCTTCATGGTGGATAAGGAAGTATGCTATGGATAATGACTCATGATCTTGAGTTTGCTTCACAGGATCATTAATAGTGTATGCTTACAACATAATGAAAGTTAGTAACATTATGATCATTATGTAAAGGGTGATTAATTTATGAATCTACATGGTTTGCTACTGATCTAAGTGTGTGAAATGATGAAGGGAATGTGTATTCTAGTTGGATGAAACTATGGGTAAACAATGGGCTACTATTTATAGGAAAACAATTTGTACATGCCACGGATTTGGCGGATCCCAAAAATTGGATCCGCCTTTGTATTGGTTTGGATCCGTGGGTACATGACAGCTAAGATTTTGAACAAATATTTCCATATCATTCCATATCATGTTAAATCATGTCAAGATCTTACAAAGTCAACTATGTAACTTAAAGATCTTTCCAAAATATCACCTAAATCAAATCTTCATGAAATCTATCCAAGATCTTTCCAAAATCTTTCCATATCTAACCATATCTACCAAAGTCAACTTTATCACTGAAGAATCTTTCTAAAATATATCTTTCCATATCTTCCTAAGATTTTCTAATGATGTATGCAATGATGTCATGAACATATTTTCATTTTAATTCTTAAAATGTAAATAATGTAAATGTATATATGTATGTCCTATGTATATACTTGCTTAACTAATATATGTTTTCCAATATGTATCATGTTAGTTTGACACCTAAAGTGTACTTATCCTATTTAGGAAACATGACAAATGAGGTTCTAAGTTGAATAGTTAGCATTTTTAAAATACTTAATGACCTAGTCGTATTTTAAACATTCTAAATGGTTTGTTAAGGGTTTGATCATAATGCCACATAACAAACATGTACGAACCTGTGTTGTATCATACGAGGACTCGAGAGGTGTTGAATGTATGTTGAGACAAGATATGATTACAAGTAACTTGTACATTTTACGTTATGTATCAAGTTACATGTTTGTCATCAATCAAAACAAACGAGACTGCTTGCACTAACAATCTCCCCAACGAGACTGTTTGCACTAACAATCTCCCCCTTTTGATGATGACAAAATATGTAAATGTGATAGAAAGTAAAATGTAAAAAGTTACTTGTGTCCGTACTACCTTTAATATTACCTTATCCGTTTACACCTTTCTCCCCCTTTTGTCGAAGCAAAAAGGGTGTGTCCTTGGAGTTAACTTCATTTCTCCCCGAAATGGCGAGCTTGCATCATCCCTAGTGAAGTTAAATATACTACTCCAATCTCCTATGGTTGTTGCGTCCCATAGGTTGTTAGCGGATCCATGGATCAAACTAGACTCTTAACCTACATCAAGGTTAGTGGTGTGCAACATAAAAAGAATATATATGAAAAATGCATGACGAATGAAATGCAAATAGCCAACGATACACGTGGGTAAGCTATGTTGGACTATGTTGACCTATCTCCTCCTTTTTGTCGAAACACAAAAGTGTGTCGAAGAATGAGAATTCTTAAGAATGCGAGCATGCTCCCCCTTGACTGTAGCTCCCCCTTAATCAATACTCCCCGTTGCTAGGGTACCAACGTATATGATCCAAGGATAAAAAATGCTACAAAATAAAGGTTAGTATGTGATATACAACAATGCGTGTATATGATGCATTCTAAAAATGCTTGACAAACGCTCCCCCTTGCTCTAGGGCGTCAAGATGAACCTACAAAACAAAAGATTAGTGCACTAGAAGCTATGTCTTAAGTCATATACGACCAAAGTGTATAGATGATGCAATATGAGTGCTAGACTGATAATCCTCCTGGTTTGAGAGCGTTAAGCAGCACCTATAAAAGAAAAAAATAATCGATGCAAACTTCATCCTATGATGAGTAAGATATATACGATCGAGCGTATATGATGATGAACCTACAATGAAATGGTTAGTGCAATATATTTTATCTCAAAGAAAAATATTATGCAACATATTAATAATCTAATCACAAGCAACTTACCTATTGTGATTGTCTAATCAAAGAAAAATATGATGCAGCATACCAATTGTGATATCAATTGTGATTATCTAGAAAATCATGTTATAAAGTGTGTAATCTTCTAATAAGAATTACATTTACAAGAATATACTCCAAAAAAAAAAAAAAAAAAAAAAAAAAAAAAAAAAAAAAAACAATGCCTATGATGAGGATATGAAATGGAGTTAAAGTTAGTGATGCTAATGTTAGTGTTAGTTTACTATTGATAACTCAATTTATAACTAAAGGTTGATGCAAGTAGGTTTTTCGCTAATCCATGGGGTTGATGACTAGTGAAAGAGGTGATGGAAGGTGGTGGTTATAATGAATGCAATGAATTCAGAAACTCTAATGTATAGCAAATGCTATAAGAGTATTTGAAGACGATGATATTATCATCTACCAAAGATGATGAATCGTGCCATAGTAAATGCTCGAATGAAAATAAGAGGAAGTGAAGACAATGATTACTTAGGAATAGAAATTTCATATGCAACAATTAGAAATACTAGATACCTATATATGGATGAAAATGATATCATATGATGAGAGTGTTGGTTGGACCAACGTGTTGAGAATGATGGTTCTGTTTGCACTGACAATGACGTGCTTGATATGTATCAAGAATGAAAAGGATGAGATCCTATGATGGTGTTCTAGACAATGAAGATGTGAAAGTAAATCCTAGACTCGTTGGTTGTGAGAGGGTTGTCTGTTACGATTGGTTAAAACTGAACCAGGTACCCGTGGATTGGGCGGAACCAAAGCTTTGGTTCCGTCCGTCTTATCCTAGGGTGCCGTGGGACCGGAATAGATTTGGTCACGTTTTGTCGTTTTTGATCAAACGAAGGTTCAAGCTAATGTCTATTTGCTTATAACTACTGATTTGGTTTCACTAATCCTATTCAAAGTCTAAGGGGACTTAATGCTTCTCGTTTTGTTAAACACATGATGTGTTTTTCACTTGACGAGGTATTGATGCAAAACTGTGATGTTGAGCTAAGAAGGTTCGAAAAGCTTATGGTTTTGTGAACTAGTTTTAACTAAATAATGTGAACCTAAGTGTTGGTACTTGAGGATGTAAGAAACATGAGTACATGTTCTTTAATGTGAAAAGACAGTTATGTGAATGAATTTCTCTCCCCCTTAATCGGTGGACATCCATCATAATGTGTGATGTTAAGAATGATGAAGCAAGTTAATGAAAGCAATAAGCTTAGTAATGTTTTTGTGGATGTTGGTTAGCATACAAAGTACTTCATCCTCGAAGTTATGTAGCTCTTCTCTATCAATGCAAGATGATCGCACGACGAGGCATGTGGTTTTCTCATGGAAGGTGTATTGTTATAACTAAAGGATGATGGAGATATTGTTAGGAAAGTGGAAGCAACAATACGATTTGGAGAGTGGTATGTTGAAAGATACCCAAACACAAATTTCAAACCTCTAAAATCTAATCCTATTAGCTTTTAAAGCTATATACAAGAAAGTAGATCCCATAAACATATTATTAATCTAAGTAGCAATAATGGGACAACAATTATGCAAAATAAGCATAACAAAGAGAAATAACAAATAATTTGTTGTCAATCTACAAAACAAAAGTCTTAATGACAAAAGACGTGAATATCATAGAAATCATAACATCTTATATAAACAAAAACAAATATTCATCTACTAGACAAAAAGCTACCACATAGCATAAAGACAAATAATCATATTGCAAGATAGCATGATATTGTTTTAGATACTACATTGTGAAATTGTTTTGAAGTTAGGCTTAGTTACTTAAGCATACTTACTTATTAATTAACACAATGATCTATGTGTAAAATAAAATGACTTCTAAATGTTCATCATACCAAAAAGCACTTAGACATATAGGTGCATACATGGAAAACAAATAGTGTGACATGGTCACAAAAGTAATGAAACGACAGGTTCATGCAAATAATTCTAACATTTTAGAAGCATGCATCATTTAGACTATCCTACGAAAGAAACTCAATGAATGTCAACTAAAGACAAGAGCTATCTAACACCATGTATTAAGAATGACATATAGTGAGTTAACAAGTAATACGTTAATCTTACGAAATAGCATATAACAAAAGAATGAACATATCATACAAATCATGTTAACATGAAGCATATAAGCATGCAGACAAAACCTTTCCAAGGTTTACACATTTGACTATCAATCATGATAACGTCAAGATACTAAATCGTATCAAACAATTAACATGTAATCAACACATGTATGTGTAATGCAAGTAATTTTAAAGAAAAATCACACCTACTACTTGTTTGATTAATATTCCTAAGACAAGATAAACTATCATCTTTTAATACTTACTTTAGGCAAGTATAGGAATAAAGATTTTTCAAGTTGGAGAATGAATATGAGACTATTACTAGCGGTGCTCAATCCAGGCTAAACACGACCATTTTTATGGGTGATTCCACATACCCAACTTCTCTGCTGGAAGCAATTTAAATTGAGTTTCTAGTGCAATAAATTCTCCAGTAGTCATTCTCGTGTCTGAAAGATAGGAATTCCTATTTTTACCTATATAAAATATGATAGTTTACCAATTACTTGGCTTAATGAGACTCAACTATTTCTATAAAAACTAATGTGATGAAGATGTCATGTTATACACGTAAATTTGACAAATATGTGTCAGCAGATTTTAATCTTTGTGTTTGGAATCTAAGGTTGAATGATCTAAAGAGTGACAGTTGAGTTTAAGTATGTGTTATGCAAGTGATTTGATCATCTAAGACCAAGAGATATGTTTGTGTATGATAATGGAATATGTTAAGAACGTTCTCAAGAAAGCTCTTTGGAACAAGAATCTGAGTAAAGTTACCAACTTTAATAGATCTTGTGTATGCTCTAGAGATGTGTAGGATACATACAAGGTTTGAACCAGATTATTAGCAAGGTTTGGTTATGATGTATGCTTGAAAGAAGATAGATACATAAAGTATCTTTCAACAAGTAAGATTATCATGCTTATGAAAACAAGTATGAACATATGAGGAAGAAAGTTCATAGAACTTGTAGGTGTAATGAAATCTCTTGTAACACAACCATTCATGTTGCAAGAAGAGAATGATGCATATGATATACATTATACTTTTAACAAGATGAAAACTAAACGCATGATTTAAGCATAATGTTTTCTGAAACATCATGTTTTCCTAAATAAAGATATGAACTTAAAATGTTTGAGTTGGATAGACTTATCCTAAATTTACTAGATGAATACATGAGAAATTCACTTGAGTTTCTTATGTATACTCCTCAAGAATCATTGTCATGAGATTTGTTTAGAGATTACATTATGACATAAGTTGCTACAATGTTGATCTAAGGTTTAATGAAACTAATGCAGAAGTCAAATGACAAAGTATTACCAATACTTTGATGACTTGTGATACTACTTAAACCTAGTGGAAATTGATAAACAATGAATGATGCGTGGTTTTGCAACCTTACAACAGGTTTTACCTCTCGAGGGATCTCAAGAGGCTTACAACCCCACCAGGCAGTGTACCTGACCGATGTAGTATAGTGTAGTGGTAAGTACGGGGGATTGATCGTTCTCCACAGGGAATAGTGTTCGTTAGGTATGAAAGACTACTCTAATAGGTCTAAGGGTTGAGGAAGATTCTTTTTTATGTTTTTATATTTTTATGAAAGCAAGTAAAATCTCGGGTTTTGAAGGAGTGGGCGGAATTAGTTGCTAGTCAACTAACCCAAATAACTACAAATGCAAATAAAATAAAATAACTGAAAATAAAAAGTTGGTGAGAAACTTATGTGTAGAGAAATGTGTTTACTTAGATTTCCTTACTCCCTAACTATCTTTTACCGGTTGATTAGTGTGTATTAGTCGCGTGGATGACGGGTGTATTCCTTAATACCAATCGTGGGGTGGCGTACGTACTTCCCCAACTCTACAAGCTCCTACTTCACTCCTATGTCGAGCCGGCTAGGAAGCTCCTAACATGGGATCACTAGAATTCGCTTGTGCATTAAATACAACCATAAAAACCTTTAGTACGCATTTGGTTCATGTTTCTTAAGACGTTCAAGCAAGTTACCGAATAGGAAGTTAGCCAGTTTTCTTAAGCCTAACATAGATAAACAATCATCCAATACAACTAATAACACACTAATAACCAATAATCAATAGCTAAGTTTCATTAGATCTAAGCAAACACAAGATAAATCTAGCCTAACATGTTAAACAAAAGACAAGAACAAGATAGAATCAAACAACACATAGACATATTGAATGATTAATTGATAACTTATCTTTCAATGTAACATGGAAGATCTCAAGGCAAAAAGCCTTGAAAAAGAAGCTAAATTCGTCTTAGGGTTTTCTCCCAAAAATTCCACACTAAGCTCTCCTCTTTATGACAAAAAATTAGAAAACTATATATAGATTTTTACATCTGACGGCGTCACCTTATGGAGTGTGACGCCGTCACCTCGCCGCTTCTAGGGTTCCCGGATGGCCTTCTTGACGCCGTCCCTTTTTAGCTCTCCAAAATCCGTTCTGGCTTATCAAGGCTTGACGCCGTCAGACCTTGAACGTGACGCCGTCCCTCTTTGATTTAAGCCGTGACGCCCTTGATCAGGTTAAAGCGTGACGCCGTCAGAATTTACATGCAATTTTCACTGGCTTATCATGAGTAAATTTCACGTCCACCTTTTCTTGCCAAGCCATGACGCCGTCCAGAGTAAAATCTGACGCCGTCAAGGGTAACTTTTAGCCGATTTTTGAGACTTTGTCGTTTTCTTCACTTTTATGCTCCAAAAACGTCCAAAATGCCTCATTTTCCAGATTTCTCCTCAAAAGTACCTAAAATGACAAAAGGAACGATTTAGGGCAATATTTGATCAAATAAATACGATTTAGGGCTTAAATGACCCCTTAAAAGCGGTACACTTTTCGCTTCATCAAATACCCTTACACTTGAGATTTGCTTGTCCTCAAGCAAATGCGCTTTTATTCTAATCAAAATACAAGTTAGGGGTCATTTAATGCTAACATAAAAGTAATTACAACAAATATTCGTTCCACTTCAATCATAATAAGCACGGAGATTATAAACTAGCACCTCACAAGTAGTGTTTAGATACTCACATCTCTCAAGTGTCATCAAAATAAATCTCATAAATGAAAACGGATAATATCTCTCACTACCTGTCATAGCAAATAGATTACCATAGGCTTGGGAAAGGATCGAAAACCTCCTCCACTAGGCGTAAGCACCAAAGATAAACTATCAAAGAGGGCTTTTACATGGGTTTTAACGTTAGGTGTAGGGAAAAGGAAAACACGGTTTTGTTGGATAAAGGATATTTTACTGGTGGCGAGTTAAAGATCTTGATCAATTACATGTACTATACAATGTTGCTAAGCCAAGACTCGACTCGATCTTAAGCTAAAAACAAAATAACAAAAACATAAAATAAAATAAAATGAAACGGGATGGTAGTCCGTATGTTTTTTCTATTTTTCTTTTTCTCATTTTTTTGTATTTTTCTTGATTTTTTTTTTTTTTTTTTTTTTTTTTTTTTCCATACACTATTGCCCTACCATCCAAAATAATACATCATAGGGGCATTGCATCCCCCTTACACTTGAACTTTTACATAACTTTACAAATAACTATTCTAATGACTCGAATTAAGATAATTGAAAAACTTGGAGTACTTTTAAAACATTTAGCACATATGGGGGTAATAAATGATGTTCTTCCCCATTACTCCATTACATTAGTACTTTACCCATGTGTCCCAATCGTCCCAAAACAATATGTACAAGGATATGACTCGACTTAGCAACCATGTAATCAATTAGATAATTAACTAGGGTTTAAACAAATGTTGTAACAATAATGCACTAAAAATGAGTGCATACAAGGTAGGCTAAGGCGATTTGGGTGTACATTTAAGTGGGGTGTAAACAAATTCTTCCTTTAAGTAAAATGCTTAAAGGTTGAAACGAAAAGATAGGCTCTGAGGGGTGTACTAGGGGTATCGTGTACTAAAAATGAGTACAACGCAAAGGGTGTGGGAGAATTACTTGACCAATGTAGCCAAAGTAATTATAACAAAAACACAGGTGTAAAACAATGGGTTAATCCTAATGCCTCTTATCATGTAGTAAATCTAACTACACGAATGTAGTCTCACTTGTGGCCTCGGAATGGTCCTAACGCAAGTTCTAGAATCTAAGTGCTACCGGTACACACATCATAGCATAAATGCTTTTCCTACCAATTCTAGGGGCGAACCTCACATATTTGGGGGTGGAAAATTTTTTAGTGGTACGGTTTTTGTGCTAGTCATACAACTCCTATCCGTGAGACGCTCATTAAGATCAAAGTTTCACTTCTATATGTTGTAAAAAATTTTAAATTTGGCACTAAAATTACCTTAACAAGTATTTCTCTCAGTTTTATTACACATCTACTATTAAACAAACAAAAATCAAGCGTAATAGCATTCTCTAAAATCGTACTTTTACCCTCCCCTTACACTTAAGATGAACATTGTCCCCAATGTTCAAATAACAAGATGTAAAAGCATAAAGTAAAAGAATGAAATCAAATACTCCCCTGATTCGCTCGGTGGATAATGAAATAATATGGTTAAATCTTCTTCCAAAGTAATGTTGAAGCTCCATGACTAATGCATCGCCAAAAGCTTGATTCAAAAACATTTCCTTGTCCAAAATAACCTGTTAAACATGAGAAAACAAACACGAAAACCTGCATAACATCGGCGGGATAAAATCTATATATAAAGATATAATGCTTGTGGAATGATAACTTTGCAGATTCCTGGAGATTATAAGTTGGAGATTTTAATAAAAACTTTTTTAAAAACAAAACTTTCAAAAATTTCTGAAAATTAAATCTGACGCCGTCAGGTTATAAACCCTGACGCCGTCAGAAATGACCTGACAAAAATTTTCATTTTAAGTTTCCGGAAAATTTCTGGAAAAACCTTTACCTTACTTCCTGGAAATCGTGCAAAACATCATTATGACTCGATACAAGCATTTGACTCAAACACATACGAATATGTATGTTAATTTATTATTATTATGATTCATGTTCATATGTGTTCTAATAAACCAATTTAGATTTCCCTTACACTTATCTTTTGCAAAATACCTTTATATGTAGTTAAGACGAAGTTAAAAAAAAAATAAAGCATTTTCACAATTTTAGTTTTGAACATGAATCAATAATAATAAAATTAAACACACATACGGAAACAAATAAAAACAAACAAACAAACAAATAAACACACAAAGCAAATAAATAAAATAAAGCTTGGGTTGCCTCCCAAGAAGCGCTTTTCTTTATTAACGAGTCTTGTAGCTAGACTCAAAGTCTCGTACATTACGTGACTCCATCATCGGTCACGGTTCCTAGGCCATTTTCATTCCCGGTTTTATATTCCGGTCCTAATTTCAAACAATCCTTGTAGAAACCGAATATCCTTTCCATAACATAGTCTACTCCTTTATTTCTATCCTCATCATTCCTATAGTAGACCGCTTGCTTGAGCTCCTTCTCAACATTTGACAAGTGTTGGAATTGTTCTATCTTATATGGCATTTGGTAGTTTACTTCATCGGTCTCATCCTTAAATCTAACTATCCCTAAGGAGGGTTCATAAGTCATTCTAGAGACCTCAACAAATGGTTTTCCAAAAACCACTTGAGTTAAGGACGCATCGACTATTGGGCGGATATCTTCTACAATTACAAATTCGGTGACATAGGCGAAGTTTCCTACATAAACCGGTAATCCCTTAACTCTTCCCGTGAAGTTACTCATCCAACCCTTGTCAGGGAGCATCCTATACCCAAGTTGATTTTTCATTATCAAGTTGTAGTGGGCTCTAGCCATGATGTTTATGGGTGATCTAAGGTCGATGTAGGCTTTCCACACATGCAAATGTCCGATGTTGCATGGTATGTTGAGATTAGAAGGGTCGCCTATTTCAATGATTGGTCTACCCAGGAGGTATGGTGTCTCGGGGTCATCGAATAAGTTTGTATGATATGCGCGCTCTTCCTTAGTGGGTAGCCTATTGAAGTAGTCCTCATCATTATCTACTTCCTCTACTTCACTTTTCTTAACTTCCTTATCAACCTCGACTTTCTTAACCTCATCCTTAGGTTCCATTTCTATCCTACCCTCATTCTTGTCACTTTCTTCCATGCTCCTATCGATTGGTTTAATAGTGACAACGTTGACGAAGTGGACATGTTTGGATGAAGAAGGGTCTTTGACTTGGGGTCCGCTATTTGTGTTCCTAGCGTCCTTATGTGGAGGTGATAGCACTTGGTTATTGAGGGCTTTCAACAAGTTGTCAATTTTATTGGTCATCTCAGTTTGTTGCTGATTGAATTCGGATTCGAATCTAGCTATCCGAGCTTCTTGAGATGCCATAAATTGGGACATCAATCCTTCAAAGTTATTGGTACTACCATTGCCGGAAGGATTGTTGTTGAAAGTACGGTTCGAGTTGGAACCGCTTGATTGGAAACGATTAGGTGGGTTGGAAGAATTGGTTTGTTGTGCGTTTTGGTTTTGTTTCCACCTAAGGTTCGGGTGATTTTTCCATGAGGGGTTGTATGAATCACCATAAGGGTTTGGCTCGGGTTTGAAAGTGTACCACTTGTCTCCCGCTCCGTCGGTAAGCGAGGATGCGTAGTCCACAAAAGCTTGTTCGGGGAGTTCCATGCAATCACGAGTGTCGTGGGGACCACTACATAATTCACACGAAGAAGTGATTTTGTTCACTTGGCTTGAAGGTTTAGGAGTCTCGTAGGATTTCATGAGAAACTTGACTTGCTCTTCAAGTTCTATGATCCTACGGTCGGAAGTGCTTGAATTGTTCGAAGGCAAAGATATTGCCTTGACCGTTTTATTCAAATCACGAGGATCACTCCAACTTTCGTTGTCATAAAGAGCAAGATCCTCTAGGAGAGCCCATGATTGTTCCGCACTTAGATCACGTAGCTTGCCACCGGCCGATTGGTCAATGGTTTGCCTTGTGTAGAGATTGATATGGTCATAGAAGATTTGGACTTGGAGCCAAAGTTCTATGCCATGGTGAGGGACTTTTTGGAGTAAGTCCTTGAATCGAGTCCATGCCTCGTAGAGAGTTTTGCCTTGACGTTGTTGGAACATCAAGATATCATTCCTTAGCTTGGTAGTTCTTCCCGGTGGGAAAAACTGAGCAAGAAAACGAGTAGTGAGATCATCCCAAGAGGTGATGGATCCTGCGGGTTGACGTTCTAGCCATTGACTAGCTTGGTCCCGCAGAGAGAATTGGAAGAGACGCAATCGGGTAGTCTCTCGAGTGGCAACATCAAGGTCTATAGAATCAACGATTTTAAGAAAGTCCTTGAGGTGTTGATTAGGATCTTCAGAATGAAGTCCATGGAATGCGCATCCGCTTTGCACCAACCGGATGGTGTCGGATCGCAAGGGTGTGATATTGGCTCCTTGAGTGAGCTCAATGGTGTTTCGATAGCCATGGTGGCTAGGACGGGAATACTCTCCTAAAGTACGGGCTCTAGGAGGTGGTGGTTGTTGTGGTGGTGGGTTGTTGGGATTAAGGATATTACCATCTTCCATGATGTCGGATGGTATGGTTACGAACAAAGACACGAAGAAAATAGATAGACTAAAGAAAACCTAGAAAAATAAAATAAAAATCTCACTAGAAAGGAATCTAGTGAGTAGACCTATAAAATAAAAATTCAACCTAAACAATAACTATTCCCCGGCAACGGCGCCAAAAACTTGATGCGTGGTTTTGCAACCTTACAACAGGTTTTACCTCTCGAGGGATCTCAAGAGGCTTACAACCCCACCAGGCAGTGTACCTGACCGATGTAGTATAGTGTAGTGGTAAGTACGGGGGATTGATCGTTCTCCACAGGGAATAGTGTTCGTTAGGTATGAAAGACTACTCTAATAGGTCTAAGGGTTGAGGAAGATTCTTTTTTATGTTTTTATATTTTTATGAAAGCAAGTAAAATCTCGGGTTTTGAAGGAGTGGGCGGAATTAGTTGCTAGTCAACTAACCCAAATAACTACAAATGCAAATAAAATAAAATAACTGAAAATAAAAAGTTGGTGAGAAACTTATGTGTAGAGAAATGTGTTTACTTAGATTTCCTTACTCCCTAACTATCTTTTACCGGTTGATTAGTGTGTATTAGTCGCGTGGATGACGGGTGTATTCCTTAATACCAATCGTGGGGTGGCGTACGTACTTCCCCAACTCTACAAGCTCCTACTTCACTCCTATGTCGAGCCGGCTAGGAAGCTCCTAACATGGGATCACTAGAAT
This sequence comes from Artemisia tridentata subsp. tridentata, assembly GCA_021014915.2. Classification (NCBI taxonomy): domain Eukaryota; kingdom Viridiplantae; phylum Streptophyta; class Magnoliopsida; order Asterales; family Asteraceae; genus Artemisia; species Artemisia tridentata. Next base: position 279,455,441 of record CP139505.1, on the reverse strand, counting down.
TCGCTTGTGCATTAAATACAACCATAAAAACCTTTAGTACGCATTTGGTTCATGTTTCTTAAGACGTTCAAGCAAGTTACCGAATAGGAAGTTAGCCAGTTTTCTTAAGCCTAACATAGATAAACAATCATCCAATACAACTAATAACACACTAATAACCAATAATCAATAGCTAAGTTTCATTAGATCTAAGCAAACACAAGATAAATCTAGCCTAACATGTTAAACAAAAGACAAGAACAAGATAGAATCAAACAACACATAGACATATTGAATGATTAATTGATAACTTATCTTTCAATGTAACATGGAAGATCTCAAGGCAAAAAGCCTTGAAAAAGAAGCTAAATTCGTCTTAGGGTTTTCTCCCAAAAATTCCACACTAAGCTCTCCTCTTTATGACAAAAAATTAGAAAACTATATATAGATTTTTACATCTGACGGCGTCACCTTATGGAGTGTGACGCCGTCACCTCGCCGCTTCTAGGGTTCCCGGATGGCCTTCTTGACGCCGTCCCTCTTTAGCTCTCCAAAATCCGTTCTGGCTTATCAAGGCTTGACGCCGTCAGACCTTGAACGTGACGCCGTCCCTCTTTGATTTAAGCCGTGATGCCCTTGATCAGGTTAAAGCGTGACGCCGTCAGAATTTACATGCAATTTTCACTGGCTTATCATGAGTAAATTTCACGTCCACCTTTTCTTGCCAAGCCATGACGCCGTCCAGAGTAAAATCTGACGCCGTCAAGGGTAACTTTTAGCCGATTTTTGAGACTTTGTCGTTTTCTTCACTTTTATGCTCCAAAAACGTCCAAAATGCTTCCTTTTCCAGATTTCTCCTCAAAAGTACCTAAAATGACAAAAGGAACGATTTAGGGCGATATTTGATCAAATAAATACGATTTAGGGCTTAAATGACCCCTTAAAAGCGGTACACTTTTCGCTTCATCAATGAATGTGAGCATCATGCTCATCTGATGGTGAAGGTTCTAATCCTATAGGTGATAAAGTATGGTTGAGTTGATTCAACGTGTATTTGATGAGTGTTGAACTATAGGCTTTTTGAGCAATGCTCTCAGCTGATTCAAATGATGGAAAGGATTGTGGATTGGTTGATTTAGATGGAGTATCTAACTAAGGATGTGGTGATGCAGAGATCTGTTGTACTATAGAAGTACTTTGGGTTTCATGAATGTTGAAAATGACAAGAATGAATATTGATTCTTGTGGTTTACTAGTGAATGAAGTGCTTGGTTATGTTTGTGAAACCTAGGGGCTAAATAGGATGAAGAACAAATATTCTAGTCATGATAAGATAAGTGTTTGAACATACGTTGTTCAAATACTTGTGAGTTGATTGTTTCAGATATGACTTTTAATAACTACAATCGTAAGTCAGATATACTTAAATATTTTGGACGAAATACTTAAGTTGTCAATCCTACTTAGAAAAGGATGACAAGACTTGATAATTACATTTATAACCTAAGTGTGAGTTACGACTCGATGTAAATCATCTTGAAGGATGACATGTTAACCAAGTGAGGCAACATATGTGAATACAGGATAATATCAGTCATGAGTTGGGTTTGTAATCTGTGATATCTTTGCATACTGTGAGTCTGGTTTAGTTAGGAAGTTGTCAATTTACAAATCAAGTTAATGGATAAGTAAAGGACAGGTGAATGAGTGTAATGATCATAAATGATCAGTAGAATAAACCTAAAAGCTAGAATCAATAATTTAAGGATCAGGATTAGTCGGGAATTTTAAAAAAGTTACTGTTGAAGCCTGCGGATCCAATCGACAACAAAGGCGGAACCAAATTTTTGGTTCCGCGGAATCCGCAGGATCAGGACTGGCGGATCCAAAGCATACACTAGGCGGATCCAAAATTTGGGATCTTAACAGAACATATGTCAAGATTTTCGTTACTCGTTCAAATTCCAAAAATTGTCCTAAACCATATGTAATTACTTATTGGTGATTGATTAAAAGCAAAAACACAGATTCAAACACACGTTTGCATATAGATCAATCAAATGATAATAACTTACCATAAAAGGAAGTTAAGCCAAACGGTGGCTTAAACACGAAAATCGATAACATCGAGTGTTATCATCCTGCATTGTTTTGTTAGTTCACATAAAAATATAATACCAACACAATATCCTAATAACACAACAAGTCATCACATCATTGTTTGAAATTTTCTTATACCAAACACACTTACACAGATACAACATGTTTACACATTTTAACAATTGAAATTAAGTGAAGGTTTGTGCAAGACAATACATTTTAAGATACTAAACTAGTTTCACTTAGTTCACATTTCTAAGTAAGTTATGCAAAGTTTTCACATAACATATGCAAACAAAAATATCTAAGTCTATAAGTGAAACAAACACAGTTTATCAACTTAGTGCACAAGATCTAGCAAAAGTCCTATTGTGCATCAAAAAAGCAAATAATTGTCATGTCAAAACACTTATGAATTTCCTATCAACAAATTCAATCACAATTACCAACAGGCAAATCACATGTATGCAAATAACTTAGAACAGATAGTCACATAGCATAGCATGAATGAAAAGATAATTTTCGTCACTTTGCGTTTAAATATGACGATGTATGCCAAGCTTGATTTGTTTCCTTTATATTACCAAATTCTTTAATTTCAAATGAAATCATATCAATGTTCAAAGAATACCAACTTACATTGCCCGACGTAAAAGTTTAAGTTACTATGTCAAAATGAAACTTAATATTTTGAACATGTTATAGTATTTGATTTGTTTTACCTACTTCAATTTAGATTTTGGATATGAGATTATTTTTAAATGAAAATAGACTTAATTACCTTCAAAATGATAGGTGGCACGACTCCTACGGACTTACGGTTAATTAGTTATGAATTTTTGAAGTTGGACAAAAACTGCATATAATACCGACGGATTTGGCGGATCCTTTTTGAGGGATCCGCCCTTTGTAACAAAGGGATCCGTGGGTGTCTGTGACAGATTCTCCTAAACTCGTATTTTGACATAGAGAAAACGTGTAGGACTTGCTAGACTTAATATTAAACATATATTACACATATTTAACAACATTTCTACTTATGTGACTTATATAAACATTACGGAGGTGATTTTTCAACTATATTAATAGTTATCCCAAACGCTCCTTTAAAACCCGTGTTTTTCGTAAATTAACTTTACGCACACAATTTGACACTTAATCATTTTAAGAAATCTTTTCTTTTGATTTTCCAAAGACATCTTCAAGCTTGTATACAAAGTAATATTTAACAACAAAATTTCTAAGTATACTTAGCGAAACATTTTTCATATTACATTCTGCTTCAAAGGTAATTTGATACATGGATTGTACTCTATTTTAAAAACCATTTGTTTTGAAAATAAGAGCCATGAGGCTCTGATACCAATTGTGAAAACGTAGAGGGGGGGGTGAATACGTCGCTTACAATTTTTCCGGTACAAAGCTAAATACCGGGTTCTAGTTCGAGGTAGAACCAACCTAACGTCGCCTATACAATTTCCGACACTAAGCTAGATGTCGAGTTCTTTTACATGGGTACAACCACTCCCGTCTTCGCTTAACCTTTTTCCGGTACTAAGCTAGATACCGAGTTCTTTACAAGGGTACAACCACTCCCGCTATGTTTTATGGCCCAACATAGAAACCTTGTGTTTTATGACACAGACACGTAAACCATCTAATCTAATAAGAATAGATTAAAATGATGATCCATGACATAAATGGGTCATGGATATGAATGCCTAATCTAAATGAATTTCCGTTGATAGGAAGCCTTCAATGGATGAAGATCACAAGCTCCCTAAACTTGTTGTGATGGATCTTCATATATGCATATGGAATCTACATGAACTTCTTGAATAGGAAGTCTTCAATCATTGAGGATGTCAAGTGCTCTTGAATCTTCATATGTTGGAATGCTATGATGCATAATGAGTTCAAGATCTTCTAACCTTCATGGTGGATCAGGAAGTATGCTATGGATAATGACTTATGATCTTGAGTTTGCTTCACAGGATCATTAACAGTGTATGCTTACAACATAATGAAAGTTAGTAACATTATGATCATTATGTAAAGGGTGATTAATTTATGAATCTACATGGTTTGCAACTGATCTAAGTGTGTGAAATGATGAAGGGAATGTGTGTTCTAGTTGGATGAAACTATGGGTAAACAATGGGCTACTATTTATAGGAAAACAATTTGTACATGCCACGGATTTGGCGGATCCCAAAAATTGGATCCGTCTTTGTATTGGTTTGGATCCGTGGGTACATGACAGCTAAGATTTCAACAAATCTTTCCATATCATTCCATATCATGTTAAGTCATGTCAAGATCTTGCAAAGTCAACTATTTAACTTAAAGATCTTTCCAAAATATCACCTAAATCAAATCTTCATGAAATCTATCCAAGATCTTTCCATATCTAACCATATCTACCAAAGTCAACTTTGTTACTTAAGAATCTTTCCAAAATATATCTTTCCATATCTTCCTAAGATTTTCTAATGATGTATGCAATGATGTCATGAACATATTTCTATTTTAATTCTTAAAATGTAAATAATGTAAATGTATATATGTATGTCCTATGTATATACTAGCTTAACTAATATATGTTTGCCAATATGTATCATGTTAGTTTGACACCTAAAGTGTACTTATCCTATTTAGGAAACATGACAAATGAGGTTCTAAGTGGAATAGTTAGCCTTTTTAAAATACTTAATGACCTAGTCGTATTTTAAACATTCTAAATGGTTTGTTAAGGGTTTGATCATAATGCCACATAAAAAACATGTACGAACCTGTGTTGTATCATACGAGGACTCGAGAGGTGTTGAATGTATGTTGAGACAAGATATGATTACAAGTAACTTGTACATTTTATGTTATGTATCAAGTTACATGTTTGTCATCAATCAAAACAAACGAGACTGCTTGCACTAACAATCTCCCGGACGAGACTGTTTGCACTAACAGGTTGGGTTTGTGGTATCCTAGGGAATTACCTTTTGATTTGGTAGGGTATTCAGACAGTGATTATGCTGGTGCAAGCCTAGACAGAAAATCAACAACTGGAGGATGTCAGTTCCTTGGATACAGACTTATATCATGGCAGTGTAAGAAGCAGACAATTGTGGCAACTTCAACAACTAAAGCTGAATACATAGCTGCTGCAAGTTGCTGTGGTCAAGTGCTTTGGATTCAGAATCAGCTTCTTGACTATGGGTATAATTTCATGAACACTGTGATTTACATTGACAATAGTAGTACAATTTGTATAATTAAAAATCCAGTGCAACATTCTAAAACAAAACACATAGAAATTAGGCATCATTTCATTAGAGACTGCAATGAGAAAAAGTTGATTCAAGTAGTTAAAATTGATTCTTATCAAAACTTTGCAGATCTTCTCACAAAAGCCTTTGATGTAGGAAGGTTTCAATACTTGGTTGCAAGTATTGGGATGCTTAATCCTTAAAGTTTTCAGACTATGTGTTTTTATACTAAAATTGGATTTGTACTGCTAGGTTTGTCATTTTTACTGTTAAGTATATTTTTGTATTGCTAGTACAAAGTTTGGACTGTTGTGTTAATACTGTTAGTCATATGTTTATATTGTTATGAGGCAAGTGTTTTGCACTTTGTTTTCTTGGTTTTGGACTAACAATTGCAGGTATGGAGATTAAGCACAAAGGATTTACAAATGCATTGTGTGAGCAGATGTTGGTGGCTCAAGTTGCTGACATAATAGGTTAATGATGGATAGAGTTTGGGAATTCATTAACAAAGGTTTATACCTAAGTTAATTGATTCTTTAAAACTTCTTTCCTGAGACCTCATTATGATGATTTGTATTGAATTGATGGCTTAGTTAGTCAGACAGTAACTGACTTAACTCACTTTCTATCATTTATACTTGTATTAGTATAATGAGTTAGTCTAAGGACATCTGATAGAAAGAACAGCGAGCAAACGTGAATCTAACACTTGTGTTAGAGGCAACAATTACCACGAGCTGGAAATCCTGTCAAGAAAGCTCTTTGAATGAGTTTATCTGATCACAGGCAGTTATTTATAACTGAAAACATTGGTTCTCACACAACCTGAGGTTGCTTTAAACCGAAATCTTGATTAAGTGTCTGTCTTTAAACTTAATCCCTTCAAAAAGGTTGTTAGCAGTATGGTTTTTCATTAAAATCAAGTTCATACTGTTAAGTCAAATTTTTCTAAAAAGTTTGTACTGCTAGGCTTAAAGTTAGTACTGGTAGGCTTAATTGGTACTGCTGAATAGACGTTAGTACTGGTGCGAAATAACAGCTTTTTGAAACTAGCCGTTGAAAGTCAGTTGAGGTTTTTACTTCTCAAATTCCTTGTTTCCAGGGTTTTCCTATTTGGATATTTTAACTTTTATTCAAGTCGGTCCAATAGAAACCCTAACAAGCTTTTAATAATATCTCAATTCACTTTCTTCTTCTACTTTCTACCCTAAATTTACACTATTCCCACTAGTCAAATCAATTTTTACTGAAACTAAAATGGCTACTTTATCTTTAGCTGACAAACACAATCAAGTAGCTTATTTGGAAAAAGCAGAGGATGACACAACTTTTCATCAGATAGTGGATTTCTTAAACAACTCATACATAAGGTATTCTTTACTTTTAAATCCCACTATCTATGTCACTCACATCAAACAGTTTTGGCACACTGCTAGTGTCAAAACCTTTGAAAATGGTGACAAAGAGATTATTGCTAAAGTGGATGGAAAATCCATCCCTATTACTGAATCATCACTCAAGAGGCATCTCCATCTAAGTGATGACAAAGGTATTAGTGCTATGCCAAACACAGAAATTTTTGAAAACTTATCCAGGATGGGTTACAACACTGATTCTCAAGCTTTAGCTTTTCAAAAGAGTCGTTTTGCCCCTCAATGGCGATTTTTCATTCACACCATCCTTCACTGTCATAGCACCAAGAAAACCTCATGGGAACAGTTCAGTAGTAATATTGCTACTGCTCTCATTTGCTTGGCTACTGATAGAATTTTCAACTTTTCAAAACTTATTTTTGAAGGTATGGTTAAGAATGTTGATAGTAAGTCAAAATTTTTGATGTACCCAAGGTTCATCCAATCTATTTTGAACAAACATCAACTGCTTCCACACAAAACAGTTTATCTAACCCCAAAGCTTACTCAAAAACTCTTTAGTAACATGAAAATTGCTTCAAGAGGGTATGGTGGGGAAGCAGTACCACTTTTTAAAACTATGATACAATCTCAGGGTGAAGGAGCAACAAGCCCAGTTGCCTCCCATCACACACCCACAACATCAGAACACTCATCTTCACAACCATCTTCATCAACCAATAGGACTGAATCCAGACAGGACTCTAATGTACCTCAGTACAGAGTTCCCACTCCCACACATGTAGCAGATGAGGCTGACAATTTCAGAATGGAAAGGGCTACTTCTACTGTCTCTGGCTTAGAAGCTGGGCAAGACAGAAGTAACATCAATAAGACCCACTCCATGGCAACACCAGCAGTACCTAGTACTTCTGGTGGAATCCCTAGCCAAATGGAAACTCAGGGTGGCTCAGAGACTCATCTTATGATGGATTATGAGTCAATGCCCCATGATTTACCTCTCCCTGAAGGTAACACATCAGGAAGTGTTGAGGGCAGTCTGAAACTAAAGGAATTGATGGAAACTTGTACCAAATTGTCTAAGAGGGTGACCACATTGGAAAATGAGCTTAAAAGTCATAAGAAGAATTTTGGAGTTGTCTACACCAAATTGGTTATGAAAGTGAAGAAATTGGAGACCACAGTCAAGAAACTTAAAGGCAAACGATCAGCAAAGATGGTGATTTCAACAAGTTCTTCTAGTTCATCCAAGGGACCAAGTTCAGATGATGGTGTGGAGTCTTCCAAACAGGGGAGGAAGATTGCTCAGATGGATCAGGATCCTGATATTAGCTTGGTTCAAAAAGAGTATGACACTCAGGGGAGGCAAGTAGATCAGATGGATCATGATACTGCTCAGATAAATGAAGGTACTGCTGGGTTTGAAGAGGGTACAGCTAGTGTTCAAGGTACTGATAGTCTTCAAAGTTTGATTGCTGCTGGTTATCAAGGTACTGCCAGTGCAGTTTATTCAAGGAAACATAGAATTTCAAGAGCAGATAAGGACAAAGCTATAATGATAGAGCAAGAACCTCTTTCTAAAAATTTGCCCAAGAAGGAACAGACTCAATTAGCACTTGATGAAGAACTTGCCCAGAAGTTTCATGAAGAAGTGTTGGAAAGGGTTACTAAGGAAGAAAGATTAGCTGAAGAAGCAAGATTGGTTGCATATATGGTTGAAAGAAAGCTTCAGACAGAAGAAGAAGAAGAAAGGGCTGCTCAGATCCTTGCTGATAAGAAGTTAGCTGAACAGTTTCAAGAAGAGGAAAGAGTAATGTATACTCTAGAAGAACAAGAATCAGCAATTGATGATCTATTGCAGGAAATGAGAAAGAAGCTGAGTAAGAAGAAATCTTATCAAATGAAACCTCCTTCAAGAAGTGAGAAACTGAAGTACATGAAGACTTATTTGAAGAATCAGGATAACTGGCAAGAAAAACACTTCAAGTATAGGTCTTATGAAGAAATTGAAGATATTTATATTAAGACACATAAAAGACTTCAGGAGTCTCTAAAAGGTGACACATTTGAAATAAGAGGAGAAAAGAAAACAGCTGAACTGTTGGAATCAGAAGATCCCAAGAAACAAAGAATTGAGGAAGTATCAGTTCAGGAAGAGCCTGCAGAGGAAGAAGCAGAGAAAGAAAAGGAAACATTGACTGATGAGCAAATCCACAGTATGATTGTAATGGTTCCTGAATCTCTCAACATTGATCCCCTTCAAGCTAAGCATCCTATCATAGGCTGGGAAGTGTATTCAGATGGGAGAATAAAGGGATGGAAGATCATCAGGGTAGGAGGAAAGACTGAGGTGCACAAATTCTTTGAAGACATGATTAGATCTTTTGACAGAGATGATTTAGATAAATTATGAAGCTTAGTTAAAGAGAGATTTAAGACTTCAGATCCTACTGATGACAAAGATAAGGAATTATGGGTTCAATTGAAAAGAATATATGAACCAGATAGAGGTGAAGCTATTTGGAGGTTTCAAGCTCCAATTAAAGAGATTACATGGAGATTATTTGATACTTGTGGTGTTCACAGGATTTCTACCAAAGATGGATTGGAAATTTATATGTTGGTAAAAAAAGATTATCCTCTCAGAGAAGTAGTTTTATTGGCTATTGTATGTTCAACACTTAAGGTTGAAGAAGGTTCAGAGATGGCAGATAAATTGGTCAGAAAGATATTTTACCTTGCAGAACAAAGAAAAGCCCAAACTAAAAGACTGACTATGTAGTGTTTGGAAGAATCCTCACATCCTCATTTAATTTAAAAGAAACTTGATGATTTGGGATAAATCACAAGTTTAGGGGAGGATTGTTGGAAATTAAATGTTTTGAAGTTAGTACTGCTGAAGAATACACTAATAGTACAAACTGCTAGTGTAGGAATGAAGACTGCAGAGATATAACTAACAGTACAAACTGCTAGGTTAGTACTGCTAGTATAACAGAAGGTACTGCTGCATGGTTGAACGTTTGTATTAAGGATAAGTTTGGAAAGGATTTTGTGTATATATTTATTAGTTAGAATTATACGGTAGGATACTTATCTTGTAAAGGACTCCTTAAGTCTATAAAAGGAGATCCTAGGTTAGATGAATGTAACGAATATCAGTCATAGAGTTTTGTTAAGATTCAAGGTCGATTGTAACCCTAGTGATAGCTAGATCACTCGTATTATTCAAGCAATAATATTGAATCGTTTGGTGTTAATCTCATTGTGTTCATTGTTCATTGTTCATTGTTCATATAGACATCACTGTTCCATCAAACAAACCATAATCCTTCTAAGTGTGGTTAAGTAGATTTCGCATACTTAACTACATTCACTCAAAGTATCTCATACACGTTATTAAGGAGTAACATCCGAAGTGTACTATAATCCTGTCAATTATAATGACTCAACTTGGGTGATTAGATGGTTTGCAGAGATTGGGATAAGGATTTAGGATATATATGTACTCGAGTTCTATGGATATTAACGATATAGTTTGTGTATATGTTCGGTTATGCTTCAAGTGGTATATATATGTCGTGTTCGACATATAAAGGGTCCAAAACAATATTTTTAACGTGACCAAAATGTAAGAAAGGTGAGAAATAAGCTAGTGATCTTATATTCGACTAGGAACAATGCAAAGTACTAGGTGAAAACAAGTTTAGTCGAGTTTGGTTAACATTTGAATGTCTTGTAATAGTGTCGACTTGCATTTTTTTTAGCTTCATTTTTGTACCAAACATTCGAATTAGAAAGTGATAGTTGTCATTCTTGAATCCTTGGAATGTGGGAAATCGAACCACGTAAAAAGTTGTATAGGTTGTGTGTTGAAATCCCAAGATATCGAAGCCAAGTGTTGGTGTATTAAACCGAGTGAAATATAAGAAATAATGAAAATTGGGTTGGGCTTGAATAGTAACAGGCTAAAAAATGGGCCGAGAAATAGTATAAGGATCCATTTGGTTTATTATTCGTGTATTGGATTCGTCGTGGTCCGTGTGTGAGCTCGTTCCAAAGTGTTTGTGAATCACGTATCAACGTGTTTGAATTATCGTAATGTAATAAACAAAATTTTTAAATTTTGCTCGTAAAAAATGGTTAACTGAACTATAATGGTAATTAATACTTGATTAATAGTTACAAATCACTGGGGAATTTTTACAGGTTGCTATAGTACCTACCCGTCAAAGAGAATTCCGTCCCGGAATTTGAGTCTAAGATAGTTTTTAGGGTTGTCTGTGGAAATAAATGTGGATATTTGTCGCGAATTTGGTCCTCACGTTCCCATGTATACTCTGGTCCTCGCTTAGAGTTCCATCGAACTTTGACAATAGGAATACGGTTTTGCTTTAGCTGTTTCACCTCTCTGTCCATTATTTCCACTGGTTCCTCTGTAAATACGAGTTTGTCATCAAGTCGGATTTCTTTCATTGGGATGACAAGAGTTTCATCTGACAAACATTTCTTCAGGTTCGATACGTGAAATGTGTTTTGTACTCTGGTGAGTTTCTCTGGGAGCTCAAGTTTATATGCAACTGGACCAATCCTCTCAAGGATTTTGAACGGTCCAATGTACCTTGGATTCAACTTTCCACGCTTTTCAAAGCGTACCATTCCCTTCCATGGGGAAACTTTTAACATAACCCTGTATCCAACCTGGAATTCCATGGGTTTTCACCACACATTGGCGTAACTCTTTTTTCTGTCACGTGCGGCTTGTAGTCGTTGCCTAATCTTAAATATCTTTTCCGATGTTTCGTGTATCAGTTCCGGTCCTGTGAGTTGTACGTCACCTACATCAGCCCAACAAACAGGCGATCTGCACTTTCGACCATAAAGTGCTTCAAATGGTGCCACCTTGATGCTGGCATGGTAACTGTTGTGCTGGGAATTATGTGTTTCTGAGTTTCTACTGCTAGTCTTATAGTTTATACTCTTAGTTATATAGTTAGTACTGCTATTGTAAAACCCGAAATATTTGAACCACATAAAATGAACCATTTGAATTTTAACCTAAGTATGAATTATAAATTTGTATCAAAAAAAAAAAAAAAAAAAAAAAAAAAAAAAAAAAAAAAACCTTACCTTATAATTAAAATATATAATATGAATTAATCCTAAAACTAAATAAATATAAATCCTAATGTAGGCTTACTTTAAATCACACACGTTCCTATTTTGATTAGGTGAAAACCATCGACCTTTTTTTTATTTCCTACACGCTTTCTTGCATGAGTTTCGTATCACAATTTTTGGATAGATACAACATTCTTCTTAAACTTATCTACAATCACTTCACATGTTTCTTACTGATTTGGAAAAGATACACTCCTATTCTCTTGCCCTAAATAACAAACGCGGTATTCCATTTTATCTCACACACGTATTCCCCTTTTTAAAAGATACGCTACTAGTAATATCACAAGCATGCATCGCCTTTAATTTGTCCATTTTTCACTTAACCATGCGAAATCATAAACAAACTTAGAGCCATTTATGCTTCGTCCCTATCCTTTCTTTCCCAAGAAAACTCAAATTTCAAATGAGTTGGCATGAACAAAACTGTCTGGGTACTCGCATGAGAATAGGTTCAAGTAAAGCTTTGCTTTGGTTCGTATTCAGTTCGAGTTTGGATGGAATTGTGGTTCGCAGTTGAGTTAAGGTTTGGTTCACGTTCACCTTACTCGTGTTCGGGTTCGTTCGGGTCGCGGTTGTAGTGCATGGATGAAGATGGTGGCTAGTGCTTGGTTCATGTTTGAATAATGAGTTTGGCTCGGGCGTTGGAGATCGAGTCGCTTGGGTTCGACCTTGATATCAGCCCATTCACGTTGTCTTGGAGGTCTCGTTCGTGCACCATAGCATACGTCTCTCGAGCTAGTCTGTTTCATGTTCGCGGAGACATTTAGTTCGCGTTGATCGTTGGTGTTCGTGGCTCATTGGACTCTTGTGTTACTATTTGTACGTGTGTTCTAGTTCGAGTCCATTCCAGGTTGGTGTCCGTAGATTGGTTCTTGTTCGGGTTACACACTATTGTTTTCATGAGCTGAAGGTTGACGTTTTAGTTGAGATGGGTCTCGAATCAGCAAACTACCGTAGTGTGTATTAGTGCTCGTGTTTCGTTTTGAGTACGGTATTCGTTCTATTCGATCTATCCTTGTTAGAGGTAAATCTCGAGCCATTGTACCATTTGTTTGCAAATGTTTAAAACCAACTGAAACATGTCATACGATATTACATGCTATCTATAATACAAATAACTTTATTATATGATGCTTAAACTTTGGAATTAATTTCGAACACTATAACGGAAAGTCATGTATGTTTATAAAGGGCTTGAATATGTGTGCGTATGTCGGATCTAAAGGTAGTCAAAGAGTAGTTGTTTTGTTTTCATTACTTCACGATCTGTCTCGATATGTTGGCTGTCAAATTATGGGTCGTTTTACTTGTGTGTATGCAGCGTTAATATGGGGAATAAAAATTGGGTTGTGGGTCGTGATTTTGTGTGGGTAAATTGTATATGTAAAACATGGGTCTAATGTGTGTCTATTGATGTCTAAAACTTGTTCATAAACATGCATGTTAAAGGGGTTTAAAAGATGTAGATTAAGGCTTATGCTGTCTCACTAAAACCATTGTTGTTGTTTTTTGTCTCGCGAGGGCTCGTGGTTTAAATCTAGTCTCGCGAGGGTTGTGTGAGTTCATGTGTGCTAAGTAATCTTGATATATCAACAAATAGTTATATTCGAACTTGAAGGTTAAGTAGAACGAGTGATGATAAAAGATATTAACTTGGAACCATGATCATACGTCTCTTTTTCTTCCTAATGAAGAAATATTTTGATCATGTGTGCTTAAATATATAAGTTATACATTCATTATAGTACTTAGGTATATAAGAAATACATGCATGGCCATTTCTCTCTTTCTGTTTTCAAATCTATATAAATAAAGAACAACTTGGATTGTTGATACAGCAGAATGGTTAGTAAAATGAGAACTCGGAATGTATTTTTATAACTTACCCTTTGGACCTTAAGCTTTGTAATATTGACACATTAAACCCTAAAATTACTAAAAGTGTCATATTAACCCTAAGATAAAATATATATCACGTTAAGTCTAAATTATCTAAATGTCATTTTAACCCTAAACGTTATTAAATCAGAAAACGTGATAAAAATTGGAAAGTTACTAAAAATGGAAAGCCGACTAAAATGAGAAAACTGATTTGAAGAAGATATTAATAATAAGACGACCATGTATTCGTGTAGATTCGCTGAAGATGGAGTTGTTTCCGATCCTTATTTTCTAGATATGTTTGCACTTGCGGTATAAGGTACAGATACTCTGCCCTTTTTCAGTAAGGGTTCTCATATTCCATACATTGATTTTGAGTTATGATTCAGTTAAGATTTCCCAAGCCATTGCTATGTTCCCTTTGAGTGAACCTTTGATATTACTTTTGATATGACTTTGAGATGCACCTTTTGATATATGACCTTTTGTGATGACGTTGAGACCTGACTCTTAGTTTGATACCCGAGCCATTTTGTGATTTTCCTAGCCAGGAAGGTAACCTGGCCATGTCTGTGATGCACCACTGGCATGACTCCCGTGTGGGGGAGTGATTTCTCACACCGTCCCTTTTATATTATCTGCCATGGCTACTTGACTTTGAGATTGACTTTGAGTATGGGGGCGTATGGATTGCAATCCTAGATTTGTTTGTTTAGTGGATTTAACTATGACTTTGAGTATGACTTTGAGTATGACTTTGAGGTGACTGGTGCTTGTGTGCAATACACGCCTTTCACATTTAGCTGGAGCTAGCTACTCCACTATTATGATACATGAGGACACCCCTCATATTATCTGGTTGCCTAAGAGGTATCCCCTCTGATTGTGAGACTATGACTTTGAGATGTTGACTTTGAGATTATGACTTTGAGTTTCTGGGCTCGTGGTAGATGACTATCCTATCCTCCCTTTCTATTATTCTCTTTGTTTATACCTTATGATATTTCCCAGTGCACTATACTTCAGTTCTGTTTTATTATCATTGCTATGTCTATGTATCTGTTCACTGAGCTTTTTAAGCTCAGCCGCATTTCTTTCCATGCGGCAGGTTTTTAGTTGGAAGCTGGGTTTGAGAGAAGAGACTTTTGGACTTAGAAGACTTTGATAGTTATTTTGAAGTAGAGATGACTAGAAGAACTTATATCTTCAGACTTAGTATTTATTTCTTTGTAAATTTTGTATTTCCTTGTAATCTCATTTGTAACCTTTAAGATTCCTTGTATTACTGTAATGTATGCTTTGTTTTGATCTGATATGAAACCATTAGTGTGATACCTTTACCCTTGTCGGGTTGGGGTGTTACAGTACTGCTAGTGTTAAGATAGTACTGTTAGTGTTAAAATGGTACTGCTAGCGTATTTAGATAGTACTGTTTATGTGATATGCATAAGTTATTATTAGAATAGATATGCAGAGATATGCATTGAGTTATATTAGAAAGAGATATGTAATATCTCTTCACACGGTTTTGTAAGCTGTTAGGGTTTCCTTGTTGTATAAAAGGAACCTTATGGCAATAGATTAAAGTGCAGTTGTGTGTCTTGTTTTGCGTTTAGTATCAATAGTTAGAGATCTGTAACCTAAGCAGATTTATAGTAATCAAAAGTTCTATTCTGTTCATTGTTCTTCTTAGCAATACAAGTTAGTTTCCGCATAGCTTATATTGTTCATAGTCATTGTTTCTCTTGTAGTTGGTTTGGATTTATCCAGATTGGCTACCACCCTTAACAGGCTAGAAAGACCCATTCAAATTTGGGACCAACAAGTGGTATCAGAGCTTGTTGAGAAACTCTGAGTAAGAAGAACCAAAACAAATCTGGGATAATGGTAGGAGATGAAGATTTTCATAAAATTGAAAACAACAACCAAATACCACCACTACAAACACAAACAAAACAAATCCCTCATACCTTGTCATCCATTAAACTCCCTGTTCTGAAGAAAGGAGAATATGACATATGGGCCATGAAGATGGAGCATTACTTAAGTCACACTGACTACTCTCTGTGGGAAGTGATACAGAAAGGCAATGGTCCTGTTAAAGTTGCAACATATTCCAATGGGAATGTAAAGGTTCTGCCTCCTAAAACTATTGAAGAGGTTCAAGCCAGAGAAAGAGAAAGAAAGGCTAGAACCACTTTATTGATGGCTCTACCAGAAGATCACTTAGCCAAATTTCACAAGATGACTGATGCTAAAGAGATGTGGGAAGCTATCAAATCAAGATTTGGTGGGAATGATGAATCCAAGAAGACGCAGAAGTATATCCTGAAGCAACAGTTTGAAAGATTTTCTGTATCCAACTCAGAAGGATTGCACAAAGGTTATGATAGGTTTCAAAGCCTTTTGAGCCAACTTGAAATTCATGGTGCAGGTGTCTCAGCTGAAGATGCAAATAAGAAGTTTCTTAGGGCTTTACCTTCCTCCTGGTCCCAAGTATCCTTGATCATGAGGACTAAGCCAGGAATTGATACTCTCAGCTTTGATGATCTGTATAACAATCTTAGAGTTTTTGAACGTGATGTTAAAGGCTCAACTGGATCATCCTCTAGCACACAGAATGTAGCATTTATCTCTTCTAAAAGTACTAGCAGTACTAATGGAGTTAGTACTGCTCATAGTGTTTCTACTTCTTCTGGCTATAACTCACAAAGGGGAGGCTCTTCATCATACACTGATGATCTAATGCACTCTTTCTTTGCTAATCAATCCAGTGCTCTACAACTGGATCATGAGGATCTAGAACAGATTGATGAGTATGATCCAGAAGAGATGGACTTAAAATGGAAGGTGGCCATGATTTCCATGAGACTAAAGAAGTTTCACAAGAAGACAGGAAGAAAACTGAAGTTTGATGCAATGGAACCAGTTGGCTTTGACAAGACCAAAATTGAGTGCTTTAATTGTAATAAGTTAGGACACTTTGCTAGAGAGTGCAGATCAAAGGGCAATCAAGAAAGCAGAAGGAGAGATGCAGGGAACAATGGATACAAAGCAAAGGAACCTGCAAAGTTTGATGAAGCCAAAGCCTTGGTAACTATTGATGGAGATGTTATTGATTGGTCTGGCTGTGCTGAAGAAGACACTGACAACCATGCTTTGATGGCTCTTACTTTAGGCTCAGACAATGAGGTAACATCTTGTTCAAAAGAATGTGTAGAATCGTATGCTAAGCTTAAACAATTATATAATGAACAAAGAGAACAAATTGGTGATGCTAGCATAGAAATACAAGCCTACACTCAAGCTTTAAAAAAGGTAGAAGCTCAATTAGTTTGTCATCAAAGAAATCAAGTTATTTATGAAGAAAAACTTAGGTTTATGAAAATTGATTTAGATGTTAAAATAGATGAGCTCACATACCATAAGAAACTATTAGCTGCTGCTAAAAAAGAAAAAGAGGAACTAAAAACTTAAGTTCAAACTTGGCAAAGTTCTTCTAATAATCTTGGTAAACTAATAGATTCTCAAATGAGTGCAAATGACAAATCTTGGCTTGGGTATGGAGATAATTTACATTAGGGAGAATTGTGTTATGAGCAAGAAGTTTTTGAAAGTGTATTTAGCAGTAGTGATAGTGATGTAGAAGATGTTCCTTTAAATGATAGATTTGTAAAAACGGAAGGAATGCATGCAGTTCCTCCTCCACTCACAGGGAATTATATGCCTCCTAAGTATGATTTTGAAATAGATGAGTCAAAATTTACATATGGTCCAAAACAGACTAAAACTTGTGAATCAGATGCTGAAGCTAGTGAAATAGATTCTAAAACTACTGATGTTGCTTCTTCTTGTGAGGAATCAACTGAGTCTATGCCTAAATTGGTTATTAATGAACCCAAAGTAGTTTGTGAACCAAAAGTTTGGTCTGATGCTCCTATCATTGAGGAGTATGAATTTGATAGGGAAGATGAATGTGTGTGTACAACCACAGTTGAACAGGAAAAACCTAGTTGTGCTTGTATTAATTCTGTTAAGCATGTAAAAACTCCTAAGAAAACTGTTAAGGAAAAAGACACAAATAGTGGGTCAATGACTCAAAGGTTTGGTTTGGGATATGGTGTCACTAGAAAAGCATGTTTTGTGTGTGGAAGTTTTAGTCATCTTATTAAAGATTGTGATTTTCATGAGAAAAGAATGGCTAAGAGTATTGTTCAAAGTGAAATTAGACCAATATGGAACACTGTTAATAGGGTGAATAAACAAAACTTTTCAAACCATAAGACTCACCCTAAGAGTAATAAGAACTTTGTTCCATCAGCAGTATTGACTAGATCTGGCAAAATAGCAATTCCTACTGCTAGGCCAAATTCAGTTACTACTGCTAGGCCAAATTCAGTTACTACTGCTAGGCCAAATTCAGTTACTACTGCTAGGCCAAATTCAGTTACTACTGCTAGGCAAAATTCAGTTACTACTGCTAGGCAAAATGTAACTGCTGCCAGAAGAAATTTTAATTCTTCTAAACCAAAATTAACTGGGAATGATACACTTAAAAGACAAAATGTTTTTCACAAAACTCATTCACCAGTTAGAAGGCCTTTTCATAATGAAACAGTATTTAATAACATGATTAGGAAACCAAAAGTTACTACTTCTAAGGTAAATCATGTTTCTACTGCTGGGACACAAGCAGTGATCAATACTGTTAAGGGAAATAAGGGCAATGCTGTAAAGGCCTTAGCATGTTGGACTTGGAATTCTATACAAAATGAATATACATATACATCCAAGAGCAACAGTGGATCATCTTCTTATAAGGCATTCAAATATAATGATCCACAAGGCAGACTCAAGTCATCTGTGGCTTGGGTCCTTAAGAAAAACTGATTTTTCTTAATTGATGTGCAGGGTAATTCACATGGAGCTTTAAAGAATAAAGGAATTGTTGATAGTGGATGTTCCCGACATATGACAGGAAACAAAGCCTACCTCTTTGATTATGAAGAATTTAGAGGTGGATCAGTAGCTTTTGGAGGTAGTAAAGGTCAAATCATTGGTAAAGGGACTATAAAAACTGGAAATTTAGATTTTGAGGATGTGTATTTTGTGAAAGAACTAGAGCATTTCAATCTCTTTTCTGTGTCACAAATTTGAGACAAGAAGAACAAAGTTATTTTCACTGACACTGAATGTTTTGTTTTGTCTCCTGATTTTAAGTTACCTGATGAAAATCAAGTATTACTTAGAATCCCCAGGCAACACAATATGTACAGTTTCAATCTAAAGAACATTGTTCCTTCTATAGGTTTAGCTTGTTTGATTGCAAAAGCCACAATTGATGAATCTAACAAAAGGCACAGAAGGCTTGGTCATGTCAACTTTAAAAACTTAAACAAACTTGTGAAGGGAAATCTTGTTAGAGGTTTACCTTCCAAGATCTTTCAAAATGACCATACCTGTGTTGCTTGTCAGAAAGGAAAGCAACACAAGGCCTCTGGTAAGGCTAAATTAATGAGTTATGTTAGTCAACCCTTACAGATTTTGCATATGGACTTGTTTGGACCTACAGCTGTAAGGAGTATAAATCATAAGACCTATTGTTTGGTAGTCACTGATGACTTTAGTAGGTTTAGTTGGGTGTTCTTTTTGGGTTCTAAGGATGAAACAACTGAATTTCTTAAAAGCTTTGTTAGGCAGATAGAAAACCAATTAGATCACAAAGTTAAGACTTTTAGGTGTGATAATGGAACAGAATTAAAAAACAATGATCTAAATGAATTCTATGCACTCAGGGGAATCAAGAGGGAATATAGCAATGCTAGAACTCCACAACAAAATAGAGTTGCTGAGAGGAAGAATAGGACCTTGATTGAGGCTGATAGAACAATGCTAGCAGATTCATTACTACCTAGCATATTTTGGGCTGAAGCAGTTAGTATTGCTTGCTATGTTCTTAATAGGGTATTAGTGACCAAACCTCAAAATAAAAACCTTATGAGCTTTTAACTGGCAAGATTCCCAGTATAAGTTACTTAAGACCTTTTGGGTGCCATGTGACCATCTTGAATACCCTTGGCCACTTAGGAAAGTTTGATGGGAAGTCTGATTCTGGATTTTTGGTTGGATACTCTCTAAACAGTAAGGCATTTAGGGTGTATAATTTGGAGACTCAGAAAGTAGAAAAGAACCTGCATGTAGAGTTTCTAGAGAATAAACCTAATGTTGCAGGAAAATGACATGCTTGGATGTTTGATCTTGATTATTTAACAAATTCTATGAATTATGTGCCTGTTATTTCAGAGAATCAAGCTAACAAAACTGCAGGTCCACTAGAAGCTAATCCAAATGCAGGTACACAAGAAGATACCAATTCAAATGACTCTTTTGAGGAATCTTTTGTACTGCCCTTCTTGTCTACTTATTCTCCAACTGTCAAGAGTTCAAGTGGAAAGTTTGATCCAAATTCTGATTCTAAGCCAGCTGACACAGAAGATCAAGCTTTTCTAGAAGAGCTTGAAAGGCTTACAAGACAAGAGAAGGAGGCTGATGAGACTATTCCAAGGAAATCAACTAGCAGTACAAACACAGTTACTACTGCTAGCACACCAGTTTGTACTGCTAGTCCTTCAAGAGTTTCTGATGATGATGGTTTGTCATATTCTGATCTAACCAAAGATGTTCTTCAAGATGATGATGCAATGCCTGGTCTTGATGATATTTTTGCCAGTCCAAGAGATGGGATTTTCTCTAATGCATCCTATGATGATGAAGGTGTAGTGACTGATTTCTCAAATTTGGAAGACACAATGAATGTTGATTCTATTCCTACATCAAGAATACATACTATTTATCCTATATCTCAAATTATTGGAGATCCAAGTTCTGCAGTTTAGACTAGGAGCAGAGTAAAGTTCCAGATGAGTTCTATGGGAAACAGCAAGAAGATGGAATTTTTATAAGTAAGGATAAATATGTTGCAGAGATCCTGAAGAAGTTTGATTTTGCTAATGTAAAAACTGGCAGTACCCCTATGGAGACAAAGAAGCCATTAGTCAAGGATGAAGAAGTAGCAGATGTAGATGTGCATCTTTATAGGTCTATGATTGGATCTTTAATGTATTTGACTGCTTCCAGGCATGACATTATGTTTGCAGTATGTGCTTGTTCTAGGTTTCAAGTAACTCCAAAGACTTCACACCTTCATGCAGTGAAAAGGATCCTTAGATATCTCAAAGGCCATCCAAAACTAGGTCTTTGGTATCCTAAAGTCTCCTCATTTGATTTGGAAGCTTACTCTGACAGTTATTATGCTGGTGCTAATCTTGATAGGAAATCTACAACAGGAGGTTGTCAATTTCTTGGTAGAAGACTTATCTCATGGCAATGTAAGAAACAAACCATTGTAGCTACCTCTACTACTGAAGCAGAGTATGTTGCTACTGCTAACTGCTGTGGACAAGTTTTGTGGATTCAAAATCAGATGTTAGACTTTGGTTTCAATTTCATGAACACAAAGATCTACATTGACAATGAAAGCACCATCTGCATTGTGAAGAATCCTGTATTTCACTCCAAAACCAAGCACATTGAAATTAGGCACCACTTCATTAGAGATGCTTATGAGAAGAAGCTGATTCAGGTGCTTAAAATTCACACTGATGACAATGCAGCTGATCTTTTAACCAAAGCTTTTGATGTTAGCAGGTTCCCTTACTTGGTTGTTAACATTGGAATGCTACATCTACAGATGCATTGGTTCAGGGGAGGTAAATAGGCAGGTTGTTACCATTAAGATGATTATTGGGTAATTTTTGTGAAAGATGGAGAATGTATCCAAACAGGGGAGGAAAAAGTTAAAAAAGTTGAGATGATTTTGATGATGTTCTTAGAAAAGCAATGGATTACACAATGAAGAAGTAGAAATTTCTTTCTACTGCTAGTATAAAAGTTTCTACTGCTGCATTAGAAATTTATACTGCTAAGGAAAATGATGTCTTTTAAGAAGCAGAGTGAAGAGTTGTGGCATGTTTTGGAAATCTGGAAGCTGTGATGTTATGAGAAGGATTTTTGAGTGTTGGTACTTCTACCACTCAACAAATGGTCATCAGTTCACCGTATCTAACAGACATCAAGAACTGACAAGTCCAGAGCAAATAGTTTCTAGTAAAGACTTCACAAATCCGTTAATGGCTGATAGTTTGCCAAAAACTATATGGTTCTCAACTCACCATGCTTCACTGTGAAGAGTTGGCTAGTCCAAAGCAAACGGCTCTTGGTAAAGACATCTCAAATCCGTTGACGGTTGATAGTTTACCCAAAACTATATGGTAATTAATGCACCATGTTACTATAATAAAGCATTGGCTATTCCAGAGCAAACGGCTATTGGTAAAGAAATATCAAATCCGTTTATGGCCGGTAGTTTGCCAAAAAATACAAAGCTAACTTAGTTGGTATTGCTGTGAACAGATTGTTGTTGCGTTGCTGTACATGAAGATTAACTGGATAGCTGGAGTAATGTGGAACAGTCAAAGAATGGTTAATGAAAAAGGAGTTCAAAAATCATCAAAGAAGATATTTGAAGAATAAAGTGTTTGGACACATCCTCCAAAAGAGACCAAAAAGAGATCAAGAGACCAAAAGAGATCAAAAGAAATCAAGAGATTAAGAGAAGCTTAAAGAAAATACATGATCTGAAGAAACATGAAGATTAACAAGTAAACATCATGTTTAGGGGAGGATTGTTGGGAATTATGTGTTTCTGAGTTTCTACTGCTTGTCTTATAGTTTCTACTGCTAGTTATATAGTTAGTACTGCTAGTGTTAAGATAGTACTGTTAGTGTTAAAATGGTACTGCTGGCGTATTTAGATAGTACTGCTTATGTGATATGCATAAGTTATTATTATAATAGATATGCAGAGATATGCATTGAGTTATATTAGAAAGAGATATGTAATATCTCTTTACACGGTTTTGTAAGCTGTTAGGGTTTCCTTGTTGTATAAAAGGAACCTTATGGAAATAGATCAAAGTGCAGTTGTGTGTCTTGTTTTGTGTTTAGTATCAATAGTTAGAGATCTGTAACCTAAGCAGATTTATAGTAATCAAAAGTTCTATTATGTTCATTGTTCTTCTTAGCAATACAAGTTAGTTTCCGCATAGCTTATATTGTTCATAGTCATTGTTTCTCTTGTAGTTAGTTTGGATTTATCCAGATTGGCTACCACCCTTAACAGGCTAGAAAGACCCATTCAGATTTGGGACCAACATGTTGTTGTAGGAAAATTCAGCCAAAGGCAAGTGTTTATCCCAACCTTTTCCGAAGTCTATTACACATGCCCGGAGCATGTCTTCGAAAGTTTGGATTGTTCTTTCACTCTGCCCATCAGTCTGAGGGTGATAAGCGGTGCTCATATCTAAACATGTACCAAGAGCTTTTTGTAGAGTTTGCCAAAATCTAGAAGTAAATCGTCTATCTCTATCTGAGATAATGGAGATTGGAACTCCATGTCTAGTCGCTATTTTCTTTAGATACAACTGTGCGAGATTGCACATCTCGTCAGTTTCTTTTATTGGTAGGAAATGAGCAGACTTGGTGAGACGATCAATAATGACCCAGATGGTGTCTAATCCAGTTGACGTCTTTGGTAATTTAGTAATGAAGTCCATGGTAATTCTTTCCCATTTCCATATTGGTAGTTCAGGTTGTACAAGCAATCTTGACGGCTTTTGACTTTCCGCCATGACTCTTGAACAAGTCAAACATTTCCCAACATACTCGGCGATGTTGGCTTTCATGTTTGCCCACCAATAGATCTTCTTGAGATCTTGATACATCTTGTCAGAACCCGGGCGAATGGAGTACTTGGATTTGCGGGATTCATGCATGATGAGGTCACGTATACCTCCGTAGAGAGGAACCCAATTTATTTGTTTGAAACAAAGCTGTCCGTCAGATGTTGTCGATAATCACTCTTTATCACACTTAGTTGCACGTTAAACACAAGAGTATGGAGATGGGACAATGATGTTGTTGGATCGTATGATATGTAAGATAGATATGAAAGTTAAACTTTTTCTTATTAAACACAACACACACTCACTGTGAACCACCTTCTCAAATGAGAAGTTTGTGCTTTAAATACTTCTAGCACTTTGCCTTGTGGGCTTTTGATGGGCTTGATGACTTATGACCAAAGAGTTGGTCTTTTACAATGCTTTACAAGCCCGTTAACCTTGACTAGAAATACATAACTTACAAAGTTCTAACATAGATGAATGACCATCACTTTAACTATAAAATTAAAGCTAACAATCTCCCCCTAAGGGATGGTCATTCAAAAGATGCACCACGTGCTTAGATCTTTAGACTTCAGGGTCTTGAACTTTGTAATTCTTTGTTCCTTCATGCATTGTGATCTTCATCGTATTGCCTTTTGGATTGATCTTTGCCTTGATCAACATCTTCATGTATTTACAGCGTCTTTTCTTCCATTGTAGATGTTGAGACATACGATGATCGATGGACTTTCTTCAGTACCTGCATAAAACAGTTAGCAATAAATAGTCCAGCTCTTTCTAGATTCAGATCTCATTATGACACTTATAGCTTATGTTCTTTTTGGTGAACACAAGTGTATTTTATTGGAAGTGTTCCTAAGAGATCTTTGATGAATCTCATGGCTCTAGACTCAATTATGTGCATTTTGGTTTTAGATGTCGGAGGCGTGGAGCAGAGTGCCACCTTTTCAATATCAACACATCTCGGAGTGAGAGGTCGATAGATTATGCATTAATCTCTGTGAGAAATGAAACAAATATCTTTTAAGAGATATCTGAGTGGCTTGGAGGGGTTTGTGCACCGTGTCACTGGGTCCATGACGTCTTGTCTTCAATACCAGTATCACCTTAGTGAGTACCGATAGCAGATGTATTGACCCGGTTTCTGTCCTAAGTTTTCATGGAGGGCTATTTCTTTTCACCCTTACAAAAACTTTTCTTTTTCATTCTTCAACCCCTTCTTTCTCCTTTCTCATTTACTCCTTTTTTCAATCATACCTAAGGACTTCTAATTCTAAACTATTGGAATTGTCCTTGGGTAGATCCCTCCGGTTCTGGCGGATCATTAGACATTACCTAACCATAATCACCTTATTACTCCATGATTATCCTAGATTTGTTGATCGCATGCCATAAAACCTTTTGTGAAAATCTCTCAAAGCGTTTATGTATAAAACACATTTTGGTTAACACTTCAAGAGTTTTGCATTTTCTGAAATACTCCCCCTTCACATGTGCTCATGCATTTTTTGAAATAAATAGCACATGTTGGGTAGAGTTCGCACATTTCAAATGATCGATTTTCGATGAACATGACCTTCGCGAGACACGCTTACATCACTAGTTAGACTAGCTTGAAATTATTACCCGTCCCGGTCATATTCAATGATCATCTCTCGAATTGGTACATTCTACTCAGACAAGTCCTTTGCGAGACACGCTTACATCACTGGAAAACCAGCTTGAAATTATTACCCGTCCTGGACTAGTCTTTTCGATAACGGACAGTTAGTTTCGTCAATTCGAGGGTTGTTCTGAGTCTTTCTGATGAGCTCCTTTGAGATTCGAACCATGATCACATTTTAATCCCATTTCCCCCCTCAAAAATAGCATTTCGATGGTATTTTTGATATCGTTTGATTAAAATTATTGTTTTTGGAAAGCTAATAGGGAGAAACGATCTGCATGAACTTTTTGGAACAGAATTTCTTTTTGGAATACTCCCCCTCAAAACTTGCATTGGTTTTGACATTTTTGAAAACTTTGGAGCAAGTGGGGAGTAACGATTTGAAAAATCTTAAGCAAAATTTTTGAAAACATTTGAAAAACCTTTTGAAGAATATTTGAATAAAATTTTGCTTAAGATTAAGAAGTTTAGATTTGAAAAACTTTGCATGAAAACTTCTTATCTTTTAGGATTGTTGCAATAAAGTGTACAACAGAGTCCTTTCTTTGAAAAACGGGTTATGCACTGTTATGTGCGCATAAGCCAAAACGTTGAAGCTCGGGTTGTAAGCTGAAATACTTACAAGCCATTGATTTTTAGGATAAGTGCTCGAAATTTTTGATGAAGCACTTTCCTTTCTTTGAAGATCGGGTTTCGTACTGAAATATACGAAAACCATTAAATTAAGCGCGGGTTTCGTACTGAAATATACGAAAGCCATTAATGAAGCGCGGGTTTTGAACTGAATTGAACAAAAGCCATTTTGACCAGATTAGACAACAACTTTTGGAACCCATTTGAGCACTGCACCAATGGGTTTAGCATGTTTTGCAATCCATTTGTAAGTTGTGTCAATCTGATTCAAAGAAGTTGAATTCCAACGAGGACTGAAAACTGGTTTTTCATTTGGAAATAACACTCGCGGAATCAACGGAGATTTAAAAATCTTTTTCAAAGCAGAGTCATTCTTGTTTTGCAGCGGAGGTTTTTCAGAGTTTGAAGGACTTTGCTTTGGTTTCCACACTTGCCTTACCCATGTAAAGCGAGATTGTGGAGTTTGAAATCTCGAAGTCTCTTCATGAGACATGTTTGACCTTGAAAGCTTTGGAGGAGTAGGTGTTTCAGAAAATCTTGGTTTCTTTGTAAACTTCCTTCCTTTTTGCAAAGAATAGGTAGTAAACTCGGAAACCTTTTTCGAAAATGGTTTTGAAGATTCACCCGTGTAAACCTTCTTCAAAATACTACCCTTTTTGGGAAACTTGGTTGAAACAGGAGATTTTCCTTTTGAATGGTTAAGATCATCAAACTTTGTTTTCAAGGCATTGTATGATGATCGCAAATCACTGTATTCTTTTTGAAGAAGATCTTGAGATGCCAATTTAGATTCCAAAGAAGCAATTTGTTTCAAAAATTGATCTTTTTCAGCTTTTGAATCATCTATTTTACGTGCCAATTTCCGTTCGAAAACAATATTTTCTTTTTCAAGTTTTTCAAAATATGTTTCGAATTTGTTCGTTTTGTTGAAAAGATCAGTTTTGGCATCCTCAAGATCGTTTGTACGTTGAGCTAAAAGAGTTTCAAGCTCAAGCACTTTTGATTGAAGCACATGATTTGCATTTTCTGTTTCAAAATCTGAAGGATTAGAATCAAATAAGGGATTTGGAAAGGAAACTTTTGTAACTTGAGGCTTCAATACTTCAGACTCCTTTTGTTTCGTGTTTGATTTTTGATTCAGAACACGTGAACGTTTGATTGAATTAAACAAGTTTTTGTAAGTCTGTTTCAAATGCTCATTTTCTTTTTGTAATGATGCCACAGTGTGTTCCAATTCAATAATTTTTGTATCAAGTTCGTCCAAATCAAACTTGATTTTGGCATCATCACACTTTTCCTCAAAAATCTTTTCCTTTTCTTTAAATTTCGCAAGCTCTTTGGACAACAAGACATTCGTTTGCTTAGCTTTGCGATTGTCCTCTTTGCATTTTTTAAGTTCATGTTTGAGATTTTTTATTAAAGAAGCAAATAAGGCATGATCTTGTTCATGAGAGGATCCATCCTGGGCAGGCTCACCTCCATTAGGATCCATATCTGGGGTCGAAGGAGTGATATTACTATCAAACCGTTTCACCACATATGTGTCACTGATGGACTCTGGATGCGCAGGATGTGTCTTGTCATAAGCAAACACATTATCGAACACAACAACATTATCATTATCGTTTGAATGTTGTACCGTAGCCAATATTACTTTGTCAGGTGCAGGTCTGATATGAACAGCTTTAGATGATGTACCTGCATTGACCGTTCGTTCCTCTTTATTTGCCTCTTTCTCATTTCCCTCTGCTTCCTTCAATAGCTGTGCCTTTTCAATTTGCTCTCTCTCCCGTTTCTTCTTCTCCATTTCAGTTATTTCCCGTTTCTGCTTCTCCATTTCGATTCTTTCCCGTTCTATCACTCGCTTCTCTTCCCTCACTTCTATCAGATGGAATGATCTTTGATTAAGCTGCAATTTCAGCAAGTCTATTCTCCAAAGCAGCTGATCTCTAAACGTTTCAGCTTTCAGGTCTCTTGTGACGCAGTCACTCCATGTTTCGATATTTGAATCATAACCCGGATGTTTTTCGACTATTCTGAAATCTAAGTCGAAAAACCATCTAAAGTGCGTCTTGAATGCGTCATATGCTTCAGTGCAGTCAAATCCACGTTCAATTGCGTGCTCTACTCGAAATATGTAATGCAATAGTTTCTCTCTGAATGTGTGATAATCCATTTCAGGTTCGAGGAATCTAGCAAACATTCGATCAAAAGCATATGATTGCACTATTGACATTTTTGCTTTTGTGAGTCTCTCACATAGACTTTTGATTGCTTTAAAGTGTATGAGACATCGTTCATTCGAGCGAGTAAAGTCTTGCATAACCTGAGACATTTGTCCCTCTTGAGAACTCGATTCCATTTTTCTTGTGATGTGCGATAAAGTTAATTCAGGATCTTTGCAACGAAATAGGAGATATTCGTTGAAGGTTAAGTTTGGTTGATGTTGTGAAGTCTCTGATACCAATTGTAGTGATCAAGAATCGTCTTTTAAGACCTTCTGGAGGTCGAGGTTCATGAAAGAAGATGATATTCATGTTTGGTTTTAGTGAGAGAGTAGAGAGAAGGTGGAGAAAGTGAAACTTTGGATATTATTTCTTTGTTGAAGTTTCACAGCCACACCCCACAAGTGAAGTCTTGTGGGGTATTTAAATGCCTAACTTGACAACTATGACAATATTACACAATAAGTCCTTGCACTATATGCAATCTAGTTGTCTACTTCCAATTCACGTAAATATCGTCCAGCTTCGTTTCTAACAATCTCCCTCCAGCTGGAGATATACGTGAATTGGTTACAATGATTCCTAACAAGTACATAACAATGATAAAAGCCATGCTGAAGTAGAGCAGTCTCCTTTTGAGGATGTCTTCGTAGCTCTTGATCTTCTCGTATCTTTCTCAGCTTGCTTGACTTACCTGCAGAATCACTGTAATGACCTAATTGGGTTATTACTCCCTCCCAATTAGTGAGGCATATTCTTTACATGCTCCCTCCCAAATTGACAACCCGTTTGATATAGCTTTGATGCTTGTAGAAGAAGTTTCTCTGAAATCTTGCCAAATTGTCTTCAGTCTCTTGCACAGCGGAAAATGGATTATAGACTGATGACTTGTGACTTCTTCACAGGTTTGTTTGGGGAGCATCATATCGACATCTTCAGCTCACTTAGAATGCTTCCAGTTCATCATAAACAGCCCCGATGTACACATTTCATACATTTCTCCCTCCAGGATGATGACGATCTTTCGGACTCATCCTACATATGTGTACATAGACATATCAACTAGAAGCAACATACAAATCAATACCCCATGAGTGGATGTCGATAACTATTCTCTCTACGATTCTCTTAGGATCAATCTCTTCTCAAACCTCTTGTATCAAATCAACGGCTTTTGGTAGTGACTGCTGATGGATAAACCCACTATGATGAACTTGAGACTGAAGTAAAATATCCCAGACTTGTGACTTAAACTTGCACGGACGTGTGACTAAGAACCTATACTGAGCACTACAACGTAACTCCTTAAAGCATATAGGTCGTTTCATATACCCATCCATCCTTCCTTAACTGTATATGAACCTCTCTTGAATTATCCACATCTTTGTGTGACACTGAGTACTACAACGTATCTCCTTTAAGTGATAGTTAACTAGGTCTTCGTCCATCCTCCCCTTGACCTATGAAAACTAGATAACCCAAGACTTAATCACTATTCTATAAATGCTCAAACAAGGATCTCGAAGAATCATGCATCCAACCAACCCCGATATCTTCAAGATACTAAGTACACGTACCCGTGATATTCCACTTCAACTTCAAATAAGTAATAATGAATCATCCTTGTAGTCACAGTTGATAGTTTAGCCATTGTCATTTGATTGCGATTCTTGTTCAGGATCTTTTCGGCTATACGTGGTGATGATGAAGGTGTAGTTTGGTTGTTGATGTGAAGTCTTGTTGTTATGGTGAAATTTTGGTCCGGAAACTTAAAACCTCAATAACTTCATTTTGGAGCGTTTTCAGGCCTCGAAACTTGGGTTGAATGAATAAATTATGGAGTTACGGTTCAAAACGAAGTTACGGTTCAAAAGTTATAACCGTTTGAAGTTTCACAGAAGTACGAGGGCCAAAACTGCCAAATTTGAAAGTTTCCTTAGGCTGCTGGAAAGTACAGGGACTGAAATTGACAAAACTGAAAAGTTAGTCTTGTCCGATATCGCAATTGGTGTTTTGACCG
The DNA here is from genome assembly GCA_021014915.2 of Artemisia tridentata subsp. tridentata. Classification (NCBI taxonomy): domain Eukaryota; kingdom Viridiplantae; phylum Streptophyta; class Magnoliopsida; order Asterales; family Asteraceae; genus Artemisia; species Artemisia tridentata. The sequence continues at coordinate 279,425,305 of CP139505.1, read as the reverse complement.
ATATCGCAATTGAGATAAGATATCGGACAAACTTGAAATGCGATATCTGATGCCAACTGCGATAACTCTGACAGAGACCCAATTGCGATAGAATGGCTCAACTGCGATAAACCCCTTGCAGACACCAAATGCGATAAGATTGCTGAAATGCGATAAAAAGTCAGACGATGAATTGCGATAAGACCTTTTTGTCTCAATTGCGATAAAACAGCCCAAATGCGATAAAACGCAGTTTTTCTGTGCAATTGCGATAAACGCGCTGAAGAGGCCAAATGCGATATTTTTTGCTTTATCAACCACTTTTTGACTTTTTCCTTACAATCCCACATGCAACCTTATCTTCCCTGACAACTTTTTACTTATTTTCACTGACTTTTACCAACTCAATAATTCACATAAACAACTAAAAACATAAATCTTATAAAAGATGTATGATTCTAGTCGATCTATGGAACAAAGAACAAACCAAGTTTAAAGTGAAGAACAAGTAAACTTCACAGCCCACTTTGATAGAACACCAAACAAACACAACCTTTGATCTTTAATATGTGAACGATTTCAAGATAAACAACACAAACATCGAACACAAAGACATCAAAACTGCTACTGATGAACAGTAACAGTCAAGAACACACCACAAAATCACATTTTTACCTCAAACACACCACGATTCGCCCCCGGTTAGCTCTTGATACCACTTGTAGTTGTCGATAATCACTCTTTATCACACTTAGTTGCACGTTAAACACAAGAGTATGGAGATGGGACAATGATGTTGTTGGATCGTATGATATGTAAGATAGATATGAAAGTTAAACTTTTTCTTATTAAACACAACACACACTCACTGTGAACCACCTTCTCAAATGAGAAGTTTGTGCTTTAAATACTTCTAGCACTTTGCCTTGTGGGCTTTTGATGGGCTTGATGACTTATGACCAAAGAGTTGGTCTTTTACAATGCTTTACAAGCCCATTAACCTTGACTAGAAATACATAACTTACAAAGTTCTAACATAGATGAATGACCATCACTTTAACTATAAAATTAAAGCTAACAAAAGCATTCCGTCAGATCTTTTCACGAAACCATTTTCATTCTCTGGCATACCGTAAATTTTCTCATGGGGTCTGTTCTCTTCCCTGAGAGCTTCTGATTGGGCTATGAGGATCTTTGATGGAAGTGGTGAACAAATGGTCATTCCCAGAGATCGGACTATGAGAGATTTGATTCGTTCTTTTCTGCTCAAGGCATCAGCTACAACATTCGCTTTCCCTGGGTGGTAGCAAATTTCTCAATCGTAGTCTTTGAGCAATTCTAACCATTGGCGCTGTCTCATGTTCAGCTCCTTTTGATCCAGGATGTGTTGAATACTTTTGTGATCGGTGAAAACCGTGCACTTGGTACCGTACAAGTAATGTATCCATATCTTAAGAGCAAAGACCACTGCTCCTAATTCCAGATCATGAGTTGTGTAGTTCTCTTTGTTCTTCTTGAGCTGTCGAGAAGCATAGGCTATTACTTTGCTTCTTTACATCAGTACTGCACCTAAACCGTGATGTGATGCATTACAATACACTACGAAGTCTTCACTTCCTTCGGGTAGTGCTAAGATGGGTGCTTCACAGAGTTTTTGCTTCAAGAGTTGGAAAGCTGACTCTTGTTTTTCTTCCCAGATATACTTCTTGTTTTTCTGGGTCAGTTCTGTCAGAGGTTTTGCGATCTTTGAAAAATCTTCTATGAACCTTCTGTAGTAACCATCGAGACCTAAAAATTGACGAATCTCTGTTGGGGTTGTAGGAGATGCCCAATTTTTAACTGCCTCAATCTTGGCAGGGTCTACGTGGATACCTTGACTGTTGATAATATGGTTAAGAAATTGTACTATTGGAATCCAAAAATCACATTTGGAGAATTTAGTGTACAACTTTTCATCCTTGAGCAACTCTAAAATGGTTCTCAAGTGTTCAGCATGTTCTTCCTTACTGCGTGAGTAGATTAGGATGTCATCGATGAACACGATCACGAATTTATCCAAGTATGGTTTGCATACTCGGTTCATCAAGTCCATGAACACTGCAGGTGCGTTGGTGAGACCAAATGGCATTACTTGAAATTCGTAATGTCCGTACCACGTTCTGAAGGTTGTTTTGGGGATGTCTTCTTCCCTGACTCTTAGCTGATGATATCCCGATCTCAGATCAATTTTTGAGTAGACACTCGATCCTTGCAACTGGTCAATCAAATCATCAATCCTGGGTAATCGATATCGATTCTTTACGGTGAGTTTGTTTAACTCCCTATAATCAATACACATTCGGAATGTTCCGTCTTTCTTCTTGACAAATAAGACCGGAGCTCCCCAAGGTGATGAACTTGGTCGGATGAATCCTTTATCAGGCAGCTCTTTCAACTGCTCAGACAATTCTTTCATTTCAGAAGGTGCCAACCGATAAGGTGCTTTTGCAACTAGTGCTGCTCCCGGTACTAAATCGATTTAAAATTCTACTTGCCGAACTGGTGGAATACCCAAAAAATCTTCCGGAAATACTTCAGAAAAGTCCTTGACAACTGGCACTTCTTTAAGTTGTTTCTCATTTGATTCATTCTCCGTCACCTGAACCAAAAACACGTGACATCCTTTGTTCATATACTTCATCGTCTTGATATACGAGATGATGTTGAGTCGGGTTTTACTGTGATCGCCATGGACGATAAGAGTTTCACCATTGAGTGGAATTTGGACGACCTTCTCGTCACAGATGATTCTGGCATGGTGCTTGGATAACCAATCCATGCCAATAACGACGTCAAAGCTACCGAGTTGAATAGGCATGAGATCAATGGGAAAAGGTTTGTTTAGTAATGTTAGGGTGCAACCTTGGATTATTGTATTGGTGCTTATGAGGTTTCCGTTAGCTATATCAATTTTGTACGTAGTATCTAGTTCTACTGGGGCAATGTTAAGTAGTGAAGCAAATGAAGTAGACATAAAGCTCTTATCAGCTCCAGAATCAAATAATATTTTAGCACTTTGTTGGTTTAGTAAGAATGTACCCGTGACGACGCCGGGTTCTTGTGGTGCAATCCCGTCACCGAGCACATATGCTCTCCCACGAGCAACGTTGTTCTGATTAGCATTTCGTTTTGGGCATTCGTTCCTGTAGTGCCCTTTCTCGCCGCACCCGTGGCACACTATTGCTACCGGCTGTAAGTTTACACCCGCGGCTCTACAGTTATTAGTTTTATGGCCCACTTTTCGGTAATTTCCACAAATTGCATGACAAGGCCCAGTGTGATGTAGTTTACATCGGTTGCACTAGGGTGGTGTTCCGGTATAAACTTTTTCTTCTGTAGGTGCAGCAACATAAGCTCTGGCAGCTTTCTGTCTGCGATTCTGTTGGTGGTGGTGGTTGTTGCGATTCTCTTGGTAGTTATGGTTACGGTTGTTGTTGTTGTTGTTGTTGTTGTTGTTGTTGTTGTGGTTCCTGTTGTTGTTGTGGTTGGTGGTTCCACGATTATCTAGCCTTTGCTTGTGATCATTGTTTCCGGAGGTAGAACTCCGTTTGATTTCCCGTTCCAGTAACCGTTGAGCTATTGTGATAGCTTCCTCCAGAGTTTTCGGTTTTGACGAGGTAACATTTCCCTCGATGCTTGGAGGCAGTCCCTCGACGTACTTCTCCAATGTCCTTTCAAGATCCGGTACCAAGGTTGGGCACAGTGTGGACAGTTCTTGGAACCTTCTGTTGTAGGTTCTTATATCGTTCCCCCTTACAACCAACTGGTGGAATTCCTCCTCCAGTTTCCTAATTTTCGTACGCGGGCAGTATTTCTTCAGCATTTTGGTTTTCAGTTCGGCCCAGGAAATCTGATATGCTTCCTCCATACCCATGGTCTGGGTGGTAGCGTTCCACCATGATAACGCATCTTCCAGAAGAGTCCCCGTAGCAAGGGTGACCTTGCTGTTATCTGGACAGTTGCTTCTCATGAATACCGTTTTTGTGCGCTTAAACCACTGAGCTAGTTCGGTTACTCCTTCTGAACCTTTGAAATAAGTTGGCTGGCAACTCATGAAATCTTTATAGGTGCACTTGTGAGGCGCAGATGCCTCGCTTTCAGCTGTTGCTCTGTTGTTGCTACTCGAGCTGGCTATGGTAGCCGCTTGAGTCTCAATAGTTGCAGCAACGCTATCAGCTACCAGTTTCTGGATAGCTGCAAGAATCATTGCTGTTGCGGGGGTGGCAGTTTCCTTTCTTGTACGAGGTATAGTTCTATTAATACCACAAGAAAACACAGATTTAGAATCCACATAATGACTATGTTAGAATAAATTGAGTAACAGGGTAATTGTATAAAAATCCTAACAATATTGTCACAATGTGAAATCACAACCAATTGAGAATCACAAAAATCACGACATGTTTGGGTACTATCGTAAGTAAATGATCTACTCTTGGTGTAGGATTGCTAAGGAACAAAGTGATTCATCATCTACAAAAGCTGAAGTTCAGCAACTTTCTCTACATTCATCAATTTTCTTTTGAAATTTTCTTTATTATAAGTTTGTAATTACATCCCAGGTGGAACATTCAAAGAACCATAACAATCACAAGTAACATCACGACATGTCTGAATACAATCACAATACACATGAACAACCACAATAGCATAAATCCACATCAATATATAGTAAATCCATAACCAACAACATATATTAATAACTTGAATCAATTGTGTTACAAAACAGAATGATTACAAGGTCCTTTATTAATGCCACATGCGGCAGGCTAAGATGCCTCAAAACTATACAGATGTACACTATGTCTAACTACTGGAAGTCTCATCCATGGGCCCTGTGAGCTCTGAAATCTGATCCAGAAGTCTCTGCATTTCGGTCTGATGTTGGACCTGCATGTCCTCCACGAGGTTCTCTAATGTATCAGCTCTGCGGCGCGCTTGTGAAACTTCCTCAATTTGCCTCTGCCTCTGCCCCTCCCATTGTAAAACTGTCATGTGGGAGCGTGTCTCGAACATCTCTAACTGGATCCTCGTCAGACCATCCTGAAGGTCCATCCTATCGGATACGAGGTCGTGTATGGTGTCATTGACCGTCTCGGGGCGGTCGAGTGGTACTCTGTCAACGATGCTCAGAAGTGCATCGATCTGCTCCTCATGACGCTCCAGTCGCGTCATAATGGTGGAGGGAGTAGGTGTGCGGGCAACTGCTGCCCTGGCGCTCTCTCTAGTCTCGAAGACTCGGGCTGGAGGAGTAAAACCAGGTGGAAATAGTAATGATGATGATGACGAATGTCTGGGACCTGCTATGCGGGCCCGGCTCTGAGAAGGTAAGTCCTCCTCTGGAATCGGCTCCCGTTGGTGGGGTGCAAACGGGTATGATTGGGTGAGTAGGTTGAACAAGTGGTCAGGTCTAACCAAAAACCATCAGTTTAATGCCCGCTCCGTGCCTTGAATGCTCCGTTAATTACCTGAGATAAACATGCTAAAAGTCAACAAAATTGCTGAGTGAAATCATAGTGTTTGTAATTGTAATCAGTTTGAACACAAGTCTATAATTGCATGTGAATTACAATCATATTTGAAATAGTGATATTGCAGTTGGATATATTGTACTAAGTCTCATGAAACGCAAACGTTAACAGTGTACCGTGAAACGGTTGTGAACACGCCAAATTAATGGGGTGAGTTATGGCCCTCGTGTAGGAGATTGCCATCTTCCTATTTCCTTCAGATATAATGCATTGCGACTAATCCGGCTAGCAACTAAGGCTATCCATCCGGCACTAGTTCGAATAGGCAGTCAGCCTCCAATAGATCTATTCACCATATTCGCGTTCACTCGCAAGTGATTAATGGTTCATGATGTGAGGGGCTTTTGGCAATAGTTGTAACTTAGGCAATATCAATCAGGTGTAGCATACAAAAAATACTTGTGTTCTATTTTGTAGCATGTATCTCCCCACGTATTTGAAAGTATTTGAAAGATAAAAGTGGGACTATGAACTCACCTTGAGTGTAACTGGCAAAGGTGAAATGTGAAATCAAGTGAATTATGGGAACGGCTCCAACACAAGACCTGAATAATAGTGAAGTCTGAGAATTTGATAGTTTTGGCTTAATACGAATAAGGATTGTGAAAGGTGCATCGGATAACGAATTGGTTCGTGATGAGAGTGAATGATATGCTTAAAATGCTTAAAGTTCAAAAATAATATTATATATAATATTAACTTGTTTTTATGTTATTGAATTCATAAATATCGTTTCCTCGAAAGTGGTTGAATGATATGTTAAGTTTATTCGTTGAAATTCGTTATATAAATATATATAAACGTAACGTGATTTGAATATGTTGTACGAATTGTAAAAGTGCCCCTTATGCATGAAAATGTGAAAAACATGTAATAGAAATATGTATGATATAATGTTACTGAATGGTCCCTGAACTTATATGAAATTTACACTTTCTACCCTAACGGAGTAACTTTTGCACCGTTAGTCCTTAGTTAGAAAACATTTACATTTTTAGTCCAAAAAGGTTAAATTATGACATTTTAAGACTTCTATTTACTGTTTGATCAATTTCTACCCACAAGTTACTGAAATGACAGTTCGACCATAGATGATGTATTAAGTTTTCCGAAAGTTTCAATAGTCTCCAGTAGCTTATTAGAGTTGTAAAAACTGCTTATTACCAAATAAGTGCTTATTATGTGATTATTGGGCTTTAACGAGCTTAAACAAGGCCCAATAAAGTGGGCTTGTCTTTGGGCTTATTTTATGGACTTACAAACATAACAAAAGAGCTTATATGTACTGCTTATAAGCTTGGCTTATTTTTGAGCTTATTGGGCTTAAAAGCCCACTCGATATAAAATGTGAGTTTTAGGACTGTTCGAGTAGCGATAGCTTTTAAGTTAGAAAAGGACTTTTTAGAGCTTATAATGTGAGCTTATTTTAACAGCTTGTTAGATGAGCTTATAGAGAATTAGTATGAGCAATTTAATCGATATGTTATATGTATAAAATGGATTATATGTGGTCATTTTCTAGTCGATAATTCAATGTTACCAAAAAGGAAAAATGACATATGTAACGTATGATATGCAACACATGATCAAAATGAGTCTCGATATGTATTAATATGAAGATATAAGTGTCGAATAAATGTATAACTCGATTTTCTAGCCATCCATGAATAGGAGGTCAATATGTAATACGTAAAATGAATATGAGAAAACGAAAATAATAAAGGAAAGCTTGTAATATGATTCGAATGAAATAGATATGATGCATGATACATTGAAAACCATAAGTAAGAGTAGGAAATAGGATTCGAGGGACTTACAAAACCAAATGGTGGTGAGAGACATGTGAATATGAATTAGAACTCGAATGAAAAACTCTTAATGCGTTAGAGCTATCACAAAGGAGTCGAGTTCGACTTTGAATACTTGAAAAAGAGCTCGAATGGCTAGAGAATTTGCTTCCTGCTTCTTGAGGCTCGAATTAGGGAGTAAAAGACTTAGAGAATTGTGAGATAATTGTTTAAGTGTGAATGGGAGTTATGTGTGAGTGATTAACCGTATATATGCATGTATGTATCGATTTTAATGTATTATAATTACTCAACTTGGGTGATTAGATTGTTTGCAGAGATTGGGATAAGGATTTAGGATATATGTACTCGAGTTCTATGGATATTAAGGTTATAGTTTGTATATATGTTCGGTTATGCTTCAAGTGGTATATATATGTCGCGTTCGACATATAAAGGGTCCAAAACAATATTTTTAACGTGACCAAAATGTAAAAAAGATGAGAAATAAGCTTGTGATCTTATATTCGACTAGGAACAACGCAAAGTACTAGGTGAAAACAAGTTTAGTCAAGTTTGGTTAATATTTGAATGTCTTGTAATAGTGTCGATAAAACGTTCGAATTAGAAAGTGAGAGTTGTCATTCCTGAATCCTTGGAATGTGAGAAATCGAACCATGTAAAAAGTTGTATAGGTTGTATGTTGAAATCCCAAGATATCGAAGCCAAGTGTTGGTGTATTAAACCGAGTGAAATATAATAAATAATGAAAATTGGGTTGGGCTTGAATAGTAACAGGCTCAAAAATGGGCCAAGAAATAGTATAAGGATCCGTTTGGTTTATTATTCGTGTATTGGATTCCTTGTGTTCCGTGTGTGAGCTCGTTCCAAAGTGTTTGTGAATCACGTATCAACGTGTTTGAATTATCGTAATGTAATAAACAAAATTTTTAAATTTTGCTCGTAAAAAATGGTTAACTGAACTGTAATGGTAATTAATACTTGATTAACAGTTACAATTCACTGGGGAATTTTTACAGGTTGCTACAGAAAATTACATTACTCCCACTAGCTTTGTGATATACACATGGCTCATCAAGATTCTGAGTAAATCCAAACCTTTTGATTTCTTCATCAAATCTTTTATTCCATTTCCTTGATGCTTGCTTCAATCCATAAATGGATCTTTGAAGTTTGCATACACGGTTTGGAAACTTTGGATTCACAAACCCCTCAGGTTGCGCCATATAGATGACTTCATCTAGGCGACCATTTAAGAAGGCGGTTTTGACATCCATTTGCCAAATCTCATAGTCATAGTATGCTGCTATAGCTATGAGAATCCTAATAGCCCTAATGTCAGCTACAGGAGAAAAGGTCTCCTCGTAGTCAACACCATATGTTTGAATAAAGCCTTTAGCTACCAAACGGGCCTTATAGGAGTGTACCTTGCCATCCATGTCAATTTTCTTCTTGAAGAGCCACTTACTTTCAACTACCTTGGCTTTAGGAGGAAGGTCTACTTCAATCCAGACATTGTTATCTTTCATGGATTGCATTTCCCCATTCATAGCAACTACCCATTTATCCTTTTCAGGACTCTCAATGGCAGCCCTATAATTATTAGGTTCATCAAGATCCCCTAATATAGTTTGCTCAACTTCTACGTTAAGACATAGACGTTCTGGAGCTTTCACATGTCTTGAAGACTTGCGAATGGGAATAATTTCAACTTCAGATGGAGGACCCAGACTTTCAGGTTCCACAGGAAGTACGTTAGTGTTTTCAAAAAGTAATGTATCTACATGATCATCTTCTAGATCATAAACTCTCCCACTGAATTCTTGAGATATAAGTTCATTTTCAAGAAAGTCTCCATATCTAGCAACAATTACTTTTTTTTCAGGTGGGTAGTAAAAGTAGTAACCCATTGTTTCCTTTGGGTATCCTACAAAGATACACTTTACAGATCTCTGTTGGAGTTTATTTGTTGAGTCACATCTTATATACGCCTCGCAACCCCAAACCTTTAAATAAGACAAGTTTGGAGCTTTTCCATTCATTTCATATGGTGTCTTATCAACCTTCTTAGTGGGAACCTGATCCCTCTTGGAATTATCCTTCTTCTTGGGAGGGTTTTTCTTGGGTTGAGGTTGATAAGCCATAACTTGCTTACCCTTATCAGACTTTCCCTTTCCCTTACCCTTTTTGTTCGCATTTGGCTTGTTAATTCTACCCCCTTGAATAGCAAGTACCTGGGGTGTAGAAGCATTTGGTAGTAAACCATTCTCGTAATCAATAAGCAGTGCGTGTAAATTAGAAACTGTCTTCCCCACGCAGTGCATATTGAAGTTACGCACAAAACCAATAAATTCCTTTTTTAGGGATCTATTAATTAAGTTAATAGCAATGTATCGTTCATAGACCTTTCCAAGTGCTTGTAGTTGATCCATGTAACATTTCATTTTCAACACATGAGCACTTACAGGTTCACCATCTGCCTGCTTACAACCATGTAGAGATTCCATCAAATCATAGACCTCAACGGTTTGTGTTTTCTCAAACATTTTTCTGAGTTCGTTTAGCATGTTATGACAACCCGCTAATTTACAGGTCAATACTATTCAACAAACTCGAATTTCTTTTCCTGACATTTATTTGAGAACAATTCACATATAACTTTTTACTTGAACCAATGTGAAACTTAGAATATCTTTCAAGTACACTAGGACTTAGGCTATATTTAGTCCACAACGTTCCAATACCTTGCTCCTACTCCGGTTCACAATTTTAAACCCTAAAACAATTTCCTTTTCTTTATTTACTTACGGTTGCCAATTCAACAAACGCTATTCGCAACTTAAAATTTAACACCTGATATACCCAATACTCCTAACGATTATTTCTAACGCATTTGTATACTTCCTAAATGAATACCAAAGTTTCAAAAATATTTCCTTACGCCTAAGGTAATTTCTTTACTTCTTACGTTTAATTACGTATAATTTACGTTAATTATCAAACCAACAACCAATACCTATTTCTAATACCCAATACATACAACATATACACTCTTGTGCTAAAACAACTATTTTACTCCAAAAATATCACATGTGCCGCCCCCCCCCCCCTTTTGTTCCATAATTATTTACTAGACAAAAATTTACATCACATTAATTACCCAACATTAGTCCTTGAAACATGGAGTCCAAGACTTAGTCTTGGTGGCTTGACTACAACCATGTCCCCCCCAGCCCCAATCGGCCCAACCTCATCAAGATAGCCAAATCATGATTTTTGACTCAACTATTCTAACCTTTAAAATCCTTACTATAAATATGTGTTCATGTATCAATTTCATGCACTAGATTAAGAGAAAAAAAAAGGATCACCTCTCATTTCATATATATAAGTCGACACACATAAGGGAGCTAGGAAGAAGAAAGTTTGATTGTGGCTAATTCTAGTGTCATTAGAGTATTCTAGTAAGGGTTTGGAAACACTAATCTTGGGTTAATCAAGTACATTGCATTCTCAACACACTAATCTCCTTTTGTAAGTAATCTTGATCTTGCTAAATTTCATACTCTTCATATCATGATGCTAGTTCAAGTTGTATATACTTAGTTTATCACATTGTACATGTTAATCAAAACCTTCTAACCACAATAACCTCTAAACTAATGGCTATGTTTTAAACAAGTTTTTATCATAAGTAAACTAGTTGGTATAAATCTCAACAAGAAAGTGATGATAAACATCACATATATATATATTAGTAAACTTGTAATCTTAACTATGATTGATGATCATTTACATTGATGAAAAATGGACTCTTTAATATTGCTAAGTTTAGTGATAGATCACTATTGATATGTTGAGAAATTGGTGGATGAGTTAGGATTAGTTTTGGAGTTGTTGTTAAGTGGTTATGATAACTAGAAGGCTAGGAAAAATGTTTTGACACTTTTAGTAAGCAATCTGTCCCATTCGACCTTCCACAGAAAACTCAGTAGCTTGGTGACAAGTATAGGCTAGAAATATAGAAAATAGACTTTATAAAGAAAACGTAGCCGCTTGAATGAGTTAAAACGAGCTTAGAACGAAAAAGATACGTTAGTTTTAAGTTATGCGACGAAAACTAAATTTTCTGAAAATATTGCTTGCTGTCAGAATTTTTCAAAGAACAAAACCGGACTTTAAATGATCATTAGACTAGCCGAGGCCTTAGAAATCCGATAGTATACTTAAATACCTTCGCGGGGATAGGTAAAACTTAAGAAACGGAGCTACAACGAGAAAGTTATGGCCTAAAAGAAGTTACGACGACATATACATTTGACAGCTTATTTTGCTATTAGAAAAAGCTGGTGGAAATGTGAAATGGATTTTGGACACTTTATAGTGTAGTTTGGCAAAAATAACGTAAACGAAAATGGTAGAACGTTATGTATACTTATTAGGCGCGTTAGATATTTTCAGAATACCTATTAACAAGACGACTATAGTTTGATCACGAGATTAACAAGCTACGTTTTCTAAAAAGGGTGATTTTCAAAATAAAAGATCACATTGACGCAACTACATTTTGACGATAAATACTACAACAAACATGTACAAGTGATAAAGTAGCGTATGAGCTTGCGTGCATGACCTTGTTTTCGAACCTAAGACATATGAATTATTTAGGTTGTGGTTAGAGTTATCGGACTTTATTTACCGTTTATCAATTTACCAATCGGGATTTGCTTTTGCTAAGGTGAGATTTATAGCCCCGATTTTTACATTATTTATACAAGATTTCTAAACCCTCGGGGTGGGAATACATTGCTTATTTTTCGGACACAAGTATTGAAACTGTTACTTTGCCTAAGTTACCGCATTACCCTTAAAGTCCCCACGAATCATGAACCATTAATTACTTGTAAGCGCAGATGTTATGAATAGATCTATTTGGGTTGACACCCTCGTCCGAGTTGGTCGCGCCAACCTGTCAAATGGACTCATATCATTCAGATTATTTTCGAGTGTCTGGCAAACACTTATTGGGGCATTATTATTATTATGCTTGATTGCATACCATTACGTCGAGCTTCGGGGTCATAAGCTTAGTGCATTGTATATTATTTTTGGCTATGACGTTATATTTTTTGTAATTGTCTTGCTATTGAAATCTTGTGTCCACACTTTACTGTTTACTTAAACCTATGATCTCACCAACAATTATGTTGACCCTTTTAGCGTGTATTCTCAAGTAATTAGGTGATGATAACCATCTATGTATGGAGCACTCTAGAGTCACATTTTGGAAGCACATCATGATGAAGATTTTCTTGCATTATTTAGCATTTGATTATGTATTAAAATCTTACATTTGATAGTGAACTCTGATATTTATGTTTTGTAAAACGTTATGTTTAAATCAAACGCTTGTTTTAAAATGACTCACTTAGAGGTCATTCTTTATTCCTTTTACTTTGTTATCCATGAACATCACGCCCCCGGGATTCCATTCCGTTGCAATCCAAATTTTGGGGGTGTGACAGATTGGTACCAGAGCCAAGGTTATAGAGAATTAGGATGCATCATTGACCCTAGACTATAACCACTAGGTCACGACACTTCACAACAGCATGATGTGCATACGATTGTGATATATGTTTTTATTTACTTATTTTATATGAGTACTTGTACTTATATATATTTATATTGACCTGGTTGACAGCGATATGTCGTCACCTACCCATCCTATTATCCTTGACTCGGATTCAGACATGGAAGATTCATCTTCATCCACTGTTCCGATCATACCGGCCATTCCAGTTCCTGCACCCTCTAGCGATGACTCTGCTAAGACTGAGCCATTTGAGGACGCTCATACCATATCTACACCACCTGTATCATCACCACCAGTTTCACCTCCGGTACGCCATGCTAGGCGTATTCCTGTAGTACAGCCGGATCAGATACCCATTGGTCGCCGCTATCGGCTACATGAGACTGGCCCTATCATGCTTCGTACCGCTAGGAAAAGGGTACGATCTTGACCCAGCCGTGTACCAAAACCTACTACTCCATCTCATCTCCCATCACCACCATCATCTCCACCACCACCACCACCATCGTTTACTTACCACCAGACTACTACAGTCGCATTACCACCATCACCCAGAGATGTTTCCGATACTTTGCTACCGCCTCGTAAGAGGGCTTTTACCATAGCACCTTCACCTTCCAAAGAAAATACAACGAATGTATTTCCCCGGGTCGTAGTCCCAACGAAGGTTGAATTCGAGTTTTCGTATCGGTGTCGAATTAGTGCAGTGAATTGTGAGTGAAAGAGTGATGATTGGTGATTTTACACTACGAACAATGAAATTATAAATGGAAACAACTACTTAAGCTAAGGGTACAATTATTCTAAGCACACTATTCTAAAAATGCAATTTGGAATTTTAAAACAAACGCGACGAATTTTAAAAACGTAATTAAAAAGTGAAAATTTAAATTCTAAGTCCTAAAAATGTAAAATTATTTTTCTTAAATTCTAAATATGAGAAGAAAATTTTTGGAAAAAGAAATTTATTTTTTTTGATTTTTTATTTATTTTTTTATTAATTAAAAACTAAACTCAACTAATTAAAAGGATTAAAAATAGTAAACTAATTTGGAAAAATGTGAAAATTTGCAGATAAATCTAAAATGAGAATAAAAAGCTAGGAAAAATTAAATCAGAACTTATCTACACCTAAATAAGTTGTATGGCTAAATAAGCAGTTTCAAAAAGCTCTAAAAAATAAGCTAACAGTACAAAAAAAACTACCAATTGCTCAAATACTGACAAACACACTATATGAAACTTAAAACAACTGAAAAAGTCCAAATAAGCTCAAGGAAAAGGCAGATAAGCAGTTGGCTGTTGCAATTATTGTGCAGAAATAAATGGGTGAACAGCCCTTTTTCAGCTGTCCTATAAGCTAGGCATAAGCTAATTTGGGAGATCCAGAAGCAGATTCTAAAAGCTGATGTAACAAGCTACTTGCAACTTAAAAATTCCCAATTTCTATCCACAATTGCTACCCCAATTCAGCCAAGGAACAGATACACAAAGAGACTGAAATAATTGCAGGCCTGAGCAGTTTAAATGGCTTATTTGCAGACTGATTTTAAGCTTATGAATAAGCTACCAATTGAAAACCAAGTTCAGAACTATTAAGCCAATATTACCAGCTACCAATAAATCCAAAATTCAAGCAAAGTCCATAAGAGAAATAAGCTGCTAAGGATCTAACAAAAGACTGAGACAAGCATCAGCATGTGCTGGTCTGCACAATTAGATCTGTAGCAGCAGTTGGTGTTTATGAACTCAATTCATGCAAATCTCAATGAAACTAAGTCAAAACTTGTATGATCACTAAAACCTATGAAGTGAATACTAAAATACCAAAAACTCTCTTCAATTAAGCTCAGCTTATATATAAGCTTAATAAGGCAGTTTGCTAACTAATGGTGCACCTATGGGTTCAAATCCTCAAAAATACTTCTAATCAACTAATAAACTTCAACAAACAGCTTCTATCACCTAATTTAAGCAATATTAAGGTTCCCTAATAGGCAAAACTACAGTAACCAAACTAATCTACCCCTAACAATTACTATCCCAAACACTCTATTCAAAACTTAATTAAGCAATTTAACAGTACACTATCTAATATAGGCTGAGAAAATAAGTTCCTACTGAACATCTAACTTATATAACAACTGAATAGCAAAAACCAGATCATGAATAAGCACTTTAGCAAGCAGAAAAGCAATACCACAATATAACATATGAGGAGCAATATTGAACTTACAAACTGAAATGATGAGTACTCTGATCTGAATCCTCACTTATACCCAGGCTTAACCTATAAGCCAAAAATTACCCAACTCTAGCTTATTTTCCAGCCTATCACTTCACAGCTTAATTTGACCAAAGTTTGACTTTCCTATTGACTTTTTGACTTTTGAAGTAAAAGCAGTTTTGAACTCTATCAAAAGCTCACACTAAGCTATTAAGCTTATATAAGCTTATACAAATGGAAAAACAGCTTATTGAAGCTGTGATACATATATTTTTTTATTTTTGAATGTATTTTTGAATATTTTTGGGTTTGTGAAATATTTTGAATAACTATGAAGTATAAAAGCTGAGTAAATTTATATTAAGCTACTGAAACTAATTTTAAGCTAATAAGAGATTAACAACTTTAAAGGAACAGAATCATAAGAAATTAAAAATGAACTTTCATTAATCAAACTTCAAATTACAAAATGAAATTGAAAATTACGACTGAAATGTAAATGATTATACTAAGAAAAGCAGTAAATTTGACAAGAAAATAAAGTGGTAACAATTTTCTAAAGCATAAAAATTGGACAACCCTTGCTCATGAGGAGAGCTCTCTATTTATAGGCTCGAAATGAAGCTTCCAGGCTTGTACACGTTGGCAATCCGCACCTCTTGAGCTCTTATCAACCCTCAGATCAATCCCCCAATCATCATAGCCGTTTGATCAAAATCCATGAGGTGTCACATCCAATAGCATGCTGCCACGTAGCCCATTCGTGTGCTTCTGTGCTTGTTCTGACATCTGACACCCAATGATTGGTCAATAATGCCCTTAATTGCAGTAATTTTGTACGGGGTAAGGATTAGGGTTCATGGTGAATAGTGAATCTGGGTAAAAATAGGATTTGGGGCGCGGGTATATTTGTTTATATTATTTTGACTGGTTATAATATCTGTTGACTGGGTTAAGAAGATGTGTGGATCGGGTCATGGGTTAGGGGTGGTGGACTGGGCTGGGTTTTAGGATTGTGGGCTTGTGGGATTAAAAAGTGGGTTGGGTTGGTTCGTTAATAGATCCAGATATAGGGTATAAGTATTAGAATTTATGTAAAGTGAATACTAAGGACCAATTGTGTATTTTCTACAATTTCAGGGACTGATTTTGCCAATTCTCCAAAATAAATCCAAGGGTCATTCTTGTCATTTGGTGAGACTCTAAGGGTTGACTTTGACTCTTGGGTAAAAATATCTCTCCCGGCTTCGGCTTTACATCACTCTTCCAAATCTCGTGCTCGGTTTCCCGGATTTTTCTAGATTTTGTCCCTATTTCGTTTATCCGTTGCCTGCACAAACATAAACACAAAAACACGAAATATTTGGCATAATTGGTTAGTTTTTGGTCTATTTGGGTCCGGTTTTGGTCGAATAAAGGTATGTGATTAAGCACATACCAAAATTCCCCCAGACTAAGATATTGCTGTGTCCTCACGCAATGTTATAAAAACACGTTTAATAAACCAAAAATTTCTAATCTCTTTTTACTAACTTTGAGAAGTAGCAAAATTTTCAAAAGAGATTAAGAAATCTAAAGTTCTAAAAACTCTCCATTTTTCCTTTTATTCTATTTTTGTATTTTTCTCATAATCATGTGACGGTTTTGTTGACAATCATTATCTTTTAATAACTTTTAGGGTCAACGAGTAGGAAACACGACTCATAAAGAAGTGACCATACGGATAAAATTCGTCGTTCCTGATTTTTCACGAGTCCCCAAGCTAAGCTTAAAAACGAAATCATTGTTATTAACAAGTTAGATTGCCAACACTACCCATAAAAGCTAATTGTGTATTACTTCTTGTTCCCAAATTCCTATTTTTCTCTATTTATTTTATTTTTGGTGAGAAATGAATTTCTTCAAATTCTCATTTTGATAAGTTTTAGTCCGATAAAGATACCTAGTTTAGACGCTAAGTAGTTTCCAAACCTTCCCTCGAAAACCGTTGCATACAAAAATGAGGTCCACATCAAGGTCTCTGATTTAACACGATTTTGAGGATATCCCTTTTATATACGACCGAAACAACTCATCTACGAGTCCAGAGATAGAAGCTTTTATTAGGATACCCCCGGAGTCGAAATTTGGCATTTTTTTTAACATTATTAAGCACATATTATTATTCCTCGGCCTTTTAAACAACCTAGACAACGGCAGCGAACCGTCAAGAATCGGGAGTCTTATTTTGACCTTGGATATTTTTCCTCTGCCTTTTTGAAGTCTGAGTCAACGGGAGCGAACCGTCAGGAAACAGAAAACTTTTATCGGCTTTGGATTATTATTATTATTATTATTATTATTATTATTATTATTATTATTATTATTATTATTATTATTATTATTATTATTATTATTATTCATTATTCATTATATATTTTGCCAAATCCCGAGTCCTACGGCTTTTATATCAATAGAGACAATAGCACGTACTATCAGGAATCAGTTGCCTATTACACCGTAACACTGGCAGTACCTTGATGTGTACCCAACTTTCATAAGCAAGGATTCTCTAAGGAAGGAGTAAAAACTAATTATTGCCAAAACCAAAATAGCTTTAATTATTCCTAGATTTCTATTTTTGGGTGAAACAAGCTTATGGGAACAAGAAGCCACAAGTAACTTCGTTGAGCTCTAAAGAGAACCATCTACTCCACGTTTAGCAATCTAACTTATAAACAACTCTATCATTTCTCGTTCTTCGCAAATTTAAAATCTTAAATAATAAGATCCGTGAATGCTTAGCCGAATAATCAAGCCATACATATATAAAGTCAATTATGGGAACTTGCAAATTCTTGAAAAGAATTCGCGTTTTATAGCTCCTTGTATAAAAGACTAGCACGAGCTTATAGATTATAAATGGTTAAGGGGACAAGCTAGGGCTCAACACGCCCGATCAAGTCAGAATTTTATTCCTACTCTCACCAGCGGAAAGTCAACAAAATGTCAAAATTTATTATATTTTTGCAAAAAAAATTTAAATTTTCTCTCTTTTTTTTTTTTTTTTTTTTTTTTTTTTTTGGATTTTTTTCAATTTTGGAGGAAAAACGGGGTTGCATGAGTAAACAGCAAAAAATGCAAGGCAAAAATCAAATCGAAAGATTACCCCCCCCCTAGACTAAAACGAGACATTATCCTCAATGTCTTAAAGGTAAGGGTTCTCCTACATAAATCTAAGGCCGTTTATGAATTATGCCAAAGATAAATGTAAAACGATAAGATTAAGGATATTGGATAAGCAACGAATGATGAAACTCGAGTGGAGAGAAGTAAACCACGAGCACGAGAGTCTTCATAATTCGGGCAAATCCTGGACATACACAAAAACACCAAAACACAACAAATGGAAGAGGAAGCCCTCCTCACGTCACTTTATTAGAAAATAGATAAGAAGATAGATGGATAAGCATGGGGTGCCTCCCACGAAGCGCTTTGTTTTGGTTAACCGAGTCACGTAGCTTGACTCGACCCCGAATTTATTTGTCCTTGGGGGAGCAAGTGGAAGAGATAATCTCAATCGGACTTTCGTTCAAGATGTTTGGATAAACATTGAAAGAAATGAAAGTTCCACTCCGATGAGACACCCACAGTATTAATAGTGAAAACTATTAAAAACGATACCGGGGTCAAAGATAGTATCCTCACTCCCGACGGAGTGAAGAAGAGGAGAAATCACATCATATGTGATGAAGAGAAGAAAGATTTTTATGATTATCGTATAAAACTCTTCATCATCAAAAGCAGGTTTGTCATTAAAGCTCTTAATTGTAACAAAAGTCTCGGGAGGGAGGGTCAGGATGAAATTTTCAATAAGTAAATACTCATGAGAGAGTACACCTCCCCCCAGACTAGAATCTTTCTCAAGATGAAAATAGAAATGATCATACTCTGGATGAGAGATATGAGAATGAGAAGTGGTACTGCCACTACTCCTCTCTTTGGTATGATCGATATCAAAGCAAAATGACTCATAAGTCGAAAGAGAAAGATCGGGATGAGAAGTGGGACTGCCACTACTCTCCTCTGCCGTATGAAAGATGATATTCTCAAAATCGGGTAAAGAATCATCTGCCCCTGGATCAATTTCCGACGATATTGAATCATTCTCAAGAAAAACCTCGATCTCTTCCAAAGTGAAATCACTTCCCTCAACCGGCGTGAGAGAAGGGGAAGAATCAGAAATGATAGGTTCATAAGTCAGAGTGGGATTGCCACTCGAAGATTTAACCGAGAAAAAGTCACTATCCTCAATGGGGATAGGAGATGAGGAAGGAGAGTTGAGCACAAAATCAGTAGATGGAGTTGGATTGTCATTTAATGCCTCGATCTTAGAAATGAGAAGATTGATATTCAATAATTTATCGCGAAGTGCATCGTCCTTGATTTGAAGAATATCAGTGTCAATCACTCCATCATTTGGATCAAAATCCTTTACTTCCTCTAAGCTGACGAGCTCAAAAGGTAATTCCTCAACATAATCGATGTCTCCACAAGATAAAGAATCATCATCACTTGAATTAGAATTGGAGAAAGTCTCAAAATGATCATTTGAAGCATCAAAAGGAGGCAAATCACACATTTTGTCGGAAATACCCTCGGACTCACTTTGGATTGGGACAAGGTCCTCAACACTAGACTTTATTACTTTGTCCGATTCTGTTTCTGGAATAGTGCTGAGATGCTCGTCCCCCATTATGATAGAGTCCTCTGGGTCCATAGTTGGTAAGTCGGGTGTGATAGCAGCTGACGAATTTTTATAATATTCTTGCATTTGGATAGAATCCTCATCATCATCGTTATTGTAAACGAAAGTCTTACAAAATTGGGCACTCACTTTAGCTATTTGTTCTTCGGCTAGTAATTTTCCAATTGACGTTTCATTGCGAAATTGGGAACTTACTACCGATTTGTTTTGTGCAGTGCGAACTTTTGATTTATTTTCGATAATCGTCAAGACGTCCTTCGGAGTTCGGTAAAACATATTGCCACCGGCGGCCGTGTTAAGCGAATCTTGATCCGATTGAGTTAAAGCATCATAGAATATATCAACTTGCTGCAATTTCGAGAAACCGTGATGCGGGCATTGCCATTTTAAATCTTTGAATCTCTCCCAAGCCTCGAAAAAAGTCTCATCAAAACATTGTTGAAAATGCATGATTTCTTTTCTGATCTCAATTGTTTTGGAATGAGGATAAAATCTATTTAAGAACTTCGATGCAAGATCATCCCAAGTGGTGATGGAATTAGGAGGTTCATAATCAAGCCATCTCCTGGCTGCTCCTTTAAGTGTTAACGGAAACAAGATTAACTTCACCACATCATCAGGTACTTGATTTATTTTGAAAGTTCCAGTTATTAGGGAAAATCTTCTGATGTGTGAATAAGGATCATCATTTTCAAAACCATCAAAAGGATTTATGAAATCAAGTAACTCGACGTTTATTTCATATTCATCCGCAAGAATTGGTGGAATAACGATGGCCTTTTCAATACGTACGATAGGTATGCGTAGTAATTCCTCCATAATCCGCGTGTCCGCCATAAGAATTAAACAATAAAGAGGGATAAGAAGATAAGAATTAAACGGTATGAGAGGGTGAAGAGATAAGAATTAAACATATAAGAGGAGACGAAGATTATTTTTGGGTTTTATAATTTAGAAACATTGAATAACACAAAAGAAAAGGAAAATAAAATTTTGAAAAGAAAATCTTTTTGGTTTTTAATATTTAAGAAAATTAATCACAATATTTTTGGTACCGATCCCTCAATCGATATCGTTTCTCTTAAAACTACGCGCAGAGTGGCGGAGAAGCAAAGGTCTGCTGAAGCTAATTAAAAACCCGCCTCTTTCGGTTCGTCAATTTAATGTCGAACCATCCTTAAACCACTTGTATAGGTTGTAATCGAAAGATAATCCGAAAATCAAATGATTTCACGATTGTTTTGTTGTTTATTCGGAATGGCTTACAACACTTTCAGAAAAGTGAGGTTATATTATTTATATATTTATTTATTTTGTATTTTTGAAAACACTTTGTCTAAAAACAAATAACTTCCGAGGAAGGGTCTTCAAAACACGATTCAACGAACGAAATTCAAACTCTTCTCAAGCCTTCCCCGGCAGCGGCGCCATTTTTTTTTGTCGTTTTTATTCCAAAGAAAATACAACGAATGTATTTCCCCGGGTCGTAGTCCCAACGAAGGTTGAATTTGAGTTTTCGTATCGGTGTCGAATTAGTGCAGTGAATTGTGAGTGAAAGAGTGATGATTGGTGATTTTACACTACGAACAATGAAATTATAAATGGAAACAACTACTTAAGCTAAGGGTACAATTATTCTAAGCACACTATTCTAAAAACGCAATTTGGAATTTTAAAACAAACGCGACGAATTTTAAAAACGTAATTAAAAAGTGAAATTTTAAATTCTAAGTCCTAAAAATGTAAAATTATTTTTCTTAAATTCTAAATATGAGAAGAAAATTTTTGGAAAAAGAAATTTATTTATTTTTGATTTTTTATTTATTTTTTTATTAATTAAAAACTAAACTCAACTAATTAAAAGGATTAAAAATAGTAAACTAATTTGGAAAAATGTGAAAATTTGCAGATAAATCTAAAATGAGAATAAGAAGCTAGGAAAAATTAAATCAGAACTTATCTACACCTAAATAAGTTGTATGGCTAAATAAGCAGTTTCAAAAAGCTCTAAAAAATAAGCTAACAGTACAAAAAAAACTACCAATTGCTCAAATACTGACAAACACACTATATGAAACTTAAAACAACTGAAAAAGTCCAAATAAGCTCAAGGAAAAAGCAGATAAGCAGTTGGCTGTTGCAATTATTGTGCAGAAATAAATGGGTGAACAGCCCTTTTTCAGCTGTCCTATAAGCTAGGCATAAGCTAATTGGGAGATCCAGAAGCAGAATCTAAAAGCTAATGTAACAAGCTACTTGCAACTTAAAAATTCCCAATTTCTATCCACAATTGCTACCCCAATTCAGCCAAGGAACAGATACACAAAGAGACTGAAATAATTGCAGGCCTGAGCAGTTTAAATGGCTTATTTGCAGACTGATTTTAAGCTTATGAATAAGCTACCAATTGAAAACCAAGTTCAGAACTATTAAGCCAATATTACCAGCTACCAATAAATCCAAAATTCAAGCAAAGTCCATAAGAGAAATAAGCTGCTAAGGATCTAACAAAAGACTGAGACAAGCATCAGCATGTGCTGGTCTGCACAATTAGATCTGTAGCAGCAGTTGGTGTTTATGAACTCAATTCATGCAAATCTCAATGAAACTAAGTCAAAACTTGTATGATCACTAAAACCTATGAAGTGAATAATAAAATACCAAAAACTCTCTTCAATTAAGCTCAGCTTATATATAAGCTTAATAAGGCAGTTTGCTAACTAATGGTGCACCTATGAGTTCAAATCCTCAAAAATACTTCTAATCAACTAATAAACTTCAAAAAATAGCTTCTATCACCTAATTTAAGCAATATTAAGGTTCCCTAATAGGCAAAACTATAGTAACCAAACTAATCTACCCCTAACAATTACTATCCCAAACACTCTATTCAAAACTTAATTAAGCAATTTAACACTACACTATCTAATATAGGCTGAGAAAATAAGTTCCTACTGAACATCTAACTTATATAACAACTGAATAGCAAAAACCAGATCATGAATAAGCACTTTAGCCAGCAGAAAAGCAATACCACAGTATAACATATGAGGAGCAATATTGAACTTACAAACTGAAATGATGAGTACTCTGATCTGAATCCTCACTTATACCCAGGCTTAACCTATAAGCCAAAAATTACCCAACTCTAGCTTATTTTCCAGCTTATCACTTCACAGCTTAATTTGACCAAAGTTTGACTTTCCTGTTGACTTTTTGACTTTTGAAGTAAAAGCAGTTTTGAACTCTATCAAAAGCTCACACTAAGCTATTAAGCTTATATAAGCTTATACAAATGGAAAAATAGCTTATTGAAGCTGTGATACATATATTTTTTATTTTTGAGTATTTTTGGGTTTTTGAAATATTTTGAATAACTATGAAGTATAAAAGCTGAGTAAATTTATATTAAGCTACTGGAACTAATTTTAAGCTAATAAGAGATTAACAACTTTAAAGGAACAGAATCATAAGAAATTAAAAATGAACTTTCATTAATCAAACTTCAAATTACAAAATGAAATTGAAAATTACAACTGAAATGTAAATGATTACACTAAGAAAAGCAGTAAATTTGACAAGAAAATAAAGTGGTAACAATTTTCTAAAGCATAAAAATTGGACAACCCTTGCTCATGAGGAGAGCTCTCTATTTATAGGCTCGAAATGAAGCTTCCAGGCTTGTACACGTTGGCAATCCGCACCTCTTGAGCTCTTATCAACCCTCAGATCAATCCCCCAATCATCATAGCCGTTTGATCAAAATCCATGAGGTGTCACATCCAATAGCATGCTGCCACGTAGCCCATTCGTGTGCTTCTGTGCTTGTTCTGACATCTGACACCCAATGATTGGTCAATAATGCCCTTAATTGCAGTAATTTTGTACGGGGTAAGGATTAGGGTTCATGGTGAATAGTAAATCTGGGTAAAAATAGGATTTGGGGCGCGGGTATATTTGTTTATATTATTTTGACTGGTTATAATATCTGTGGACCGGGTTTAGAAGATGTGTGGATCGGGTCATGGGTTAGGGGTGGTGGACTGGGCTGGGTTTTAGGATTGTGGGCTTGTGGGATTAAAAAGTGGGTTGGGTTGGTTCGTTAATAGATCCAGATATAGGGTATAAGTATTAGAATTTATGTAAAGTGAATACTAAGGACCAATTGTGTATTTTCTGCAATTTCAGGGACTGATTTTGCCAATTCTCCAAAATAAATCCAAGGGTCCTTCTTGTCATTTGGTGAGACTCTAAGGGTTGACTTTGACTTTTGGGTAAAAATATCTCTCCCGGCTTCGGCTTTAAATCACTCTTCCAAATCTCGTGCTCGGTTTCCCGGATTTTTCTAGATTTTGTCCCTATTTCGTTTATCCGTTGCCTGCACAAACATAAACACAAAAACACGAAATATTTGGCATAATTGGTTAGTTTTTGGTCTATTTGGGTCCGGTTTTGGTCGAATAAAGGTATGTGATTAAGCACATACCAATCACCTCGATGAGATTCCCTTAGAGCGCATTGAGACTATAAAGACTCAGCTAGAGCATCAGATCATTGCCCACTCCCGGATTGCCACACTTGAGCGTTTCGTGCAGGATGAGCAGGCGCGACGACGTGACCAGGATGCATTGATTGCTAGTCTCCTCGAGCAGATCAAGGATCTCCAGCGCCGTCTCGATGGTGCATCAGGTAGTACCTAGATTAGACTTGTATCGTAGATAGCTTTTGTATTTATATCCTAGCCACGGGGTGTGTGGCGTTAGTAATGACGCTTGTGATCTTTTGTTAGTTGTACAACAATGTAGCAAGTTATTTTGGGATGTATTGTATGGTTATGCTATGATATGATATCGGTCGATGTGAACCGAAACTTTTCATTTTGTATTCATGTATGTTGTGATTATATCTACTCATGTTGTGAATATATTATGGTTGTCGTGATTTATTCTTATTGTGGTTGATCCTTATCACGCCATATTCTTGTCATGATTTATCCTTGTCGTGATGTATTTTTATCTTGTTGTGGTTGTATCTACTCATGGTGAAAATATATTATGGTTATTGTGATTTATTATGGATGATTCTTATGACGTCATATTTCTATCATGATTTATTTTGTCATGATTTATTCCTATATTGTTGTGGTTGATCTTGTTGTGATTTTCACATGTCATGGCTGTATATATATACTTGTGATGACCTTTGTTACTTATGGATCCTAATTATTTTTGTTTCTTATGAGTAGAAGAACAATGCCACCTAAGAAACAAAGCATGAGTACAGCTGATATCGATTGGCTCGTTGCCCAATGGGTCACGACATAAGTTGCTGCTGCTATGGCTGAATACGAGACCCAACGCAACAGTGGAAGATGTACCGATTGTTCGAGATTTTCCAGAAGTCTTTCCCGAAGACTTGCCTGGATTACCGCCTACCCGTCAAGTAGAGTTCCAGATAGATTTGGTGCCAGGAGCGGCACCGATAGCAAGAGCACCCTACCGATTAGCACCATCAGAGTTGCAAGAATTGTCTAATTAGTTGCAAGAACTACTAGACAAGGGATTCATTAGACCAAGTTCCTCGCCTTGGGAAGCGCCGGACTTGTTCGTAAAGAAGAAGGATGGATCATTCCGAATGTGCATAGATTATCGCGAGTTGAACAAGTTAACGGTGAAGAACCGTTACCCAATCCCAAGAATCGATGATTTGTTCGATCAGTTGCAAGGTTCCAGTTTTTACTCGAAGATTGATTTGAGATCGAGTTATCATCAACTTAAAGTCCGGGAAGAAGATATCTCGAAGACGGCCTTTAGGACTCGTTATGGTCATTACGAGTTTCAAGTAATGCCGTTTCGATTAACTAATGCAACGGCGGTATTTATGGATCTCATGAATCGTGTGTGCAAACCGTACCTGGACGAATTTGTAATTGTGTTCATTGATGATATTCTATTCTACTCTAAAAGCAAAGAAGAGCACGAAGAACATCTCAAGATGATCTTAGAATTACTCAAGAACGAGAAGTTGTACGCTAAGTTTTCTAACTGTGATTTTTGGATCCGAAAAGTACAATTTCTTGGGCATGTAATTGAAAGCCAGGGATTGCATGTTGACCCAGCTAAGATCGAGGCTATTAAAGGTTGGGAAACACCTAAGACTCCCACCGAGATTCGTCAATTTCTAGGTCTTGCTGGGTATTACAGAAGATTCATCGAGAGTTTCTCTAAGATAGAGAAGCCTTTAACCAAGCTAAAGCAGAAGAATCAGAAGTACGAATGGGGAGAGAAACAAGAATCCGCCTTTCAGTTGTTGAAGCAGAAACTTTGCAGTGCACCGATTTTGGCATTACCCGAAGCAATGGAAAATTTTGTAGTTTATTGTGATGTTTCGCATAAAGGACTTGGGGCTGTGTTAATGCAGAAAGAAAAGGTTATAGCTTATACTTCTCGACAACTCAAAGTTCATGAGAAGAATTACACCACTCATGACTTGGAGTTAGGAGTAGTTGTCTTTGCGCTAAAGATTTGGAGACATTACCTCTACGGTACTAAGTATACAGTGTACACCGACCACAAAAGTCTTCAACATATCTTAGACCAGAAAGAGCTTAATATGAGACAACGCCATTGGCTAGAACTACTCAGCGATTATGATTGCGAGATCCGATATCATCCTGGCAAAGCGAACGTAGTAGCAGATGCCCTTAGCAGGAAAGAGCGACTTAAACCCCTAAGAGTAAGATCATTGGGTATGACCATTAGTTCACCCCTTCCATCCAAAATTCTTGAGGCTCAGGCCGAAGCACTTAAGACAGAAAACCGACCTAAGGAGAATCTTCATGGTATGCCAGAAAGTAAGAATGGTTTTGCAAAAAGATCAGATGGAATGTTATGCTTCAAAGATAGGAGTTGGATACCACATTTTGGTGGCCTACGAGAGTTGATCATGCACGAATCACAAAAGTCCAAATATTCCATACACCCAGGTTCCGATAAAATGTACCAAGACCTCAAAAAGCTGTATTGGTGGCCGAATATGAAGGCCGGCATTGCTACTTATGTCAGAAAATGTCTTACTTGCTCCAAAGTTAAGGCTGAATACCAGAAGCCGTCTGGTTTACTACAGCAACTGGAGATTCCTCAATGGAAATGGGAGCGTATCACTATGGACTTCATCACTAAACTCCCTAAAATTCTGAGCGGTCACGACGCGATTTGGGTGATCGTCGATCGTCTCACCAAATCAGCTCATTTCTTGCCCATTAAAGAAACCTACAAGATGGATAAGTTAACCAGAATCTATATCCAGAAGATCGTCTCGAAACATGGTGTACCAGTTTCAATCATTTCGGATCAAGATAGTCGATTCACTTCAAGATTTTGGGAATCCCTTAATGATGCCTTTGGAACCCGTCTTGATATGAGTACGGCCTATCAGCCACAGACCGATGGTCAGAGTGAGAGGACCATCCAAACACTAGAGGACATGCTCCGTGCCTGTGTGATTGATTTTGGTAATAGCTGGGATACTCATTTGCCGTTGATTGAGCTTTCCTACAACAATAGTTATCACACAATTATGAAGGCTGCACCATTTGAAGCACTCTCCGGTAGGAAATGCCGATCACCAGTCTGTTGGGCCGAAGTCGGAGATGCTCAACTTACCGGTCCAGAAATTGTTCACGAGACAACCGAGAAAATTGTTCAGATTCGAAAAAGATTAAAAGCCGCCAGAGATCGCCAAAAGAGTTATGCCGATGTGAGGCATAAGCCCTTAGAATTCAAAGTTGGAGACATGGTAATGTTGAAGGTATCACCTTGGAAAGGTGTGATACGATTTGGGAAACATGGAAAATTCAACCCTAGGTATATTGGACCATATAAGATTCTAACAAGAATCGGTCCAGTGGCATACAGACTTGAGCTCCCGCCAGAGCTTAGCAGTGTGCATAATACCTTTCATGTTTCTAATCTCAAGAAGTGTTTATCCGACGAATCCCTCATCATCCCGTTAGAAGAGATTCAACTCGATGACAAGCTTAATTTTGTCAAAGAGCTAGTAGAAATTATGGATTGTGATGTCAAGCAATTGAAACGTAGTAGAATTCCGATCGTCAAAGTTCGCTGGAATTATCAACGAGGTCCCGAGTTCACTTGGGAACGAGAAGACCAGATCCGTCAAAAGTATCCGCATCTCTTCACCGATGACACTCCAACGATCAACACTGACTGAATCTCGGGGACAAGATTCATTTTTATGGGTGGTAGACTATGACAACCCGCTAATTTACAGGTCAATACTATTCAACAAACTCGAATTTCTTTTCTTGACATTTATTTGAGAACAATTCACATATAACTTTTTACTTGAACCAACGTGAAACTTAGAATATCTTTCAAGTACACTAGGACTTAGGCTATATTTAGTCCACAACGTTCCAGTACCTTGCTCCTACTCCGGTTCACAATTTTAAACCCTAAAACAATTTCCTTTTCTTTATTTACTTACGGTTGTCAATTCAACAAAAGCTATTCGCAACTTAATATTTAACACCCGATATACCCTATCCTACAATTTCTAATCATTTTAACTTCCTAACAATTAAATTCTAATATTTTTACACTTCTAAAAAGTAAAATTTCTTTAGATTCTTCTCTTACGTTTAATTACGTATAATTTACATTAATCACCAAACCAACAACCAATACCTATTTCTAATACCCAATACATACAACATATACACTCTTGTACCAAAACAACTCTTTTACTCCAAAAATATCACATATGCCGACCCCCCCCCCCCCCCCTCTTTTGTTCCATAATTATTTACTAGACAAAAATTTACATCACATTAAATACCCAACATTAGTCCTTGAAACATGGAGTCCAAGACTTAGTCTTGGTGGCTTGATTACAACCATGTCCCCCCTAGCCCCAATTGGCCGAACCTCATCAAGATAGCCAAATCATGATTTTTGACCCAACTATTCTAACCTCAAAAATCCCTAGTATAAATATGTGTTCATGTATCAATTTCATGCACTAGTTCAAGAGAAAAAAAAAGTATTACCTCTCATTTCATATATATAAGTGGACACACATAAGGGAGCAATGAAGAAGAAAGTTTGATTGTGGCTAATTCTAGTGTCATTAGAGTATTCTAGTAAGGGTTTGGAAACACTAATATTGGGTTAATCAAGTACATTGCATTCTCAACACACTAATCTCCTTTTGTAAGTAATCTTGATCTTGCTAAATTTCATACTCTTCATATCATGATGCTAGTTCAAGTTGTATATACTTAGTTTATCACTTTGTACATGTTAATCAAAACCTTGTAACCACAATAACCTCTAAACTAATGGCTATGTTTTAAAAAAGTTTTTATCATAAGTAAACTAGTTGGTATAAATCTCAACAAGAAAGTGATGATAAACATCATATATATATATATATATGTGTGTGTGTGTATATATATATATATATATATATATATATATATATATATATATATATATATATATATATATATATATATATATATATATATATATATATATATATATATATATATTATATATATATATATATATTAGTAAAATTGTAATCTTAACTATGATTGATGATCATTTACATTCATGAAAAATGGACTCTTTAATATTGCTAAGTTTAGTGATAGATCACTATTGATATGTTGAGAAATTGGTGGATGAGTTAGGATTAGTTTTGGAGTTGTTGTTAAGTGGTTATGATAACTAGAAAATATAGAAAATATACTTTATAACAAAACGTAGCCGCTTGAATGAGTTAAAACGGGCTTATGATGAAAAAGATACGTTAGTTTTAAATTATGTGACGAAAACTAAATTTTCTAAAAATATTGCTTGCTGTCAGAATTTTTCAAAGAACAAAACCGGACTTTAAATGATAAATAGACTAGCCGAGGCCTTAGAAATTCGATAGTATACTTAAATACCTTCGCGGGGATAGGTAAAACTTAAGAAACGGAGCTACGACGAGAAAGTTATGGCCTAAAAGAAGTTACGACGACATATACATTTGACAGCTTATTTTTGCTATTAGAAAAAGCTGATGGAAATGTGTAATATGGATTTTGGACACTTTAGAGTGTATTTTTGCTAAAATAACGTAAACGAAAATGGTAGAACGTTATGTATACTTATTAGGCGCGTTAGAGATTTTCAAAATACCTATTAACAAGACGACTATAGTTTGATCACGAGATTAACAAGCTACGTTTTCTAAAAAGGGTGATTTTCAAAATAAAAGATCACATTGACGCAACTACATTTTGACGATAAATACTACAACAAACATGTACAAGTGATAAAGTAGTGTATGAACTTGCGTGCATGACCTTGTTTTCGAACCTAATACATATGAATTATTTAGGTTGCGGTTAGAGTTATCGGACATTATTTACCGTTTACCAATTTATCAATCGGGATTTGCTTTTGCTAAGGTGAGTTTCATAGCCCCGATTTTTACATTATTTATACATGATTTCTAAACCCTCGGGGTGGGAATACATTGCTTATTTTTCGGACACAAGTATTAAAACTGTTACTTTTCCTAAGTTACCGCATTGCCCTTAAAGTCCTCACGAATCATGAACCGTTAATTACTTGTACGCGCAGATGTTATGAATAGATCTATTTGGGTTGACACCCCCGTCCGAGTTGGTCGCGCCAACCTGTCAAACGGACGCATATCATTCAGATTATTTCCGTGTGTCTGGCAAACACTTATTGGGGCATTATTATTATTATGCTTGATTGCATACCATTACGTCGAGCTTCGGGGTTATGAGCTTAGTGCATTGTATATTATTTTTGGCTATGACGTTATATTTTTTGTAATTGTCTTGCTATTGAAATCTTGTGTTCCACACTTTACTGTTTACTTAAATCTATGATCTCACCAACAATTATGTTGACCCTTTTAGCGTGTATTCTCAGGTAATAAGGTGATGATAACCATCTATGTATGGAGCACTCTAGAGTCACATTTTGGAAGGACATCATGATGAAGATTTTCTTGCATTATTTAGCGTTTGATTATGTATTAAAATCTTACATTTGATGGTGAACTCTGATATTTATGTTTTGTAAAACGTTATGTTTAAATCAAACGCTTGTTTTAAAATGACTCACTTAGAGGTCATTCTTTATTCCTTGTACTTTGTTATCCATGAACATCACGCCCCCGGGATTCCATTCCGCTGCAATCCAGATTTTGGGGGTGTGACACATGTCATCATTATGTGTCTTAAACTCAGCTTTCCACAATTCTTTTTCCTCATCAGTTGAATGTTTTGCAGTAGGTTCAGCAGAACAAGGCTTATATAAATATTCAAGTTGATCTGTCACTCGCAGGACAATCCTGAGTGAGCGAAACCAATCACTGAAATTCTGAGAGCCAGTCAATTTTTCTCGTTCAAAGAATGATTTGAACATAGAACTCATAGTAGTGTTATTGTTTTGAGTCATTTCTACAGATAAAGAAAGTTCAAACATTAGTATTTTCGATAATACAATTTTTCAAGAAAATAAAATACCCAAGGAAATATTCATATAACCATAGTGTTTTCTTGAAAACTAGGATCCAAATTAACATAGTTTCATTAAATCAGTTGATCTGCTAGTAATGAAAGTATAAAATAAGGTAATCTGTCGAACAATAATTGGCAAACAATTTCCAATTCCTAGATCATTATGAGATTTACGTTGGCAAACAATTTCCAATGTAAGCATGTTTTATCCCCATCTTATGCCTTGAGTCCAAGCTTTCACTTACAACTCAATTAAGTCGTCTAATTAAAAAACTGTAAATTAACATAGTCCCATTACATCAGTTGATCTGCTAGTAATGAAAGTATGAAATTTACATTTCCATTGTAATCTAGTCCAAGCTCTCACATGACATAAATTACAACTTCAAGTGTTCTTTTAAGTAGATGGCATTAACTTAATTTTAAAGGGTACTAGTTTTTGATGTTTATAATCAAAATATGTACGAAGAAGCATGCATACATCTTTGTATCATAAGTTTTTTAAAACCTTTTTAGTTACCAATTTTAAGCTAAGATTAAATCAACAAAGTTTTAATTGAGGTATTGGGTTCACCAATCAAATGATTACCTACAATTATCGCCCACTATATCCTACTACTGCATGAGTCAAAAGACCCAAGTTATTCACATAATTACCAAAAAGTGGCACGTGGAATTTAGGTCAATTCACCCTTAAGATGATTTTGTACATAAAATAGTCGTACTTGGTAGCTCCAATTTGACGCACAAAGGAGCGT
This sequence comes from Artemisia tridentata subsp. tridentata, assembly GCA_021014915.2. Lineage (NCBI taxonomy): Eukaryota > Viridiplantae > Streptophyta > Magnoliopsida > Asterales > Asteraceae > Artemisia > Artemisia tridentata. Next base: position 279,393,048 of record CP139505.1, on the reverse strand, counting down.
AGAAACAAAGGTCAGCGCGGAGCTTATTAAAAACCCGTTCCTACTTATACCCCTCTTATAGTTTGTTACAATTGGGTGAGCCATTCATACTATTGGTACAAAACTCATCACTCAATTAAAAGTGTATGACTTTAAGTCTTAAAAAACATGTTATAAATTATAACATTGCTAGTCTCGCCTGGGAGCAAATTACCGTGCGAAGCGGACCACTATCGACACATAAGAATTTGCAAGATTCATAATTTATCACATCAAGTTTCACCATTATTTAGTCCATTTATTTTCTATTCAAAAATTACCCTTTTTTGCTTAAAACATGTCATACAATTAAACAAAAAACAAGTAATAATAAAAATAAACAACTAAATAACGCACATAACTTAACAATTCATTTATGTAAACAAATAGCCAGATGCAAACTTTATCTGATAAAACCTATTAATAATCAATTATAGGTTTATATTGTATATATTTAACTAAGACTATCACTTACAAAGGTAAGCGAGCTACATGCATCGACGTATCAATTGCGTTAGTCATAATTAAATATACACCACATAGCACATAATTGATTATTTAATTTATTGGAGTCTTCCCCAATTCGACATCTATCAATTAAATTACATGTGAGAAACAATTTTAAATCATCACAACATTGAATTCATGCCAAACATGCACGTTTGCATGGATTCTAACTAACAATTAGCAAGTTGCCACAAGATCGTATACTTAAACACATAAACATATTAAACTTAGGGTTTCTAATCATATTAAATTACAAAATCAAACCCTAAATAATTATAGGGCAATCGGACCCTTAAAAATAAATTAGGGTTTCAATTTTGTATAAACCCTAAATCGACCAAACATGAAAAAAAACACAATCAAGATTCGTTTTTCATGAGTTTCGGTATTTAATAACATGTTATAACGGCTCGTGATGCCACTGTTTGAATTTTAATATCATGACTATCATAATTAAATAAAATTAACATCAAAGAACACATGCGGAAGCGTAGGAATAATAACACATAATTAATTAATCGAATTTAAATGTAAGCATACCTTAATGATTCTAGCAAAACAAGAATCAATCCAAGCAACAAAAGTGATGAACCCTAATTAGGGTTTATACGGATTACACGAATTGCCCATTACCGATTTTCCAATTCAATCCAAGAATCAAACAATAGTGTGTTTGATTCACGTTCTTGTACACACGTACTAATACCAAGAAAACATTTATGCAGGTAAAGAACACAAAACAAAACCAAACACTTTGTTTTGAAAAACAAAGTCGATCGACCCCTTATAGGGTGTTTGTACGATTGGCCTAAAGGAAGAAAAGGGAAAAGAAAACTTTAGGTATTAGCAAGTGCACAAAAGGTACCAATTGATGAGCCCTAGTTTTGCTTATATACTAATTGTAACTTGATGACCAAGTTTGAGTAGGAATGAGTTTTAGCCCATTCCCACCGACCGGCCTCAAACCCATAAGGGTTTTCGGAACATTCTTGTCATCCAATTTCAATCTAGTCCCTTTCCTTTTTCCGTTAGTCAATTATCAATAATTACTTAACGGTCGTTATGTGTTTTGTGTTAATTAATAATTAGAGAGAATTTCATATATCACCTTAGAAATCTTCCTAATTTCATATATACCCAACCCAACTCTTAAATTTCATATATACCCAATCATATCTTATATCAAATTAGTGACGATTCTACCCTTGTTTTATTGAGTGTAAAAGGGCCAAAACCCTCGCTAAAGATGAAAATCCACCCATTTAATCACCAAACCCTTCTACAGTCATTATATCACATTACTCTCCTTTAGTTTGCTAAGCTACATCCTCAACATAACATGGTGTTCAGTTAATAGGCCTTGTGAAACATAAGTCTAAGTCGAGCCCCTGATGGTCATACAACAATCAAATATTCTGTTGGATTTTGATAAGGTTTTATTTTTGTTTGATTATGTGGATTTATAAGGGTTTTTGGTAGGAACTCATATTGTTTCAGTTGAGTGTTGTTAATAAACTATTCTTGAAATTGATTCATAACAGTTTGTTATTATCACACAAAGTTAGTCGCTTCTCTTGTTATTCATAACGGTTTGTCACTTATGTTTGGCATCTAATTTGTAGTTAAAAAGTAAATTTTGTCTGGGTAAATAAGTAACTAACAAAATTTTCAAAAGAGGGGTATATTTGTCATATTATAAACATTTTTTTAGACGATTGGGTATATTTGATATTTCAAATGTGTTAATGGGTATATATGATATTTAAGAATTGAGTTGGGTATATATGAAATTAGAGAGATTTTTAAGGGGATATATGAAATTGTCCCTAATAATTATATATAACGTTTTATAAATAATTATTATTCGTTAACTCTTCATACGTAAAGTGTGCAATCCCGTGATCTCGAGTTCGATCCTAACACACAACTATTATTTTATGTCTACAAAACTAACATAAATTTCATCTTTTAACATTCTAAATAACTAGCTATGATTGGTTGGAGTTTGAAATGAACAATAATTTTAAAGCAGCCGAATAGAAAGATGGACAATAAATATTTTGCGTAGAGAGTACATACGCATCTACAAGTCACATTACTATTGAGATTCACAACCACAACTTGTGAGAACTTGGACGAACTTGACTTGAGGTTGCATGACGTAAGGGCCAGGAGATTTCAGTCTAGGAACAAATTCTGAACCTATTTTTTTGGACCTGTTTATGTCGTGTTCATAACCCCCCTATTAACCTATATATAAAGCCCACCCACCCCACACTTTATTTCTCAATTTAGGTCATGGAAAAAAACTCAAAGAATCCAACACTATCAAAGGTATATTTTTCTTTCCACACTTTTTGAACTCTTTATTCATTTATTTCAATCTAAATCTATGATTTTGTAGAGAATATAGATGCTTTTTTATACTTGTTCATGATTAATAGTTAAAACTTGGACAAGGAATTCATGTTGTGATATCAAAGTTCTTTTACTTCTTGTTTGGTTCTAAGAGAATATATGGTTTTCCAAATTTATGTGTAGGAATAGTGTTCAAAGCTCCCGACCAACGACCTACAAAAGATGGAAGAAACCAACCTTCAAGCACCATCATTGTCGCCATTGCTAGTACTAGAGGAGCTTCGCGAGATTTTTGAGTGTTAGATTTGGTGTTATCCTTACCTGAGCTTTTGCCCATATTTTCTTGTCGTTTTTCTTGACCTTGTAAGACCTTTTCTTGGCCTTGGATGACATTTTCTTGGCCTTGCAAGACTTCACAGCACAGTTGGTATCTCGGTTCATCTACTTATCTTGGAGTTTACATTGTCACAATCTGAAGTCATGTTGTTTCTAATCTTTCTCTCTTCTTACTCAACTGGTGTCCTCATTCGAGTCTATCCCTCACGAGCTATATATACTTGTATACAATATATAGATTATAGACCATATAATGTATTCAAGATGAAGAAGTTAGGTGTATAGTTGTTTGCCGAAGAAATAAAAACCACATTGAAGTGTAACGTATCTGTTTTTATTTCTTGGATCATCAACGATATAAAAATTTATCAATACTGAAAACTTTTGTACATGGAAAAGTGTTTCATTGTAATTATTTAATATGAGGACAAAAAATGGTTCACGGAACTATTGGAGCCTTCTTAGTTACCATTTAGAAAATGAAATTTTCTCTTCCATATGCTTGATGAACTAAATCTGTTCAGATGTGTAATTCAAAAAAGGGATAATTACTAAAATAGACGGGCTTTCGCCTCGAAATCAGAAACTGCAACCTGTACTTTTTGGTCAACTAAAATCTGCAAGTGACAAGTGTCACTTTTCTGACTATTTTTTGGGCAACTTGTGTATTTTTTGGGCAACTTGTGTATGTTTTGGGCAACTGGAGGACACTTGTCATCGTATGGGTCGAGATACCCAATTGCCTAGTCTAATATCAGAAGTTTTCGATTTCGAGACGGAAATTGACAACCATTTGGTTGCCCTTCAAAAAAATATTAGAAAAATATGAAAATATATAAAATTACTGAACTTGTATTATTCTAATGATAATACTTTTGATAGTGGATTTCATTGTTTCCCACTGGATCAAAGTGGGGAACTCCATACTTTTTTTTGATCAACATCTTATGTTGCAACATCTTCATGTGGCCATCAGACATGATTAGCTGTTTCTACTGTTCTACATTGTAAATTCACACAATAAATAGGCTCAAAAAACAACCAGACATGAAACTGAAACTAATAAAAAGGAATTACAAGCACATTGTCAAACGATCATGTTGGATTCATCTTCCTCCCCTGTTGCTGCTTCATTGAACATGTACTGGCTTTGATACTTGATCAAGTACTGTGTAGATCTTTTCACATCCCAAAACAACTCATAAACTCAGCTCACATCTTCCATTTCCACAACCTTCCCTTTCCTCTTCTGGCAAGCCAATGCAGCTGATGGAACTCCATACTTTTGTTAATGCATAAAATAGCAACTTGGGTTTTCCTTTTTCATAACAGAAGAAATATATAAATTTTGTTTTCTTCCTTTTTTTTTTGTAAGTTGGAAATGCGAAACAGAACTGGACATCAAATAAATACATCTTTGTTAATTTAGTTTAGTACAGTAAAACATCTATAAATTAATAGTGTTGGGACCGGGATATTTTATTAATTTAGTGAGATATTATTATATCGATAAATTAATAATATATTAATTTAAAGAGGTTTTACGTATTGTCTTTAAATTTTCAAGTGTAATATACTAGTTATAATGTATACTCGTTAGAGATGAAAAATAAATTTGAAAAACAAGTTCCAATTAAAATTTTATGAATTCATATTCACACTTTATGAAAATAAAATTAACACTTTTTGTTGCAATACGAGAGGACAACACACCATCACTTTAGTGCAATAAGTATTAGTAGAATGTATTAGGTCCATTAGTAGCCTATGTTGATCTTGTAAGGGCTTAGCTCACTTAGTAGAATCCCAAGTTAATTGTATCTATATATTCTTTGCTCATTTGTATGATACGATCAGTGAATACAAAGCAATACAAATCAAGTTTGTAATATGGTATCAAAGCCATAACAACTTCCCTAATTTCCCCCACCTTCCAAAAATTTCTGTCCCCTTTCCCCTCCTTCCTGCCGTCACTTCCTCCCCTACAAACCCTATTTTTTTTCTTCTGCTACAACAAAAACAATGACTGGAGACGCTGCTTCTTCCTCCAAAACAACCGAGATCAATTTCGGAGTCACAAATATAAAAGCCTACATACCCATCATCCTTGATCTAGATGAACTTAACTATGATCAATGGAGTGAATTATTCACAATTCATTGCAAAACCTTTGGAGTCTATGGTTACCTTACCGGTACCCACCAAGAGCACGGGACCAGACGATGCAGAATGGGACAAACATGATAACCTTGTCAAGCTTTGGATCTATGGAACCATAAGTAAGGCACTGGTCAAGAGGGTTTTGAAGAAAAACTTAAAGGCGAGTGATGTCTGGAAGAACTTGAAAGACGTCTTTCACGACAACAAAGATGCGCGGGCTATGCAACTTGATACTGAACTTCGTAACCTTTCCATTGGTAATCTTTCTATCTCTCAATACTTCACTAAAATTAAGGACATGTCGGATCTGTTAGCCAACATCGAGGCTCCCGTATCAGAAAAGAGTCTTGTTACCTACGCCGTCAATGGCCTTGGTAACAAATTTGCTCATGTGGCTAGCATTATCCGCCATCGTGGCCCTTTCCCTAGTTTTGAAACCGCCAGATCCATGCTTCTTGTCGAGGAGAGTATCTTGAATCGTGAAAACAGCTCAAACTCTCTCGGTTCACCATCCACACCTTCAGTTCTCATTACAACCTCTAAGAACAATACCCAAGAACTATGTCGTAATTTTATAAGAGGCAATTATAGGTTTGGTGATAGGTGTAATTTTGTGCATGGTGGTAATGCAAATAAGACTACTAGAGATGTTACAAAAAATGAATCCCATGCAAACACTAATAACGTGAAGTCAATGAGTGGTGGAAATAATACCAGGTTTAACAATCTTATGCATACCACTCAAAACCCACCAAACCACACTGGATCATTTGGACCTCGTCAGTCCATCACTTACCAGCCCACTGAGTGGCTTTGGAGCTTCAAACTTCAGACCTGGGTACAACCTGTTACCACTACTCCTGGCCCACCTTCTGTTCTCGGCCCAGCACCACAGCAACCTTCTAGACAGGTACATGTTACCTCGACCCAAGCTGGACAGTCCCAACCTCTTGCTTTCACCGCCGAAGCAGCTTTCGGATCTAATGACCCTCCTTTGCCTACTGGTTTTTGTTATGCTCCTTCTGGACCCCGCATTGAGTATGGACCAAATGTTATGTATACCACACTTCCCCAAGCTTTCAACACGATGACTCTTCAAGAAGGTGGGGATGCTGGATGGTATATGGATACAGGAGCTACATCACATCTTGCTTCGGACTCAGGTAAACTCACTACCATTTTTAATAAAAGCATTATACCTTCCATCTTAGTTGGTAATGGCTCGTCCATACCCGTTACTAATTCGGGACATAGTGTTTTACCTTCCTTACATCGTCCTTTGCATCTCCATAATGTCTTAATCACACCAAATATAATTAAAAATCTTGTTTCGGTTCGACAATTCACAAAAGATAATAAATGTTCTATTGAATTTGATGAATTTGGCTTTTCTGTGAAGGATTATCGGACTCGACAACTCCTCCTCAGATGTGATAGCACCGGGGATTTATACCCCTTTCGTCCCACCACTACATCACCAACCGCTTTACTCTCCGTTTCTCCTTCAACGTGGCATCAAAGGCTCGGTCATCCCGGGAACGAAGTGTTACGTTTTTTAGCTTCTAATAAATTTATCTCATGTAATAAACCAAAGTCTATGACTTTGTGTCATGCTTGTCAACTTGGTAAGCATGTTTGTCTTCCTTTTTCGCTTTCAGATACTATTGTGGAATCTTGCTTTGACATCATACACTCGGACGTGTGGACTTCACCGGTATCGAGTGTTGGTGGTTTCAAATATTATGTTATTTTTATGGACCATTTCTCTCACTTCCTTTGGGTTTATCCTTTAGTCCATAAATCAGATGTGTTTGATAAATTTGTTCATTTTCGTATGTATGTTAAAACGCAATTTCAAACCGAAATCAAAGCATTTCAATGTGACCATGGCGGTGAGTTTGACAACACCAAATTTCACCAACTGTTTAATGCTCATGGCATTCAGTTTAGGTTTTCTTGTCCTAAAACATCACAACAAAATGGAAAATCAGAAAGAATGTTGCGTATAATAAACAATGTCATACGATCCTTACTTTTTCACGCTCATTTACCCCCTCAATATTGGGTCGAAGCCCTACACATGGCAACACACCTCCTAAATATACTCCCATCTACTGCTATCCAAAACAAAATCCCTTTCACAAAATTATTTAACAAAACACCCACATACACTCACTTACGTGTGTTTGGGTGTCTTTGTTATCCCCATAATTATGTTAATCACAAACTCGAACCACGATCCACTCCATGCATTTTCTTGGGCTACCCGTCTCAACATCGTGGCTATCGATGTCTTGATCTTGAAACCAATAAGATCATTCTCTCACGCCACGTAACATTTGACGAAACCGTTTTCCCCTTCAAATCTATGACAGCCAACAACCCACCATCATATACATTCCTTGATACTGAACCTTCACAAGTTTCTCTTCGCCTCACCACACCCTCACCCGTTGCGCCATCTATAACAGCCCCACCAGACACTTCGGCCCAAACCACACCTTTGCCTAACTCTACAAACCACACTCCAGCTCATACCACCTCGCAACAAACCACAACCCAACCAACAGACTCCACGACCAACAATAACAACTCACTTTCCTTGGACCAGCCCACCTGCTCCACTGCCCCACCCACTAGCCCGCTTCCCACCAACATAACGACTCAACCCAATACCAGTCACCAAGCAACTCAACCCATCACCTCGCCTGCCCAAACAACCTCCACAGCCCAATCCGCAAACTCTTCACCCTCAAACCCACCACAAACTCATCCCATGGTCACACGCTCCCAAGTGGGCACTGTCAAACGCAATCCCCGTTATAATTTTCATGTCACTAATTTATCTCCTATTCCTCGCTCACACTTACATGCTCTTCGTGACTCTAATTGGAAACATGCTATGATGGATGAATATAATGCTTTAATTAAAAATGATACGTGGGTCCTGGTTCCGCGACCCCCTAATGCTAACGTTGTTCGCTCTATGTGGTTGTTTAAACATAAGTTTCATGCAGATGGTTCACTGAGTCGCTACAAGGCTCGCTTAGTGGCTAATGGTCGCAGTCAGATAGAGGGGATCGATTGTGATGAGACATTTAGTCCGGTTGTTAAACCGGCTACTATTCATACGGTTCTCAGTCTTGCATTGTCTCGGGATTGGCCAGTACATCAGTTGGATGTGAAGAACGCATTTCTTCATGGATCGTTATCTGAAACTGTTTACATGCATCAACCACCTGGTTTTACTGACTCAGATCATCCTGATTATGTTTGCCTTCTGCAGCGGTCTCTTTATGGACTCAAACAGGCACCTCGTGCATGGTTCCAGCGTTTTGCCAGTTATGCCACACGAGTCGGGTTTTATCACAGCAAGTCTGACCCTTCTCTATTTATTTTTCATCGTGGATCTGAGGTTGCTTATTTACTTATATATGTGGATGACATCATCTTGACAGCTTCTTCCCCAGCTCTACTTCAGCGGGTTATATCCTCGCTACACAGTGAGTTCTCTATGACTGATCTTGGCCCTCTCAATTATTTTCTTGGCATATCTTCTCATCGTACTGGTTCCGGTATGTTCTTGTCCCAGTCGAAATATGCCAATGAAATACTTAAGCGGGCCCATATGGAGTATTGCAACCCTTGTCGAACCCCTGTTGATACTGAATCGAAGCTGGGCCCCGATGGTGACCCGGTTACTGACCCGACTCTATACCGCAGCCTTGCAGGTGCTCTTCAGTATCTCAATTTTACTCGCCCAGACATTACATATGCAGTTCAGCAGGTTTGCCTATATATGCACGATCCTCGTGAACCTCATTTCGCAGCTTTGAAGAGGATTCTCCGTTATGTTCGAGGTACCTTAGATTATGGTCTGCAACTTTATGCTTCCTCAACATCTCAGCTCACAGCTTATTCAGATGCCGACTGGGCTGGTTGCCCATCTACACGTCGGTCTACCTCCGGTTATTGTGTGTTTCTTGGTGATAACCTCCTGTCTTGGTCATCTAAACGACAACATACTATTTCACGGTCTAGCCTGAGGTTGAGTATCGTGGTGTAGCTAATGCCGTGGCCGAGACAGCATGGATTCGGAATCTACTTCTTGAGCTTCACTCACCATTACACTCGGCTACATTGGTTTATTGTGATAATGTAAGTGCAGTTTATCTATCTTCCAATCCGGTTCAGCATCAACGCACCAAGCATATTGAGATAGATATCCACTTTGTTCGGGATAAGGTGGCTACTGGACATGTTCGTGTTCTCCATGTTCCATCGCGTTTCGAGTATGCAGACATATTTACTAAGGGACTCCCATCCCCTCTATTTACTAAGTTTCGGTCCAGTTTGAGTGTCCGCCCATCTCCCGCTCAAACTGAGGGGGCGTATTAGTAGAATGTATTAGGTCCATTAGTAGCCCATGTTGATCTTGTAAGGGCTTAGCCCACTTAGTAGAATCCCTAGTTAATTGTATCTATATATTCTTTGCTCATTTGTATGATACGATCTATGAATACAAAGCAATACAAATCAAATTTGTAATAATAAGGAGATTTTAAGATAAACTCAATATAGATTTGAAGTTCAACAAAAAAATAACAAGTGACAATGAATTCATTTTTTTACTAAACAATCTTAAGATTTTGAAGTGTATCTCTCACACACACATGTATACATATACTGTATGTATAGAAGTCATTAACATTCCACAAAGTGCATGCAAGCGACCATTTGAAGTCCAAATGAAGTATAGTATTTGTTTGCCCGATGGTAGGGGTGAGCATGGGGTAGGGTGGGGCGGTTTTATGGTAAAACCAAAAACCGAACCATATATTTCGGTTTTTGAAAACTATAAACCGTTTGGTGTCGGTTTTTTTGGGTTCGGTTTTTCGGTTTTTTGGTTTTTGACATTGAATCGGTTCGGTTTCGGTTTTTATTCGGTTTTTTCTTACCTGAAAACAAGCAAGTTTTGATCTTATATAAAACTTACGATTCCTAGTTTTCAAACAAAAATATTTAAACAAATATCAATAATAGCATAATATCCAGCAATCCAAAGCTTCGAAAAAACATAAGAAACAACCAAACATGAATCTAAAATATAAAATGCATTTCTTTGCGGCTTTGCACTTTTCGCTCGCAGAAACATTCAAATAAAACTATTGCTCGAAAACAAAGATATAATATATATAAATATAACAAATTTGAAAGTATAGATAATAAACAACACTTTTGCTTGTTTTTAATAGATAAAGTTGTATACTCAAATCTTTAAAATTAAATAGCAAATCTCTTATATAGATAAAAGTATATAAAAATATATTTAAAGGTGGGGCGGGGCGGTTTTCTCGGTTCGGTTTTTCTTATGAAGCCAAAAACCGCCCCAACCATTAGGTTTTTATAAAATTCAAAACCACCACCATCGGTTTGTCAAATGGGGCGGTTTTTTCGGTTCGACTTTTTTGGTTTTTTTGGTTTCGATTCGGTTTTTTAGTTTTTGTGCTCACCCCTACCCGATGGTTATTGAAATTTTCGTTAATTACCTCTCATTTATTATTAAAAATAATAAACTGGGGTTAATTGTAGTATTTAGAAAAATTAGGATTGTTATTTTTACTTTAACATGCGTCCTCAACGGCTGGATGGGATGATACTCGCAACTATTGTTGAAGGCAATTCTCATCGATCATAATGAATTATATGTCAAAGTATATATAGCTATAACAACAAATAGGGTTGGAATAGTTGGAAAAACCTCTATCTTTTAGAGACAGAGGCGAGGGTTCGATCCCCGCTCCTTGCAAAAACCTCTAAAGGTTCTCTGGAAGCAACCTATCTACCTTTGGGTAGAGTAAGGCTGTCTACATCTCACCTCCTCGATATCGGCTTAACCCTAAACAAATCATAAACCAATATAAACATTGGGGCATAGCTTGTTGCCTAACCCTCTTTACCTTCACAATGTTTTAATTACTCCACATAATGTCAAAATTTAATTTTTATTCGTCAGTTTACTCATGACAACAAAGTTTCTATTGAATTTGATGAGTTTGGTTTTTCTGTGAAATACTATTTGACTCGGCAAATTCAAGCCCAACAACACCGATTTCAGTCTTCCGGGCCCAATGTGTCTTATTGGACACCGCCCGGGTTCGGCCCAGTTCCTCCACACTAGGCCAATTACACGATGATAGCCCAACAGGCCCATCAACAACAAGATTTTTGTGAGGCCGGGTAGAACATGGACACAGGTGTGTCTTTCCATTTAAATTCAAATGCAAATAACCTTAACACTATTTATAATAAAAGATTTTAATTAATTAAAGCATTATATTCATCAAGCATAGCTTGTTACAAGTTAGGATCTTTGATGGTGATTGTGTAGGATTTTGGAATCGGAGAAATGGTTGACACATGACAATTATAACGCATGTTCTTTTTATTAGTACCAACATAAAAATGTGTGACCATAGGGTGAGTTAAGGTTGGTGTTGGAACGGTAGTAACCGGTGTGATGTTTGGGCCGGTGGTATGTGGAATAAGGTTTGGGCCGGTGGTAGGAGGGATAGGAGTTGGGCCAGTAGAATAGACAGTAGTAGTTGGGCCGGGAGTAGCCCGTGTGGGGGGTACGTTGGTGGTATGAGGGAGGGGAGTCGAGCAGGTAGGCTTGACATGTGGTGTTGGGTCGGTATGAACCGGTGTGGTGGTTGGGCCAGTGGAATTTGAAATATGAGTTGGTTAATGGAGAATATGGCGAGCGATAAGGTTTGGAGCGGTGTCGAGAAATGTGTAGGAAGGGGCATCATTAGGTGTGACGGACCCGAACGGAAAAATTGTCTCATCGATGGTGACATTACGGTAAATGATGATTTTGTTGGTGATGTTAAAGGTAATTCTCATTTATCATTATGAATTATATGACAAAGTATATAGAGCCATAACAAATAGGCTTAACCTTATTCAAATCCCAAATTAATGCAAAAAATCGGCCAAATTCGAATCAAATACAAATCATGGGGCGAACTCATAAATTAATCCACTAACAACTATGTGGTTTGACATGTGGTGGCATGCGATGGGTTGTGGGAACACCAACACACCCATTCCTCGTCCAACCAACGCCTTCCAATGCATGGCCTCGAGTCTGCATTCCTAATTATCTTCTTTTGTGTTGTGTGAAATGCAACCATCATTATTATTACTATATTCGTCTCAAAATTATTGTAAGGAGACAAAAAAACACAAAATTTAAAAAAGTTGAGCCATTACAATTTACAACTACACAAGTAGAATATTCTCTCACAAAATTCCCTTTTTATTACTAAAAATGTGAAGTAGACAATTATTTTGGCACATCCCAAAAGGGAAATATGAACTATGATTTTGAGACGGAGGGAGTATTATAAAAAGGGTTAAAGGAAAGGAGAAAGAAAACTAGTGAGAGATATATAAAGTTGATGTGGTTGTGATGCAGAATTTCTGATCTGGTTTTACTATTTATATTTTCTCGTCTGCCTAAGGTCTACCTATGCACTAACGGGCAGTGTACCCGGTCGTGTGTAGTGTAGTAATCGGTAAAGCCGAGGTCGTCCCAAGAGCTATGAGTGCGGATCTAATCTAAGTTCTAATGTTACTGATTTTAAAGGGGGTTTTGAATAGATTAATAATTAAACTAAAGAAATGAATTAAATTGAAAGAAAATAAAATAGATGTGATAATCAGTAGGGAGAAATGTGCTTGTCTAATTACTAATCTTGTTATGCCATGATTAAGTTTTCCTATTAATGTTTTCTATCGCTCCATCTGGGGGTAAATATCGCTAGAATCCTTGGGTAAATTCGTCTAGCCTATATTCCATAGGTTCCTATTCCGTAATCATACAGTTACTAGAGTTCGTGGGTTAACCTATGTCGTAGTCATTAAGTACCAGCTACAATCCAGACTTATTCTATGAAACCCGGCCTCTCGGAACTTAGGTTCCCCCTACCTTCTTAAGTGTGTCCGTTTGGTAGGTGATCATATGGTCAATTCTCACGCAAGATAGTGGTAGTCCTATGGTCAATTTTTACCACTACTCGCAACCTATTTCACTAGGGTCCTATGGTCAATTCTCATAGTTTCCTAGATATTACCGAACATTAACACTACCGAAACAAGGGTGTCCGCGAATAAGCAAAGAAAATCTGCACATACAGCGATACGAAAACGAGAAAACTACATCATAGCAATAACAATTTCATAACTAGGCTAACACCAAAGGTGTTTAGCCAATCATATTAAATAATGCAGAAAATTCAAAGTTTAAATCATATTGAAAGACATTGAATCAAATACAAAAGTATGATATGAAATACTAAAACTTATGTAGTGAATGACGTGAATTCTCCCTTGGAAATGCTTCGTATGCTGTTGAATATCGTCGCTCTTGAAGCCCTAAACGTCCCTTGGTGTTTTTGTGTTGGGAAGTTATGAGAAAATGCAGAATTAGGGCTTGTATTTATAGCCTCGTTTTAGTTACGGCATAACCCAAAGGATTGGTTACGCCGTAACCTTCGTATCTCAAACGATCTTATCCATAGTAATCTTTTTACGGCGTAACCTATAGAATAGGTTACGATCGTAGAACTCTCTTTAAATTAATCACCACTTTGCAAATGGGTTACAGCGTAAGTATCTTGACCATAAAATTCTTCTAAGTTTGGAAATACATACGGCGTAACTATGTTTTGGAGTTATGCCATAACCTTGAATTGCATTGACTTTGGTCTTCTAGTACAAATCCTAGTTACGGCGTAAGTAGAGTATGGAATTACGCCGCAACTCATGTCTGGCCAGCATACTCTTGTATATTTACTATAATAACCTTCCAATTCCACGTCTCTTTGTTCCTATGCTCATTAGTAACCTGAAAATGAAATATTAACAAATAAGAGTATATATTCAAGTAAAACGATACAAATGATGTGCATATTAGGGGGAAATTGACACTAAAATATCAAGACTATTTGATATTATCAAATATCCCCCCCCCCCAGTTGAACTCTACTTGCCATTAAGTATACCTTATTAGAATCATTCTTAAAAAGATATCTCCCAAGTGACTTGGAAAATATGAGTTTAAAAACTTCCTATGCTAGAATCTATCAAAGCCGAATACCTCACGAAATAGGAACAAAACACTCATACTCTCTCTATTCTAAGTGTCAATTTCAGGGTGTTCACTCATTGCACGGTCGTAGCATGTATTATATCATAGGCTTGGCAGTTACACAAATCTCCACCACTGTAGCTAAGGTCAAGACAATCCTTAAAGGAAACGTTGGGTGAACAAATTTATAAGGCTAGGGTGAATTGTCATTACTAACATGCTACGGAGAAGGCGAAAAAGACCATTGATACATGGCCAAATCCATGGCCAAAACACCAATGACTGCTCACTCCCTCACCTAAGCACGATTCATGACTAACGGGTAGGATAAGACATGGGATGCACATAAATGGTGAAAAATAAAAATAAACAAGCAAATAGTCTTAGCCTATAACCAAGTTGTCACTGCCCACCGTCCATCCAAAATCCAAGCTTCAAGACGGAAAAACCGGATCATGATGTAACAAGTTAGTGTGCAATAAGTAGATGTCATATAGCGAGGTGCACACTAACTTGGTCTTCAAATATAGTTGATGTAGATTTGCCACCAACTTCAATCTTCAATCGAAAGTGACTGAGGTAGATTCCTCGATTCTAGTCCAATAATCTCCATAACAAATAAGGATTAGTGCTTATTGCTTGCAATATCCTTTTTACAACAATAAATAAATAAACAACTACTATTTTTTTTTTTTTTTTTACTACCAATACATAAAAAATAAATAAGTCATCCCCCCACCTGAGATCAATCATATATGAGGAATATGGGGGGTCTTCAATGATCTTCAAATATATATCTTCAACGTAGGCGTGATTCCCGAATCTCTCTACCCAAACCTCAAACATAGACAAACGACAACTTCCCAATCATAAACTAAGACTACAAGGTAGGCTAAGGCGAATAGGTGTAACGAAAGAATACATGATATGGGTTAAGAAATGAAAAGAATGGCTCGGAAGGGTGTATCTAGGGGTATCTTGCACTAAAGGTGAGTGCAACAAAAAGGTTTTACACGGGGGTTGAGAAGTTGAGGTGACTAATCGATAAACGCATACAATTATACACATATAGGCTATTTGGGTGTAATCCTAGAACATTGCCTTCTCAAATTATCCCTCCTAAATGTATCAAGTAAACTCGACACACTACTCGTCTATGGTCTCGAAATGATGTAAAATCCAAGTTCTAAAGCTTACAATACTACCGGCACACTCAATTTATGGTGGATTTGAGTAAAATGGGGAAAATGAAAGGCTAAACCTCACAAATGAAATCAAGGGTTATAGTGTGCTCGGCTAAGGTCTATTCTAGTTTGGTGAAGAAAAACATGTCAAAAATTTTAAAAATGGCATAATTTTTCATAATAAACTAGAAAAACGGGCAAAATAAAGTTCAAGTTATAATTCTACTCACGTCCCCCCACTTGAAATGTACAAAGTCGCTTTTGTACGCAAACATGTAATAATAAAGGAGAAAAGTAGAATTGGAACGAGAACTCACCTGAAACTTGCTCCAAAAATGGTAGAAGGATCACGTTGAGAAGACATGCCTTTGCTTCGCCTCATGAGCAAACTTCAAATCCCTGAAATCACATCACTACCAACAAGTAGGGGTGTTATCGGGTCGGGTTAAGTCGGGTTTGGATTTTTTATCGGGTTGGGTTATCGTGTTATCGGGTCGGGTTATCGGGTTTGTCGGGTCGGGTTGAGTCGGGTTTGGATTTTTTAAAAACTCACCCGCAACCCGACCCGATAAGGAATCGGGTTATCGGGTTCGGGTGGTAGTCGGGTCGGGTGATTCGGGTTATCGGGTGACCCGATTAATAAATACATAGTTGTTCTTACTTGGTCTATTGCATTGTTGGAGCTTCATCAGTGACTTCAAAACAGCCAAAAGCCAGAAGAAGTTCTGCAGTTACCCATAGTTTAGGTTGTCTGGTATCCACCCAGGCCCCCCATCCTCAGTAGGCACTTTTGTTACAATTTGCTAATATGAAAAACTGCGCTCAACATGCTACTATTACTCAAAATTCAAAAAATCAATATAATTCAAAGGATTGTCGGGTCTTATCGGGTTGACCCGATAACCCGATGACATTTTTTATTTAACCCGAACCCGACCCGATAACACTATCGGGTTATCGGGTCGGGTCAAAACAACCCGACTAAATTTTTTGACCCGATTAGACCCGACCCGATTAGCCTTATCGGGTTCGGGTCGGGTCAACCCGACCCTACAGACACCCCTACCAACAAGCATGAATCTAAAAATAAAAAGAAAATAAAAACCTAACTCACTTTCGCAGGAATCACGGTTGCATTTAGCGTATGCAACAAGCCTTTTAAACCACTCGGTGTCCCGAGTGGACGAGTGAAGTCTCGTGAGGGTTTACAGGGAACACACCCACAAAGTTCATTTAAAAACTAATACAAGGTTAAGGTATGTAAGTTATTTGAAAATTAAAGTTTTTATGGTACAGCGGAAGATTACGGCGTAGACTCCTGAATTGAGTTACGTTGTAAGTAGTTAGACCCGAAAAAATTGCAGGTGTCTGAGGATGGTTACGGCGTAACCATAACACAGAGTTACGCCGTAGAAACTTTCTTAGACGAATTCCAGGAGTGAAAAACTCCGTGGTGCGTTTCCAAGCCATCATTCTTCCTCCAATACCTGCAAAAAGTTATAACAAAGCATACCAAACCAAACTGCACTACTAAAAATGAACAATAAGGATAATTCGGGTTGTCTACCAAAAAAGCACTTTTGTTTATTAACGAGTCTTTAAGTTAGACTCAAAGCCATGGTGCTTTATTGTTGCCGAAGGAATTGTCCAACCTCGTCTATCTCTCTCATTAGATTATGTCTTACCCATGCAACATTCGTTGTAGTACGAAGAAATTCCTTCCTTTCAATTCTCTGTACCATAGCAAACTTCTCTTAAGTTCCTAAATGGTACCTTGTAATTTCAAACTTCTCCGCAACAATCGGGGGTGGTCATTTGTAAGGTATGCCTAAAAGCTTACATCTCCGTAGTTCGTACGCTTCATCACCAGGATCTATGAACCCATCATACCCTTGTATATCAAGGTAGTCCATAATTCCATCCAAGTCATCATCGTCGGACTCCATCCCAGTGAACCATTCATCATCAAGCTTATTCTCGATAAGCTCACGTTTGCAACAGTCTTTCTCTTCACTCCACCTTGTTGTGTGCTCATTCCTATTCTCATCCTTTTCATCATTCGGATTCATGTCATTGTTTGGAGCGTCTTCTTTCATGCAACCGCTCCAAATCTTCTCTCTATTTGAAGTATCCACTTTTTTGTACCTGATTTTGATCCAATCATCAAAACCTAACTTGTCAACCCATGGTAATTCTCTTCATTCTTAATCATTTGTGGAGGTCCACAAATACTCATCATCTCCAATCCTTACTTTGCTACTTCCCCCATCACAGTCTTCATCGCACGGGTCACAAGAAGCCCAAATTGTGTCCCCATTAGTGCCTCCAATCCTAATGTTCTCGCACCAATGTTTTCTTCCATTTGTTCTTCTTATATCATCCTTTAGTTCACCTAAAGGACTTTTTATAACTTTGTTGTTAATGAGCTCCCTTTCATGTGATTCAGGGTCGTTCTTGGTGATAAGGGTTTCATTGTCATTGGAGTGGTTCAGGTTATCCCAAATGTTCCCTTTTGCCTCTCTATCAATCTTACCATACACGATACGTATCCAATCGTCGAAGGGTACTGTACCTTCCTATTGAAGGTTCCTTCGATCTTGATCATTAGTGGAAGTCCATAGATGGTTGTTATTTCCTAACCTAACTTCGTCACCCCCACCATCACATAGATCAATATTTGGGTCACAAGATGCCCAAAGTCGTATCTTTTTGCATGGTCCACCGGAATAGCTTCGCACCAATGGTATTTTAACTCCGCTTTCCTCTGAGCATCATTGCCTTCCTTCTGATGTTGAGCCAAAATTTTCGTAAGGGACCCTGTCTATTTGCTAGTCAAGGATGAGCTAACCATCACCTTTAGCTCAGGACTCCCTTCTACTAACACACATTTGGTATTTGGTGGCAAATGAGATTCCACCACGTCGGTACTTTGGTTACGTCGTAACTCATTGATAGAGTTACGGCGTAACTTATTTCTGTCTTCTATTCCAGCTTTATTTTCCTGCAAAACAATACTAGAAGTATCGACACTATTAGTTTCTTGGTGCTTGTGTGCTATATTATCAGGAGTTGTGTTTCTACTACTAGAGTTAAAATCCTTTCTCCCGTTCTCATTATTTTTTACCACACATACTGATCCAATTGGGTGGCACTTCCCACCTTCATCCATATTAAAAATGATTTTCTTATCATCAATTTTTAAAGCAATGAGTTTATTGAAAACATAAATTTCAGCATGTGTTGTAGCAAGGAGGGGTCTTCCCAAAATCAATGGTATTTCAAGATCCTCTTCCATATCAAGTATGACAAAATCAACAGAAAAAGTAAACTTATCAATTTTAACAAACACGTTTTCTACGACTCCCTTAGGTATACTAACCGTCCTATCAGCCAATTCTATTGTCATGCAAATTGGTTTAATAGGTCCTAAGTTAAGTCTCTTGCACATAGAAAATGGCATAATGCTTATGCTTGCCCCTAGATCGGCTAAAACATTACTAATAGAAAAATTACAAATAAAACAAGGGAGAATTCTTCCTTTGGAGGTAACTAGTTTTGAATGACCGCTGAACACCGGCCGTTTAACTTGATTTCTTCTCCTTCTTCCATTGAGCTCATCTTCTCAGGGGAGGGCTCCATTAGTGCTATGTAAGCTTCCTCCCCATCGTCTTCAGATTCCTGCTCATCCTTTTTAGACAAGTTAGAGAAATAATTAAGTTCCTCCTCAGAATATCGAAAATGGGTGGAAAGTGGTTATCCATCGTTGGTAAATATTGCTTTGCATGCTCCAGAATCTTTAGAGCAAATGCCATTCTCCCTCATATTTTGTTCTTGAACCTGATTTGTTAGCAACCTAATTTTAGTCTCAAGACTTCTAAGTGTCTCGTCATGAGCCTTGAGATTCAAATTTGTTCCTTCTTGAAAGTTCTTTAACCATTTTCTCACGCTCAGTTTTATTTTTAGAAGAATCTTCAAGATACTTTTGAATCGATTCTTCTAGGCTAGATTTTCTTTATCCAAGAGGAGGTCGGTTGTCAACTATTGAGTAGTAACCTTGAGGCCCTACACGGTATCTTGCTCCATTGCTGTTTCCTTGAAAAGGTCTACTTTCTCCATACTTGACCTCTTCAATTCTTTCATCTTCTTTGTTCAAGGGACAGTCTTTAGCAAGGTGAGCTCCTCCACAAGTTTCGCATCCTACTTGAATAGCATGCACATTTTCTTTTAACTTCTTCATATCCCTTCCTAGGCTTTCAAGCTTGTTGGTTATTACAAAAATTCCGTCCAAACTACCTCCAACACTTCTATTACTACCTCCATCATGCCATTTCTGTGAATGGTCCGCCGTGTCTTGAATAGCTTCAAGGGCTCGAATAGGAGTCCTCCCAGGGATCGGCCCCTGAGAGTCTAGAATTTGCCTAGTGGAAATGTTGAGACCCTTGTAAAAATATGTTGATCACTTGTTTCTTGTTAAGATCATGAGTCGGGCACCTGTAAAGGAGATCATTGTACCTATCCCAAGCTTGGTACAATGTCTCATCACCATCTTGCTTGAAGTTGTGAATTTCTTGAAGTTCCTTTTCCATCCTCGATGGAGGGCAATAGCGTTGAATAAATGCTCTCTTAAGGAGATCCCATGTGTTGACGGTCCCTGCGGGCAACGTATCGATCCACCTTTTTACGGCTCCAGTGAGCGTCATTGGAAAAACTCGGAGCATAACCGCATCATGAGAAACGCCAGGTATGTTGAAAAGGCTCACTTTGGAAAACTAGAAGGGGGGGGGGTTGAATAGTTTTACGTCTTTTTAATTTTATTATGAAAACCTTTGTTTACTTTTTAAAACGTTGATTCGATCTTATGTGAATTCAACTCTTGAACAATATGAACAAATATAAGTAAATGTAAATAAACAATGCAAGTAAAGTAAATGAAATGAAATGAAAGATAGAGATGGAAAGATCAAACCACAATGCACAGATTTATAGTGGTTCGGCTACAAGGACACCTTCCTTGCCCTACTCCACTCCTCGAGTCACCTACTCGAGAGTTCACTTCACTATGTCAACAAACTCCCTTGTGGCGAAGAAACCTTACACACTTTTGCTTACACCAATTTAACGACACAAAGCTAGATGTCGAGTCCTAATCGTAGCTAGAACCAATCTCACAACTTCTTCACAACTTATTCACAACTTCTTCACAATGGCTTCACAACTTCTTCACGACGGCTTCACAACTTCTTCACGGATACTTCACGAATTCTTCACTACGGCTTCACAACTTCTACACTAATTCTTTACAACACCACTACTTACTTACACTTTGATCTACTTATTACAACTACACAACACCTTATCAAATTCTTTACACAACTACAAAACAATATGAATTAAACTACAATACTTCTTCTCTAGTTGTTGAAGGAGTATTCTTCTTTTGCACTTGGATGGTGGAAGCTTGGATCACTTAGAAACCAATGCTTAAGAATATATGATCAAAGGATTTAGAAAGATATAAGAAGAGATTTAGAACAGAAGGTTTTGGGGTGCAAAAGGTGAGGAAAAAGTCCAGGAATGAACCAGTATTTATAGGCAAAGCTGGGGGGCTGATGAGCGTGGCTGGTCCCCTTAATTAGGGGGCCGGTCCCCTTAATAATTAAGGGGGCCGCCTAGTTAATTAAGGGGGCCGCCCAATGTATCCGTTGCCCAACTTTGTCTTTTTGTGGGAAAGGTTTTTCTGAAACATTTTTGCCATTTTTGGTTAAAAATTTGAATTCATATATTTATAATGGATTTAATATATTTACTTAATACCAAAAATGATTTTCTAAAAGATATAAAATGTTTGTGTTATTTTATAAAAAATCTAGTGATTAAGAAAAAATTCCTTTGATCGTATAATGCATTAGGCATTTGTTTATTTCTACCTTAAGTGATTAAGTTGTTAAAATAGATTTTTACAACTAAATACTTGTTTACGTCATAATCTTTCATTTAATGATTTTACATTTTGTGATTATCAAAACGTAGAGATATCGAAAAATATTAATAACGTGTTTAGGCATTATTTATATCAACACTCACGATGTA
This sequence comes from Artemisia tridentata subsp. tridentata, assembly GCA_021014915.2. Classification (NCBI taxonomy): domain Eukaryota; kingdom Viridiplantae; phylum Streptophyta; class Magnoliopsida; order Asterales; family Asteraceae; genus Artemisia; species Artemisia tridentata. The sequence continues at coordinate 279,371,241 of CP139505.1, read as the reverse complement.
CAAGACATTATCAATATGTTCATGTGCATCTTCGGTCTTGCTTCCGGAAAAGGGGTCTTTTCTCAACTCCCGCATGAACTGGTTCTTGATCTCAAACTGAACATCAGCTCCAATAACCTGCCTAACCACACTAGGCCCTTGTTCTTCTCGTGTTAAAGCGAGGTATTCATTGAGGGTAAGTGTATCGATGTCAACTTCACCCATAGTACCTGAAACTAAAGAAATAGAAATCGTGAGATGATGAAAAACTAAACAAAAATTTAAAACTTAAATAAAATCCTTAAATAGCTCCCCGATAGCGGCGCCAAAAACTTGATGCATAATTTCTGACCAGGTTTTACTATTTATAATTTCTCGTCTACCTAAGGTCTACCTATGCACTAACGGGCAGTGTACCCGGTCGTGTGTAGTGTAGTAATCGGTAAATCCGAGGTCGTCCCAAGAGCTATGAGTGCGGAACTAATCTAAGTTCTAATGTCACTAATTTTAAAGGGGATTTTGAATAGATTAATAATTAAACTAAAGAAATGAATTAAAATGAAAGCAAATAAAATAGATGAGATAATCAGTAGGGAGAAATGTGCTAGCCTAATTACTAATCTTGTTATGCCATGATTAAGTTTTCCTATTAATGTTTTCTATCGCTCCATGTGGGGGTAAATATCGCCAAAATCCTTGGGTAAATTCGTCTAGCCTATATTCCATAGGTTCCTATTGCGTAACCATATGATTACCAGAGTTTGTGGGTTAACCTATGTCGTAGTCATTAAGTACCAGCTACAATCTAGACTACTCTATGAAACCCGGCCTCTCGGAACTTAGGTTCCCCCTAACTTCTTAAGTGTCTCCATTTGGTAGGTGATCCTATGGTCAATTCACACGCAAGATAGTGGTAGTGTTATGGTCAATTCTTACCACTACTCGCAACCTATTTCACTAGGGTCCTATAGTCAATTCTCCTAGTTTCCTAGATACTACCAAACATTAATATTAATAAAAATATTACTAAGATTAGTAGACTACTCCTAGTCTTTGTCTTTTTTTTTGTCCCGAGCCCAAACCAAACGCATCACCATACTCCCGGCACACATTTTCTCTTGCTTTTTCTAGCCCTTTTTTTCCTTTCTTTTTTACTCAATCCACCGGGAATTGGCATTTGGATAAACTTGAACGCTTTGAATAATAGCGTTTTCTTTGACGCCTCTTGAATAGTTTTCAAGGTTTCTTGTTGAATTTTTGTGAGCTGCTCATGGGTTTCATCACTCGAATATTGGACGAGGTCGCATCTGATGAACTTGCACTTTTTCGGCTAGTGTCATGACATGGTGGTCAGAGAATTTGGTCGTCTAGGAATATTGTTTCCATATTCGGTTTCGAGTTTGGGTTGATTGGAGCCTCGTCTTAGTCAAGATTTATTGAGTCTGGGATGTCGTCAAATACCCGTTTATGGCACCAAACTCAAACCAAAACTTTGGTTAACCTATGAGTACATGCCAACATTTTGTATTTATGTTTCTTTTAAATTGTTGCATGAAGTGCTGCTTGGCAACGTCCAAAACGACTTTGTCATCGGCACTGCTTTGTCGCGGGTTATCATACTTTTTGTGATGGCCCCGAATATCTTGTTGTCTTTCTGTATTGTGTTTCATTTTCTCGTTAGTTGATTTTTGGTTCATTTTTCATCAACTAAATTCCACACCTACGGTAGCCCGACAACATTCTTCCATTTGTGAATTTCCTAAGACTAAATTATCAGAAGCGCCTAACCATCGTTCTGACAATATCTAGCATTCTTCACCAGTCCATCTAATTTAATTACTTTTTTGCTTCGGTTGGCCTTGACCTTGGTCTCATCCTCGCCTTCTTCTTTAACTTCGACATCGAGTGGTGTTGCGACATTTTGGTATTCGGATTGGATTTAGGGTGTTGTTGATTTTGGGAGTATGGTGACCTGTATTGGGGGCATTGAGACGAGAATGGACAATATTGCTTTTATTGATAAAATGGTTGTAAATAAGGATTGACAAGTGGTATGAAATCGCCAAACCACGGAGCAATATTGCTTGGTGAGGGTGTGAAAACAATAAAGAACTTATGGACACATCATTTGCTATAAGTTCGTTTGAACCGTTTAAGGACTCAAGGTTGTTTAGACCTTGATCTAGGGTAAACTATGATAAGCATAATGATAATATTGGCGAAATATTCAAATGAAAGAATCAATACTATCACAACAAGGTTTTGTCAAACTTTCTCTTTGTTATAAAATCAACCCCAATGCTATGTGATCAAGTATAACACGATTACAATCTAATCAGAGATCAAAGATCCTTGAGGCTAAACAAACCTAACAACATCAGACCCCTTGTCTGATGTTCCCACACACACTCACTGTTTGATGTTTTACATTTGTAACACACTTTGTGTTTTGAGTTCTAAGCACAGTAAAACACTCTGGTGATTAACTTCTAACAACATTGGTGACTTCACAAAAATACTCTAGTGAAGCTCACTTAACTTCTTAGCTAAGATCTCCCTTTTATAGAACAAAGGAGATCATTACAAAGTTTGATAAGTCTTGTCTACTACTTGCTTGTGTGTGTCAGTCATTAAGATACAACATGTATCTGTGTTTACAACTTGTTTGACTGAACACATATGAAAGATATTATCTACCGTATATAATTGACTCTTATACAAAAAATATCTTTTTCATTCTTATCCATTAAGCAGTAGTATGAGTCACTCAGTTATCCATTCAGCAGTAGCTTCTTTGCACTAGCAGTACCAACTGCTATCTTCTTTTTACAAGCAGTACTAACTGCTACCTTCTTTAAACCAGCAGTACTAACTTAAGTTAGTACTGCTCGTTATAACCTGAGCAGACTTCAACAATACACTAGCAGTAGAATCTTTTTTGCCTAGCAGTTGAATCTACTTGGTGTATTTTGCTTATCTTTTCAGTAATCCTTGTGTTTCATTCTTCTTGTTTTTGATCATCAAATCTATGAAATATATAAAACCCAACAATCTTCCCCTATTTGATGATTACAAAACAAACACATTCTTGTACGAATTTCCCTAGACGAAGTAGAGAAATTGAGATAATTAAATCTCACCATGAATGAAACAATCTGTCTTCCCTTTAATTCATGCCACCACAATATCTCTTCCCCTTTTTGTTATCAACAAATAGAGAATATTAACAGTAAAAACTTGGTGTAGCATATAAATGGTTAACTATCTGAACATTTAAGCTTCCCCTGAAATCCATATGTTAATCATTTGAATCTCCAATTCTGTAGGCTTTTATGACTGATGAAGAAAAACCAACCATTACTAACTTGATGATGAAACAGAATAAACCAACCTTGTGTCTTATGTCTTATACTAAAACTGACTTCGTACATTTACGCATGTATAGAGAGACCTCAATCTCTTGACAATAAAATCATCTCCAACGAGACACTGAGCACTACAATGTAACTCCTTTAAGTGTTTGTCAATTCGTAGTCACTTGAACGAACGAACAAGTTACCTTCTCACAAAAGGTATAATAAAATACAACCTTGAAAAATTCCACTTCATCTTCTAATAAGTAACAAATAACCTTCTTCTCCAATGAAAATAAAAACAAGCCTTTAGTATTTTAAGAACATAAACCAACTCTCTTCAGTATGTGATTCTTCCCCTTTGTGTGTGTAAACAGAGAATTCTTTGAAAGAAAACCAAAAATTCAATCATACCTCAACTGTTTCTGCAGCAGTTTTCAATGATGCATATCTTGCCATCTAAAGCTTAGATTGAAGATCCCTCCAGTGAGAATATACCTTGATATGCCAAGAACCTTCAACAAAAATTTTAGCCCGATCCAATGATTAACGAATGAGCTATAGCCTTTGCAAAACTGCTTTGTAGAAAGTTGTGGAAAATTTAAGCAAAAACGAAATTTTCTTCTTTCTTCTTCTCTCTTTAACAAAAACCTTGTAAAATCCTAGATCGAGAGCCCCCCACTTTGATACCATTTGTGAAAACTATAAAGAACTTATGGACACATCATTTGCTATAAGTTCTTTTGAACCGTTTAAGGACTCAAGGTTGTTTAGACCTTGATATAGGGTAAACTATGATAAGCATAATGATAATATTGGCAGAATATTCAAATGAAAGAATCAATACTATCACAACAAGATTTTGTCAAACTTTCTCTTTGTTATAAAATCAGCCCCAATGCTATGTGATCAAGTATAGCACGATTACAATCTAATCAGGGATCAAAGATCCTTGAGGCTAAACAAACCTAACAACATCAGACCCCTTGTCTGATGTTCCCACACACACTCACTGTTTGATGTTTTACATTTTTAACACACTTTGTGTTTTGAGTTCTAAGCATAGTAAAACACTCTGGTGATTAACTTCTAACCATACTGGTGACTTCACAAAAATACTCTAGTGAAGCACACTTAACTTCTAAGTTAAGATCTCCCTTTTATAGAACAAAGGAGATCATTACAAAGTTTGATAAGTCTTGTCTACTACTTGCTTGTGTGTGTCAGTCATTAAGATACAACATGTATCTGTGTTTACAACTTGTTACTGAACACTTTGTCTAAAGATATTATCTACCATGTATTGTTGACTATTATACACATAATATCTTCGTATACTTATCCAACCAGCAGTAGAATACTTCAATAGTTATCCACTCAGCAGAAGAATCTTCTTCACTAGCAGCAGCATCATTCAGCAGTAGAATGTTTAACGCTAGCAGTAGAATCAAATGCACTAGCTGTAGAATGATACTTAGAGTATTTCTTTGAGCAGAACTAATCTTATGAACATGTAATTTACAATACTAATCTTCAGAACATTTAATTCCCAACAATCCTCCCCTAAACATGTGATTTCCCTTAATCAACATGTTTTCTGAATTAAATGAGGATTGTGAAGATCTTTCAAACACTTCTTAGTCAGACCCTTGATCTGAGCTTCTCTTTGTTCTGTAAGACTAAATATCTTTCTCAGTAACTCATCTGCCATTTTATTTTGACTTCAACAATATTAGTACCAATCTTCAAGCTTCAAACAAAGCCTAAAAGATAGTGCAATTTCCTTGAATGGATGAATTATAAGAGGCAATGGTGCTGTGTATCTTGGATGCTTGTTTCAACAAGTGAAATCATCTATCAGCATGCCTTTGCAATAACTGAAATTGAAACTGAAAGCTCCTAGATAGAACTTTCTCCGTTTGAAATGCTTCATCCCTTCTAAATATATATAATACTCCTGAATCAGCTTTGTTCTTGTCATTTTCAACCTCCATGTCATCATCTTGTATGCTCTTGTCTTTTCATCCCTTACATTTGGTTTATCTTCTTTCCTTGGGCTTTATTTCCTCCCCTGAGATATTTCCTCCCCTGAGATGCAAATAACATTTTATCCTCCCCTGTTTGGAAGATCTCTCACCATCATCCCATCATCATCTGATCTACCAATGTGAACTTGTTTTCAGACAATGTTGTACATGTAGCCATCAATTCCTTAAGAGTTTATGTGCTGCCCTCATCACTTCTAGGTGTGTTAACTCCTATGAGAGGTGATTCATGGGGCATTGACTCATTATCCATCAATGGATGGTTTTGCTGAGTCCCTTTGAAAAATCCTTTTTAAGAAACTTTTGACTTAACAGTATGTTCATGATTTTATTATAGAAAAATCATACTGCTTTCAACCATTTTGAAGGGATCAAGTGTGTAACAGACACTTAATCAAGATTTCGGTTTAAAATAACCTCTGGTTGTGTGAGAACCAATGTTTTTCAGTTATAAATAACTGCCTGTGTAAAGATAAACCTATTCAAAAGGCTTTCTTGACAGGGTTTCCAGCTCATAGCAATTGTTACCTCTAACACAAGTGTTAGATTCACTTTTACTAGCTGTTCTTTCTATCAGATGTCCTTAGACTTGCTCATTAAACTTAAAAGTATAAAATGATAGAAAGTGAGTTGAATCAATTACTATCTGATCAACTGAACCATCAATTCAATGTGAAATATCATAATCAGATTTCAAGAAATAAGTTCTAAGGGATCAGTTAACTTAGGAGTAAACTATTGTTAATAAATTCCCAAACTCAGTCCATCATAAACCTATTATGTCAGCAACTGATATCATCATTCTGCTGCTTCCATTTCACTTGAAACTTCCTTTTTGTTCAATGTTCATACCTGAAAATGTTAGTCCAAAACCAAGAAACAAAATGCAAAGCATTTGTCTTATAGCAGTATCATAGATATGACTAACAAAATGAACTTAAACAAATAAAAATTTGTACTAGCAGCACAAACTTTTCACTAACAGTAGTAACTTATAAAGCCAGCAGTACAATCAAAAATTTATATACAAAAACACATAGTTTTAAATCATTGAGGATTAAGCATCCCAATACTTGCTACCAAGTACTGAAACCTTCCAACATCAAAAGCTTTTGTAAGAAGATCTGAAAAGTTGTGATCAGAATGAATTTTAAGAACTTGAATCAACTTTTTCTCATTACAATCTCTAATAAAATGATGTCTAATTTCAATGTGTTTTGTTTTAGAATGTTGCACTGGATTTTTAATTATGCAAATTGTACTACTATTATCAATATGTATGACAGTGTTCATGAAATTGTACCCATAGTCAAGAAGTTGGTTTTGAAGCCATAGGACTTGACCACAACAACTTTCAGCATCTACATATTTAGCTTCAGTTGTTGAAGTAGCCACAATTGTTTGCTTCTTACACTGCCATGAGATAAGTCTACACCTAAGGAATTGACATCTTCCAGTTGTTGACTTTCTGTCCAAGCTAGCACTTGCATAATCACTATCTGAAAATGCTACCAAGTCAAAAGGTGATTCTCTAGAATACCATAGACCCAACCTAGGTTGACCCTTGAGATATCTAAAAATCCTTTTGACAGCTGTTAAATGAGAAACCTTTGGAGTTACTTGAAATCTTGCACATGCACAAACAGAGAACATGATGTCAGGTCTTGATGATGTGAGATACATCAAAGAGCCTATCATAGATCTGTAAGTGTGTACATCTACATGTATCTGTGTTTACAACTTGTTACTGAACACTTTGTCTAAAGATATTATCTACCGTGTATTGTTGACTATTATACACATAATGTCTTCGTATACTTATCCAACCAACAGTAGATTAATTCAATAGTTATCCACTCTGCAGTAGAATCTTCTTCACTAGCAACAACATCATTCAGCAGTAGAATGTTTAATGCTAGCAGTAGAATCAAATGCACTAGCAGTAGAATGATACTTAGAGTATTTCTTTGAGTAGAACTGATCTTGTGAACATGTAATTTCCAATACTAATCTTCAGAACATTAAATTCCCAACAATAAGTTCTTTTGAACACATCATTTGCTATAAAGAACTTATGGACACATCATTTGCTACAAGTTCTTTTGAACCGTTTAAGGACTCAAGGTTGTTTAGACCTTGATCTAGGGAAAACTTTGAAAAGCATAATGATAATATTGGCGGAATATTCAAATGAAAGAATCAATACTATCACAACAAGTTTTTGTCAAACTTTCTCTTTGTTATAAAATCAGCCCCAATGCTATGTGATCAAGTATAGCACGATTACAATCTAATCAGGGATCAAAGATCCTTGAGGCTAAACAAACCTAACAACATCAGACCCCTTGTCTGATATTCCCACATACACTCACTATTTGATGTTTTACATTTGTAATACACTTTGTGTTTGAGTTCTAAGCACAGTAAAATACTCTGGTGATTAACTTCTAACCACACTGGTGATTTCACAAAAATACTCTAGTGAAGCACACTTAACTTCTAAGCTAAGATCTCCCTTTTATAGAACAAAGGAGATCATTACCAAGTTTGATAAGTCTTGTCTACTACTTGCTTGTGTGTGTCAGTCATTAAGATACAACATGTATCTGTGTTTACAACTTGTTTGACTGAACACATATGAAAGATATTATCTACCGTATATAATTGACTCTTATACACAAAATATCTTTTTCATTCTTGTCCATTAAGCAGTAGTATGAGTCACTCAGTTATCCATTCAGCAGTAGCTTCTTTGCACTAGCAGTACCAACTGCTATCTTCTTTGCACAAGCAGTACTAACTCCTACCTTCTTTGTACCAGCAGTACTAACTTAAGTTAGTACTGCTCGTTATAACCTGAGCAGACTTCAACAATACACTAGCAGTAGAATCTTTTATGCCTAGCAGTAGAATCTACTTGGTGTATTTTGCTTATCTTTTCAGTAATTCTTGTGTTTCATTCTTCTTGTTTTTGATCATCAAATCTATGAAATATATAAAACCCAACAGAGGGGTTGCTCGATTGAGGAGCGGATAAGGAATTAACCACTGAACGTATGGGATTGTTAGATATAGTTTGAAAGAAATCGTTAGATTTTGATTGAGTGGGGGGTTGTGTTTTCTAGGGATTGTTGTAAAAAATTGTTGAAAAATAAAGTGTATTGTATATAAAGCTGGTGAAAATATAGCATATTTTATCAAGCTTTTGCTTAAGGTTAATGTGGTACTTCACCCATATCCCATTTGTACTTAGTATTTGTTTTTGGTGTTAATATTTTTTACCGAGGTAACTCTTTACCCAAAAAAGTTGGTGAAAATATAAGAGTTGTTGTTGGATCCCAATAAGCTAATAATAAGAAAATGTGATTCAGTGTGTGAAAATACACCATGAAGTGTATGTGTTTTATATATTGAAATGAGAGAGTTTTACACAAAGTGATTAGAAAGTTATGAGAAAATTTGAAAAGGAAGGGGTATTTATACTTTTAGTCTCAGTTAGAAAGAAAAACAATTGGTAGTCGAAAAAGATATACATTATGTCAACTTTACCACAAAGGGAAAATGTGAAAAAAGTTGTCATTGTCATCCAATGATTAGGGTATTTATACACTTTCAATTATTGATGACACTTTTAGTCCCTAGTACATAGACTATTACAAAAATAACAAAACTAATCCTAGACTATTAATTGACTATTGTTACTGATAAGGATTTATTTGATACCTTTTTAAGGAGTCATTTAAGCCTAAAATCGAGTAAATATGATTAAATATTGCCTCAAATAGTTTCTTTTTTTTTTATTTTAGGTACTTGGGACGAGAATTCTAGAAATCGGCACTTTTTGGACGTATTTGGGCGAAAAAGAGAAGAAAATGACGAATTCGCGAAAACCCATCAGAAAAGGGAGTCTGACGGCGTCACATGCCACAACGTGACGACGTTACTTGTTATTTATGTTGAAGGAAAATTAACACACGTCGCTTCAGAGATTTTAGAAGATTTACAACCTGACGGCGTCAGGTGTATTTTAAGGAAGGATTCACATTTTAAGATAACAAGAAACGGCCCAGAACATGTACAAAAGGACGGCGTCAAGATAGAAGGTGACGGCGTCAGTGGCTACTACATGACGCCGTCAGAATGGAAACTTGCACAAGACGAAACTCTAATGGCGGCGAGCTGACGGCGTCAGGACTAATAAGCTGTCGCCGTCAGAGTTGTAATCCTATATATATTTTCGAATGTTTTTCATTAAAAAGTGTGACACTTTGGAGGACAAAACCCTAGACGATTTTGACAGCTCTTGTTAGGCTTTTCAGCCTTTTTCATCCATGTTTAATTGAAGATAAGTTATTCATTTAATCATTAAATATGCCTATGTATTGTTTGATTACTTGTTTATCTTTTCGTCCATCTAATGTGCTAGCTTAAGTTTAATTGTGTTTGCTTAGATCTAGTGAAACCTAGTTGTTGAATATTGATTTGTTGTCTCTTGTTTAGTTGATTGTTTCGCGTTAGGCTAAGAAAACTGGCTGACCTCTTATATGTAACTAGGTTGAACGTCTTAGACAACGCAACCGTAGAGTGAACTATTGGTTTTTCTCGTTGTATTTATTGTGTGAATTGCGGCTTGTAGATACTAGGAAACTTAATGGATTTTAAGGGATTTAGGGGAGACTAATGTTCATAGAGTTGGGGACTTCGGTAACTCCCCACAACCAATATTAAGGAATACAATGCTTCAACTAAAACAAGGACGTGGCAATTCAACAAATCAGTAGGAGATAACTAGGGAGTAATTAATTCTAAGTAAACACGTTTTTCCTATCATAAGATTTCACCAAATTTACTTTTTCTTGTTATTAGATTAATTTTAGTTTTATAATTAGTTTTTCGGTTAGTTTATTAGAAACTAATTCCGCCCACTCCTTCGAAACCGAGATTTTACTTGCTTTCATAAAATATAAAAAATACAACAAGAATCATCCCTCACCTCTAGACCTATCTCGTCATACATCTTGACCTTTCCAAAACTATTGCAAGACTAGTCCCCTAGAGAATGATCAATCCCCCGGACTTACCTATACTACACTACAACGGTCAGGTACACTGCCTGGAGGGTTGTAAAACTTCGTTTTGAGGTCTTACAAATCTCGCATCAGTTACCTTCATTTACAATTTGATGAACTCAAATAAGTACATTTTATTATCATCATTTATCCTATTTATTTGACTTGCTTTATTATATTATATATGAGAATTGATACGTTAATGTTTACGTTTGTAATTCTCAGGTAAAAACAAGTATTATGTGAAACTTGGCGATTTTGGACTAATTATGGAGCAAAACAAGCAAGATGTTAAGAGTCTACTGAAATGTACAAGATCAAGATCATTCTGCTCCAGATACGCCGCAACATACTTATTACATACGGCGCATCACTATCAAGATTTCACAAGTTATAATCCAAGACGGCAAAGGACATGCGCCGCATAGAGAAATGGAGTTACGCCGCATCTTAAGGCGGTGTACGAATATTCCTGAATATATTAATCTTGGACCCCACGCGAAGTTAAGTCAATGCGCCGCATCTACTTATCCTATGCGCCGCATCTAACCCTCAGACAGAAACTATAAATACCCCAAGGCCAGACGAATTTCGGTGTTGAGCAAAGTTGGACAGTGCAAGATACCAGACGAATTCAGACGTATTAGCAGCACAAGACACACCCTAAACGAAGATACAAGAGCTGTAAGAAGGTCCTGCATGTATTCAATTCATTAAGTAGTTTTGTTTTATTGTATTAGTACACTTTAATTTATCAGGATTGATGGGCCGATTCCATGTGACTACGGAAAACCATGGGCACCCTTAAAATTGCTTTCCCATTAATTAAAGTTTATATGTTGATGTCTTTGGTGACTTTTATTAGTGCATTGATAACCTCTGTGTCTAGCTGAGCATTGCTTGGGTCGCCATGCCCCTTCCTCGCCTATCTATTCTAGCGTATACGAAACGTGGGCATCACAAATGCTCAATATTCTAGGATAGTGGGATAGACATAAGTGATCATTAAGGGTTTACTCGCCGATAAGATTAGAGCCAACGAGAAAGGGTTAATTACATACACTTCATATAAAACTAGCAATAAAACAAGTGACAAGCTACTTAATTATCAGGACAGGTCTTCTTATTGTCTCAAGTATCTATCTGTGTACGTGTGTGCTAATCACTGATTCGTGCTTATTAGTTTAGTTTATTATTTAATTATAACCAAACCGTGCCAGTCTCTCAGGCTGAAACCCCCCTTGTGTTAGATTAGGTTGTACAGCTAACTTAAGATATTAAAATACTGATTAGAATAACTAGATAATACGTTCCACTCTTAGTGATCGACACTCTACTTACCATTATATTCATACTGACCGGGTACACTGCTCGTTAAAGTGTGTGTTTTATTGATAAGTCGGCTAAATATAAATTTAAAACTTGAGTAGGCATTAATACTGCTAAAACCACAACGACATCACGCGCGCACCAAGCCTTTGGAGCCGCTGCCGTAGATATAAAAGAATTAGAGCAATACACACGCACATCAAGTTTTTGGCGCCGTTTCCGGGGACTGAATTGTTATTATCTGTTAATTTGATTAGTATTTTAATTAGGTTTTTCTTATTTTTAGATTCTAACCACTAACTCCGTTTTATATTAGATAAATTGCATTCATTGTATTATTTGCATATTTTCTGTTTTGTGTGTTTTTATTTTCTTTAATTTTTGTTTCTTTTTTTTTTTTTTTTTTTTTTTTTTTTTTCTTTTTATTTTTTCTGCATTCTGCTATCGTTGTACTGAGCTGATACAAACGATACGGCGCATCTGTTTTCACAGATACGACGTATTGCGTTTAATTTTTATAAAATACAACACGTTTACTAAATTCGAGTACGACGCATCTTTCCCCAAGATACGGCGTATTCTGTTTTTAATAAGAAATTTTTCTAAACCCTAACGCCATACGACGCATCTGTTTTTGCAGATATGGCGTATTTATTATTTTAATTAAAAACAGTTTTCGAATTATTAAACAGATACGACGCATCGATTTTATCGATACGGCGCATCTTCTGAATCAAAAATCTTGTATTTTGAAACGTAACGAAAATACGGCGCATTAGCTTTTGTTAATATGACGCATTTAATTTTAATAAATATAATCGATTTTTGATAATTAAAACTGATACGGCGCACTCTAATCTAAAAGCGGCGTATCTATTTTTTGAATAAAAGTCTGATTAAATTTTAACGATTATAAGATACGGCGTATCCAACTTTCTGGATACGGCGCATCGTCTGCAGATATCAGCGACTTTTATTTTTCGTATTCCGTTTTCGTTGTTAATTTTCTGATATATTACTTTCTTGAACATACCCTACTGATGCTTTTGTGATAGTTTCAGGAAGTGCATGACCAGGAGTTCAACTAAGAACTTGATTCAACCTTTCGAAGATCCTGAACGAGCCCTACGTTCGCTTAAAAGGCTTTTCAACACAAAAAGCTTTGAAATTTCAAGTTCGTTCGAGCTTGATTACTTTTCTGAAGAGAACGAAGAAGAAGAAGCAGAAACAATGGCTGAAAACACTACTATGGAGGAATACATGAACAATACCCGTGCTGATTATAGTTCAGGAGTTGCTAGACCAAAGTTTGATGAAAAGTCAAAGTTTGAGTTGAAGGGTCAGTTTCTCAAGGAGCTAAGAGAAAATGCTTTCAGTGGAACAGAACATGAAGATGCTAATGAACATGTTGAAAAGGTCCTCGAGATTGCAAATTTGTTTACTACAGAAGGAGTCTCTGACGATCAACTTATGTTAAGGATCTTTCCAATTTCGCTAAAAGGAGCTGCTAATAAGTGGCTAAGGAATGAACCTGCTAGTTCAATCACAACATGGGAAGATTTGAAGTGCAAATTCCTGAAAAGATATTGTCCACCTGCTAAAACCGCTAAAAAGATGGAGGCTATCAACAGTTTCAAGCAAGAGCCTGATGAAACTCTTCATCAAGCTTGGGAACGATTTAAAGACTTGTTGATGAAATGCCCTCAACATTATCTAAGTCCAATGCAGGAGATAATATTGTTCTATCAAGGATTGGACGTGCCTACTAGACAAATCTTGGATGCTAAGGGAGCTGTGCCTCAAATGAGTGCAGCCAATGCTAGAAAAGCTATCCAAGAAGCTGCTGATCATTCTCAAAAATGGCACGACGGAACCTCTACTAGATCTAAGAGCAGCACTAATTTTGACGGGTTTGATGCTATTCAAGCTCAATTGGATAAAATTAGTAGAGAAATGAAGAAGCGTGATGAGAAAGTTTATGCTGCCCAAGTTGGATGTGAAAAATGCGAAGGACCTCACTACACTAAAGATTGCCCTAACAAGAATGAAAGTGAGACATTTGAAGAAGCATACTACACACAATTTGGACAACCATTCCGACCTTCAGGAAGATTTAGGGAAGCTACTCCGGGATACTATCAAAAGAACAACTTTAATCCCACTTATCAAGAAAGGAGGCAGATTTTGGATGACACTTTAAAGCAAATTATGGCCGATGTTGCTAAAAGACATGAAGAAAACACTGCTATGATCAAAGAAATCTGAGCCTCAACGGATACTATAACAAGAAATCATGGACCTTCGATCAAAGCATTGAAACAACAAATTGGACAAATGAGCAAAGTTATTTAAGAAAGAGGATACGGAAGTTTACCTAGCTCAACTGAAACCAACCCAAGAGATCATGTCAAGGCCATAAGCACCACTGAGGAAGTCACGCCTAACATTCCTTTTCCTAGAAGATTGATGAATGGTAATGATGCTGCAAGGCCCGAATTTTTCTTTAATTCTTCAATCAGTTTAAGGAGATTACTAAAAGAGAAGACGAAGTTTGAAGAGGAGATCAAGGCTACAATGAAAGAAGAGAGCTCTGCAACCGACTTACTTGCCCTGCCTCATAAAGAAAAGGACCCAGGAAGTTTTACTTTACCTTGTTCAATTAATGATTTATCTTTCAATAATGTATTAGCTGACTTAGGAGCTAGCGTTAGTGTTATGCCCCTTAAGACATTCACTACCCTAGGACTAGGAAAATTAGCACCAACTAAGTTGCTTATTGAATTGGCTGATAAAACGGTAAAACGACCTGAAGGGATTGCTAAAAATGTGCTAGTTAAGATTGAGAAGTTTGTTTTCCCTGTAGACTTTGTTATATTAGATATGCCCGAGGATATTAAGATTCCTTTAATCCTTGGAAGACCTTTCTTGTCTACCGCCCATGCTAAGATTGATGTGTTTAAAAGAAAAATCTCATTAAGGGTAGGGAAAAATAAACTAGTCTATAAGTGCCAAAATCCTGCTAAAAGCATAATTAGAGGCATCTATGTGCTAGGATTAAGAGAACGTATGGACCTCGATCTTGAAGCTAGGCTTATGGGAGAAACATTGATTCAAAACAACTCAACTAATCCTAATCATGAGAACTTCGAGGAATTTATTGACCTTAATGTACCTACCGAACTTAGGCGCGATATTGTTAATGATTCTGATGATGAGTGGTATGATTGCGAAGTAATTAACAAACGTAGGAGAATAGTTGAGAATACAAATTTGAATAATGATGTGTTTATTGAACTACCACCCCACCTTGCATATTTATGCCTATATAATAATAAGAATTTCCCATCTATCATTTTGTCATCTCTGCCCGAAAGGGACAGAACTTTGTTTATACAGATATTAAAGAAGAATGGCGTGGAAATTAAGGAAAAGCAAGGAGTGTTCAATATTATTGGACTGACGATGAGGGAGCGCGATGCTTCCGACTCTTTCAGTGATCGGTATTAAGGAGCTGAACGTGAGTCTAACTTGAAGACTCTGGAATAAAGACAAGTGCTGACCGGGAGACAACCCGGAGAATTTTTACATTCTGTTCTGTGTCGAGTCTGTCAGACCTGCAGAAGATACGGCGCATCTCCATCCTAAGATGCGACGCATCGCCTGCACTGGTCATATCTTATTTTAATTTTCTGCATTTTTATTTTTGACTTTAAAACTTTCTGTCAGTATTTTAATGCGGCGCATCCCTGGTTAAGGATGCGACGCATCTTTTATTCTGATTCGTATTTATTCCAGGCTCGATACGGCGTATCTTCTTCCATAAGATACGGCGTATCGACTGACCTGATGATTTTCAGTTTTAATTTTTTATGTTTTATTTTTACTAACTACTAATGTATTATGCAAGTTTGAACCTTCTTAACTCAGGTGTGTTAAAGTCTTAATGGTATTATAGATTCCTGCATTCTTGTGGATACATCATTTTTGAAGCTTAAACGTTCTCATCCACAAGAAAGTTGATTTTTGCTCTTATACAAATGGAGGATCATACAGAGCAAATCTCAGGGGAGTTTTTCTGTTCTAATTCTTTTATTTTCCAGTTTTTAACCTTTGACACAAACAACGAGGACGTTGTTTAACTTAAGTGGGGGGATTGGAGAATTAGAACACTTACTTGTCCTAAACTTTTTCATAATATGCTTAAAATGCGCTTAATATATCAAAATTTAAAATTTTTAGCATGTTTTTGTTTAAAGTCTAAATTACATAGCTGCACACATAACATTATTTCCAAAAATTGTGAACTTTTCAAAATTCACAAATCTATGAGTGTGCCGGTGACTTGTAAACTTTAGAACTTGGCTTGTATACTATTCGAGACCACCATAATAAGTATTATCTATATAATTGGAGTGACTTGTCTAAATTGGTAAATTTCTATGATTACACCCAAATAGCCTTTATATGTTATGTGATATTAACTAACTACACTGGTTAGTTAACCCCCGTATAAACCTTTTGTTACTCTCACTTTTAGAGTAAGATACCCCTAGAAAAACCCTCAGAGTCATTCCTTTCGTTTCTTACACCTTTGTTATAATGTTTCGTTACACCCTTTCACCTTAGCCTACCCTGTAGATTAAAATCCGTGGTTGGTTAATTGCTTTAGGCAAAGTGTGTTTCCTTACATTACATGTGTTCGCGTGCGTAATTCATTATCTTTGGTTGAGTCGGGAAATTGCACAATGCAATTGATATGAAAGTAAATACTGTATATCTTTTAGTTTATTTTTCGTGTGTTTACTACTTTCGCTATTACAGTTATTTCTGAAAGTATGAAGAGTATGAAAAAAATTATCCGTAAAAATAGTGATAGAAAAGTTGTGAAATTTTACAGATATGTTAAAAAAAAAAAAAAAAAAAAAAAATCGAAAAAAGTAGAAAAGGAAAAGAAAAAGGAAAAGTTGGAAGTTTGTTTTAACCAACTTATGTAAAGTTTTGTATTAAGTGGGCGATATCACCACTATTTGTTGTATATTATATTTATGGATTGAATGGGAGTTGGCCGTTATGGGAACGCCAACTGAGGTTATTCTTTGATTGAGATCTTGTTGAGTATAATTCGTGTCTACCTAAAGCGTGTGTTTCAAGTGTTAAAGCGTGAGTTATTCAATGATATGAGTCTTATTCATGGGATGGTTGGGAAAGTAATTTACCACACTTAGGATTTTAATTTATCTGTTTTGTTTATTTTTCATTTTACACCAATTTATATCCCAAATATTATCCATACCCTATATCATTCTTTATCCAAACCTTTGATTTATTGAGATTAGGGATTTGAGCAATCTTAAGTATTGATGAGTGTCTAAATACTCATCATTTTTACCTAATCTGAGCTGCCAAAACATTCAAAAACACTCAAAAATGCATCATAATACTGAAATTATCTCAGAATTGTGTTTTATATGTTTCAGATGCAAAATGTTTAAAAACAATTGAAAAACGAACAAAGTTTGCATAATTGGCAGTTTCAGTCCCTCAACTTTCAAAAGTTGTCAAAACTAGTCCCTGGTTATTCAAAACATTGAAAAATTCACCAAAGGTCCTTTTGAATCACAAATAAACATATATAGTCCTTTGGTGTGAAGTTTCATAAAATTACAAGTTTAGTCCCTGAACTTTGCAAAATGGACAAAAATGGTCCCTGGGATTTAAAAACTTTGAGAAAAATAAATATGGTCCTTGTGTTATTGTTTTGTGGCAGGTTTAATCCCTTGAATATATTTTGGAAAGATGACAACTCGGCCCCTCAAGAATGCAAGAATTACAAGTTTGGTCCTTGTGCTTGTTTAACTACTAAATCCGGACCATGCTTTGTTTATTAAACCCAACACCAAAAATAATAAATCCAGTCCAATCCTATAACAAATACCCAAGCCCAAACCAAAAATCCAGCCCAATCCCTTATACTGAGTTTAACAACTCAGTCAAACCCAAAGTTTGACCCTTCCCTTTCCCACCATACCGCTTAACCAAAACCACCCTCCAAATACCACCATTATCCACCGCCTTCTGACACACCCACCACTCCCCTCATCCTCAACAAGTTACCTAACACATCCAAACACAATTAATGCTTCCTCTCCACTCTTTCCCATCATCTCAGACCCATTTTCCCACTATCTCTTTTTCCCGCCAAAAGTGGAATTGGACGGCTAAGATTAATTGAAGTAATCCAATGGTGGGAAAAGACTCGTAGGAAGGTGCAAGGAAGATCCCAGATATGTATTAGTATAAATAGTAGGCTTTGTAAGCCAATTTTGGCAAGTAGATAAGTAGTTAATTTTAGTTAAATCGCAATTTTCAATTTCAAGTATCTCTTTTGTAATTTCAAGTTAAGTCATCAATATAAGTTTGTTTCAGTTGTTTCATTCCAGTTTCAAGTTACTTGTACTCAAGTTCAGTTATATTTAACTTTCAAGTTCTATTGTAAATCGTATAAGCTACAAGCTCATTTAAAATCTATCAAAAGCTCAAATAAACCTTGCATTAAGCTTATAAAAGCTCTAAATAGCTTTTAGTAAACTTAATTAGTGATAATTAGTTCTTAATTTCGAATTCGAATCATAGTCAACGAAAGTCAAAGAATTAGCTTATAAGCTATTCTGGATCAAACAAGCTAAATTGGTGGAAGCTTTTGGTTTAGTGGCTTCATGGGAAGCCCATAGGTTGTTCTTGGTTCATTGGTTCTTTAGTTTTCAAGCAAATCGATTGTAAGCTTTTCACAAGCTTTGTGCTTCATTTCATAAGTTACTGCTTTAAGTGTTATTTACTAGCTTATTGTTATTATTATTAGCTTATCATTAGTTTTAGATCATATATATTCAGTTCATTAAGTCTTAAATAGCATTTCACTCATTTTCATCTTAAAAACTATATAAAAGCCAAAAATTAAGCTAGCTTGTTGAATCAGTTTTCTGTGTAATCAAAAGTCATTTTCATAAGCTAAAATACTCACTAGTACCATTAGAAGTCCATTCGTAGCTTGTTAGAACAACCTCAGTTCACAAATACCAAAACAGTCTCATAAGAGACTGTTTGGTTCAGTCATTCTCACTAGCCAAACACCCTTGTTACTGCTCCTTGACACCAAGCCCAAGTTTGAACCAGCTTTTAGAAGCCCTAAGAAGCTATTTTTACTAGTTGATCAGCCCTATAGCAAGTTGTATCCATTTTGAACTCACTATGTCGAATTTGAACTGTCAAGAGCTCATACAAGCTCTCACAAGCTCTAAGCTTGTTCCGACCATATTATTGGTTTCTTTGAGTTCCATTTTAGTCACTTAGCTAGTTCCTAGATACCCCAGCCCACTGCACAAGTGTGCACAAAAATAGCACCAACAGTTCAAGTAACTGCATATAGCAGTCACTTTGTGACTTTTTAGAAACTTTGTGAATTTTTAAGTCTCACCACATAAGCTCTTTCGACCCGATTCTTTTTGATTTATAAACCCCACTAGCTCGTCTACATAAGGTAATTTTGTGTCGATTTTTAGACCACTCGAAGGCCACTAAAATAGCCCTCGAACAGACCTCTATCGCCTAGGTGCAGGGCATAACCCCTAGCAGACCATAAAAGTTTCAAGCTTCTTTTGAGCTTTTAAGCTCTTAAGCCTGGTGATTTTCTAGCTTCTTTAAGTTCATTAGTCACTACTCAAATCCTAGAAGCTCATTCGACAAGCTCATAGCTTGTTTCGAAGCTTTTAGATCATTCGAAGTTTTCTAGTTCACAAAATAAGTTTCAAACTCAAACTGCAGTTCATAAGCCCTTTTTACCAGCTTATTTCGTGAGTAACAAAAGTAGTCCCAGTTCAAAAAGCTCATATTATTAGCTTGTTAGTAATTTGCAAAAAGAAAAATCAAAAATAAAAAAGGTTAGTAAAAAAGGGTCCATTGTAGGTTTCGAACCCTCGACCTCTTGATCACAAACACACGTACTCAACCACTGGGCTACCACTCGTTTTTATTTAAATCTATATACCCTTAGATATTTAAATAGCATAATACAGTTTAGTATTAATAAGCTTTAATAGCTTATCAGCTTATTTAGAGCTTATCCGTATAAGCTAGTTTTCCCATTTTATTTTTATCACCTTTGTAATCACTTGTAGTATTTATATAAAAAAGTTTCGTAATTTTTAGAATAGTTTTGCTATTTTTAATCTATTTATTTAGTTTAATTAGTAATTAAATTATAAATAAAAAATATAGAAATCAGAAAAATATAATTCCAATTTTCATAATTTTCTTTTGTTAATTTTAATCCAGGAAAAAATATAAAAACATTATTAGACCTTAAGAAAAACGAAAACAGAAAAATAGTGATAGCTTCTATTTAATAGAATTTATCTTTTTAGAATAATCAAGCAATATCACAATCATCAATCACTCTAATCCTAGCTTTTCACAGTTGCCCATTCACATCTCGTTGGGAAACGATCCGGGTGATCACTTGCCTGGTTTCACACTACACACGAGCATTCGTTCTGAGGCTGTTTATCTTTTATCATTTATTACGGTTGACCATTCACAAGTGGTTGACTTGTGTGATAGAGAAATAAAAGATAGCCGGTTTGGAACGGATCAAATTTTGGCGCCGCTGCCGGGGAGGTTGTGCTGCGACAGTTGTGTGAGTTTTAGCGATTAGTGATCTGAGACCCTTCTATCAGAAGTTCCTATTTCCCAAAAACCATATAAAATACAAAAATATTTTTCTTTTCTTTTCTATATATATTATTATTAATATTATCATATAAAAAATAAAAAACACAAAAAAATAAATTCCGTTTTCTTTGTTAATAATAAATAAACAATAAAAAAATTACCATCGAAAATCAAGACTGAGTACTACCTAACTGGGGGTACGGCCATAATAAGTTCCCAAACCAAAGATTTAAAACTTTACCTTTGTATCACTTGTGAATATCGGCTCACCTTTGATTGATAAACAAACTCTAACGGAGGTTCTAGGATAGTCTGACATTAAATTGTCGGACTGAAAGAAGCGGGTTTTTAAGGAGCGTAATTGCCCACCTTTGCTTCTCCGCCACTCTGTGCGTTTATCATTTAGAGAGCTACCGTACGCTTGTTGATTGTTGGTTTAAGTTCACTTGTGTTTTGCTTCTGTCTTGTTTTAATTGGAATATTTTACTTAGTGCATGCGCACTCGTTCTTCCACGTCATCAAGCCCTTTACGTGAACTCGTTGAAATTCCGAGAAGACGTAATCGTAGACGTGCTGCCCAAATAGTCGAACCCGAGATTCGTACTGATCCCACTGAAAATATGGCAGACGAACGCACCATGGCTGAAATGCTCCAGGCACCCACCGAGGGTTATGGAGATGCCATCGTTTTACCAGCCATCGATTCTGATCATTTTGAACTGAAAACACATTTGATTCAGCTCGTGTCCACAAACCAATTTCACGGTTTTGAACGAGAGGATCCTTATGCACACATTCGTTGGTTCAACAAACTGACCTCTACAATCAATTACAAAAATGTGCCGCAAACAGTGATCAAATTGATGCTATTTCCATTCTCACTTGAGGGGGCAGCCCGAATTTGGCTGGATAAAGAACCCCCTCGATCCATTGAAACCTGGGAAGATCTCGTTAAGAAATTTGTAAATTATTTCTTCCCTCCATCAAAGACGACTAACCTAAAAAATGAAATTGCTGGTTTTCGTCAAGGTTTTGATGAAAATTTCGGAGAGGCATGGGACAGATTTAAAGATCTCCTAAGAAAATGCCCACATCACGATTTCAATGTGTTACAACAGATAAATACGTTTTATAATGGGTTAACCCAAAACGATCAAGATGCACTTAACGCAGCCTCCGGTGGCAATATCTTGAATCGTAAACCCAGAGAGGTGGTTGAAATTTGTGAAAATAAATCAAAAGTTCCTATTTCTAGAAACAAAGTGAATGTTCCTGTCACTCCTACTGCTTCTTCTTCATCCGGTAACTCCTCAGAGTTAGCCTTCCTTACAGATTCAATGCGTTGCATGATGAAAGAAATGAAAGAATTAAAAAGTGAAATTCATAAGCCGGAACAAATCAAAGCAATAAACAAAGTGTGTGAAACTTGTGGTGGCCCACATGCGTATTTTGATTGTCAAGCAACCGATGCTTCTCTTTACCCAGCTCCCGTAGCTGCAGTAAACCCAAATCAATACCGTCCGCATGCTGAGACTCAGTACCGAGCACAGAATGCTATGGTCCCACCTGGTTTTCCACCCGTGCCAAATCATAATAATCAAAATCGCTTTGTTCAAAATCAGGGACAAAATTTCCACAATTCCCAAAATTTCAATCAAAACCGAGGTCAGAATCAGGGTAATTTTAACCGTGGTCCAAATTTTAATCAAAACCAAGGTTCAAACCGAAATCAGACGTCCTCAGATGAGTTGCTTATGCAATTCATGAAAACCCAAGAGGAAACAAATAAGACACAATGTGAGACAAACCAGTTATTGGTTGCCCAATTAAACCAGATCAAAAAGTCTTTAACTGATATACCTTCTACCTCGGGAGGTCTCCCAAGTAACACTGTTACCAACCCTAGGGGTGAACTCAAAGCTGTCAGTACACGGAGTGGTAAATCTCAAGTTGGATTCAAGGTGATAAAGGACCCGGTACTTCCCACTAACAATGGAAGTGCTAAATACGTCCAACCTTCGGTCATCCAACCTTCAGTCATCCAAAAATCTACACCTACAATTGCTCCTCAGCCGTCAAGAATCGATCCTAATCTTTCACGATTTACGGTTAAAAGTTTGTCAACCAAACTTAGTGAGCAAAGATCAGCCAGATATTATTCCGAAATGCTCAATGCTGTTCCTGTCAGTGTACTTGATGACAGTGATGATGACGGAGATACCACTTTCGTCAAAGCTATCACCACTCGGAGTGGAGCTTCTTATAAGGGGCCAGCTGGCCCTATTCCTCCTCCGTTGTTTGAAATGGAGAAAGAAACGGAGGATACAACGGACAAAGTGCAAATTCCAAACCCACCAAATACAACACATGTCCAGCCTCCGATTGTCCAGAAAAAGAAATCCAAACCAGGAGTTGTCTTTGAATCTGTAGAGACTCTTGAAGTCATTGCCCCTAAATCCAAACCTCACATTCCTTACCCATCGCGCTTAAATGAGCAAAAGCTCCGTGAGAAGGCTAGTCAACAAAATGATAAATTCTATCAAATCTTTAAAGAATTACACTTTGACATAAGCTTTGCGGATGCTACTATTCTGATGCCCAAATTTGCAGCAGCAATCAAACACTTGTTAAGCAACAAGGAAAAACTGATTGAAATGGCTAAAACTCCAGTAAATGAGAACTGCTCAGCGGTTATCTTGAAAAAGCTTCCGGAGAAGCTTGGAGATCCTGGAAAATTTCTACTACCTTGTGTATTTCCGGGAATGGTTGAATGCTATGCCTTAGCAGATCTAGGTGCAAGCATCAACCTGATGCCTCATTCAGTATGGAAGAAACTTTCTCTTCCGGCTCTTACTCCTACCTGCATGACTCTTGAGCTTGCAGATCGAACCATAACTCATCCCTGCGGCATTGCCGAAGATGTATTTGTGAAAATAGGAAAGTTCTATTTTCCAGCTGACTTTGTGGTTGTTGATTTCGATGCTGATCAAAAGGTTCCTCTAATTCTTGGAAGAGGATTCCTAAAAACAGGCCATGCTCTTATTGATGTATTTAAGAATGAGATCACCTTGCGTGTGGATAAGGAAGCTGTTACCTTTAATCATGATCAAACTTCAAAGTACTCCTCTAATTATAATTCTGAATCGGTTAACCGAATAGATGTCATTGACATTGCTTCAAAGGAGTACTTTCCAGAATGTGTTGGTTCTTTTCATAATTCTGTGAGTGGGGAACCCACCACATCTTCTCAACATATCATAGCAGACTCTTCCCCTTCTCTCACTTCGGTTGAGAGAAGTGATCCCTTTTGGGATGAAGTCGATGCTTTTCTCACTTTAGATAGTTCACCTCCGCATGAGGTTGATGATAACTATCTTGATCCTGAGGGGGATATTCTTTTTCTTGAAAATTTGTTAAACGAAGATTCATCTTCCCCTCTTCCACCAAAGCAACTTCATAAAAAAGAAATCAAGTCAGTTGAAAAAACTGATAAATTTCCTGAGATCAAGTTTAAGGACTTGCCTCTTCCACTTGTAATTCTTGAGGAGGAAGTTCTTGTCTTAATTGCTATTCAGATCTCTCTTCTTCCCTTCACCTACCCGGTGATTTCCCCTATCTTTCACTCATTCGGGAGTGAGGATATTACTTTTGACCCCGGCATTGTCCATCTAACATTGGTTTAAATGCCGGATTTCCTGGTCTCTTACTTCCCCATAAACTTTTAAATTGCTTTTTCTCCCGGGCTGTTCAGGAACCCTTTATTACAGTTGACCGTTCACAAGCGGTTAGCTTGCGTGATAAACCTGACTGTTCGGGAGGAATCAACTCAATTCGGGGTCGAGTCAAGCTAGCGACTCGGTTAATAAAAACAGTAGCAAAATATGGGTTTTCACCCATGTCTCACCTTAGTGTGGGGGAGATGCCCCACATGTTGTAAATATGTTCAGTCAAAAAAAAAAAAAAAAAAAAAAAAAAAAAAAAGAGGGAATTTGCATGCCTTAACGGCTTAAATGCAAATTAAATAAAAATAAAATAAATAACTATATGAAATAAAAGGCTATTAGTATTTCCCTTTCACGTTCTAAGTGTTGGTTTAACAACCGATTCTGTGAATATTGAGGGCAATATTCAGTTCTAAGTGTGGGGGGGAATTCTTGCGAATTTGACCAAATGTATCATCTAGTACCCCCATTTTAGCCAAAATTTTAAAATTTTTTTCTCACTTAGAACGCAATAAATGGTTATCAGTCCGCCATGTCTAACCCACATAAGG
Organism: Artemisia tridentata subsp. tridentata; assembly: GCA_021014915.2. Lineage (NCBI taxonomy): Eukaryota > Viridiplantae > Streptophyta > Magnoliopsida > Asterales > Asteraceae > Artemisia > Artemisia tridentata. Next base: position 279,346,466 of record CP139505.1, on the reverse strand, counting down.
ATTGGCTAATCCGAGAGCAAACGGCTCTTGGTAAAGATGTCTCAAATCCGTTGATGGCTTGCAATTTGCCCAAAATTGTATGGTATTCGACTCACCATATCTTCATAAGTGAAGAGTTGGCTAGCCCGCAAGGTTATGGCTTGTGGTAAAGGCAGTAAAAATCCATGATTGGTAATCAGCTCACCAAAGATAATAGTGATAATTTATCTAAGAGTTGGCTAGTCCAGAAGCAAACGGCTTCTGGTAAAGACAAATCAAAACCGTTGACAGCTGATGGTTTGCTCAAAATCATTTGGTTATCATTGTACCAAAGTTCTTACTTGAACTGAAACAATTGGCTACTCCAGAAGTAATGGCTTTTGGTAAAGAGTCTTTCAAATCCATTAAATCTTCATAAAATATTGCTAGGGACTAGCAATAGTTTAGTGTGGGGGATTGATGAGTGTCTAAATACTCATCATTTTTACCTAATCTGAGCTGCCAAAACATTCAAAAACACTCAAAAATGCATCATAATACTGAAATTATCTCAGAATTGTGTTTTATATGTTTCAGATGCAAAATGTTTAAAAACAATTGAAAAACGAACAAAGTTTGCATAATTGGCAGTTTCAGTCCCTCAACTTTCAAAAGTTGTCAAAACTAGTCCCTGGTTATTCAAAACATTGAAAAATTCACCAAAGGTCCTTTTGAATCACAAATAAACATATATAGTCCTTTGGTGTGAAGTTTCATAAAATTACAAGTTTAGTCCCTGAACTTTGCAAAATGGACAAAAATGGTCCCTGGGATTTAAAAACTTTGAGAAAAATAAATATGGTCCTTGTGTTATTGTTTTGTGGCAGGTTTAATCCCTTGAATATATTTTGGAAAGATGACAACTCGGCCCCTCAAGAATGCAAGAATTACAAGTTTGGTCCTTGTTGCTTGTTTAACTACTAAATCCGGACCATGCTTTGTTTATTAAACCCAACACCAAAAATAATAAATCCAGTCCAATCCTATAACAAATACCCAAGCCCAAACCAAAAATCCAGCCCAATCCCTTATACTGAGTTTAACAACTCAGTCAAACCCAAAGTTTGACCCTTCCCTTTCCCACCATACCGCTTAACCAAAACCACCCTCCAAATACCACCATTATCCACCGCCTTCTGACACACCCACCACTCCCCTCATCCTCAACAAGTTACCTAACACATCCAAACACAATTAATGCTTCCTCTCCACTCTTTCCCATCATCTCAGACCCATTTTCCCACTATCTCTTTTTCCCGCCAAAAGTGGAATTGGACGGCTAAGATTAATTGAAGTAATCCAATGGTGGGAAAAGACTCGTAGGAAGGTGCAAGGAAGATCCCAGATATGTATTAGTATAAATAGTAGGCTTTGTAAGCCAATTTTGGCAAGTAGATAAGTAGTTAATTTTAGTTAAATCGCAATTTTCAATTTCAAGTATCTCTTTTGTAATTTCAAGTTAAGTCATCAATATAAGTTTGTTTCAGTTGTTTCATTCCAGTTTCAAGTTACTTGTACTCAAGTTCAGTTATATTTAACTTTCAAGTTCTATTGTAAATCGTATAAGCTACAAGCTCATTTAAAATCTATCAAAAGCTCAAATAAACCTTGCATTAAGCTTATAAAAGCTCTAAATAGCTTTTAGTAAACTTAATTAGTGATAATCAGTTCTTAATTTCGAATTCGAATCATAGTCAACGAAAGTCAAAGAATTAGCTTATAAGCTATTCTGGATCAAACAAGCTAAATTGGTGGAAGCTTTTGGTTTAGTGGCTTCATGGGAAGCCCATAGGTTGTTCTTGGTTCATTGGTTCTTTAGTTTTCAAGCAAATCGATTGTAAGCTTTTCACAAGCTTTGTGCTTCATTTCATAAGTTACTGCTTTAAGTGTTATTTACTAGCTTATTGTTATTATTATTAGCTTATCATTAGTTTTAGATCATATATATTCAGTTCATTAAGTCTTAAATAGCATTTCACTCATTTTCATCTTAAAAACTATATAAAAGCCAAAAATTAAGCTAGCTTGTTGAATCAGTTTTCTGTGTAATCAAAAGTCATTTTCATAAGCTAAAATACTCACTAGTACCATTAGAAGTCCATTCGTAGCTTGTTAGAACAACCTCAGTTCACAAATACCAAAACAGTCTCATAAGAGACTGTTTGGTTCAGTCATTCTCACTAGCCAAACACCCTTGTTACTGCTCCTTGACACCAAGCCCAAGTTTGAACCAGCTTTTAGAAGCCCTAAGAAGCTATTTTTACTAGTTGATCAGCCCTATAGCAAGTTGTATCCATTTTGAACTCACTATGTCGAATTTGGACTGTCAAGAGCTCATACAAGCTCTCACAAGCTCTAAGCTTGTTCCGACCATATTATTGGTTTCTTTGAGTTCCATTTTAGTCACTTAGCTAGTTCCTAGATACCCCAGCCCACTGCACAAGTGTGCACAAAAATAACACCAACAGTTCAAGTAACTGCATATAGCAGTCACTTTGTGACTTTTTAGAAACTTTGTGAATTTTTAAGTCTCACCACATAAGCTCTTTCGACCCGATTCTTTTTGATTTATAAACCCCACTAGCTCGTCTACATAAGGTAATTTTGTGTCAATTTTTAGACCACTCGAAGGCCACTAAAATAGCCCTCGAACAGACCTCTATCGCCTAGGTGCAGGGCATAACCCCTAGCAGACCATAAAAGTTTCAAGCTTCTTTTGAGCTTTTAAGCTCTTAAGCCTGGTGATTTTCTAGCTTCTTTAAGTTCATTAGTCACTACTCAAATCCTAGAAGCTCATTCGACAAGCTCATAGCTTGTTTCGAAGCTTTTAGATCATTCGAAGTTTTCTAGTTCACAAAATAAGTTTCAAACTCAAACTGCAGTTCATAAGCCCTTTTTACCAGCTTATTTCGTGAGTAACAAAAGTAGTCCCAGTTCAAAAAGCTCATATTATTAGCTTGTTAGTAATTTGCAAAAAGAAAAATCAAAAATAAAAAAGGTTAGTAAAAAAGGGTCCATTGTAGGTTTCGAACCCTCGACCTCTTGATCACAAACACACGTACTCAACCACTGGGCTACCACTCGTTTTTATTTAAATCTATATACCCTTAGATATTTAAATAGCATAATACAGTTTAGTATTAATAAGCTTTAATAGCTTATCAGCTTATTTAGAGCTTATCCGTATAAGCTAGTTTTCCCATTTTATTTTTATCACCTTTGTAATCACTTGTAGTATTTATATAAAAAAGTTTCGTAATTTTTAGAATAGTTTTGCTATTTTTAATCTATTTATTTAGTTTAATTAGTAATTAAATTATAAAAAAAAAATATAGAAATCAGAAAAATATAATTCCAATTTTCATAATTTTCTTTTGTTAATTTTAATCCAAGAAAAATATAAAAACATTATTAGACCTTAAGAAAAACGAAAACAGAAAAATAGTGATAGCTTCTATTTAATAGAATTTATCTTTTTAGAATAATCAAGCAATATCACAATCATCAATCACTCTAATCCTAGCTTTTCACAGTTGCCCATTCACACCTCGTTGGGAAACGATCCGGGTGATCACTTGCCTGGTTTCACACTACACACGAGCATTCGTTCTGAGACTGTTTGCCTTTTATCATTTATTACGGTTGACCATTCACAAGTGGTTGACTTGTGTGATAGAGAAATAAAAGATAGCTGGTTTGGGACGGATCAAGTATCGTAGTCGTGGATTCGGCTATGTATTTATGATTTTGTCGCCCTTTTTGATATAATATTATTGGTGAAGATTACTTGGTCCTATCTTTAGCCTATTCGAGTTAAGGATTTGAGCAATTGCAAGTATCGTGGTCTTGGATTCGATCATGTATTTGTGATTTTGTCGCCCTTTCTGGAATTTGAGATCGATAGAGATTAAAAAGGATGATTAACCCTTAACCAACAAACCCTTTTTACCGCTTTAGACTTGTTATTCCTTAGCTTTAGTGGGGGAGATGCGTATACTTGCCAAGCTTATGATAGAATATTCGTCACGACTGGACAGTTAAACGATTAGATTTGCTTTTATCAAAATATTTTATTTTATCTCTAATTCGTTAAGTGTTTGGTTGTGCAATTACGACAAAACGAATACATGCTTTAATATAAAAATAAATCCTAATATCTTTTAGGATACATTTTCATAAGATTTATTCTAAGGTTTACTTGGGGACAAGTAAAGTTCAAGTGGGGGGATATTTGATGAACTCAAATAAGTACATTTTATTATCATCATTTATCCTATTTATTTGACTTGTTTTATTATATTATATATGAGAATTGATACGTTAATGTTTACTTTTGTAATTCTCAGGTAAAAACAAGTATTATGTGAAACTTGGCGATTTTGGACTAATTATGGAGCAAAACAAGCAAGATGTTAAGAGTCTACTGAAATGTACAAGATCAAGATCATTCTGCTCCAGATACGCCGCAACATACTTATTACATACGGCGCATCACTATCAATATTTCACAAGTTATAATCCAAGACGGCAAAGGACATGCGCCGCATAGAGAAATGGAGTTACGCCGCATCTTAAGGCGGTGTACGAATATTCCTGAATATATTAATCTTGGACCCCACGCGAAGTTAAGTCAATACGCCGCATCTACTTATCCTATGCGCCGCATCTAACCCTCAGACAGAAACTATAAATACCCCAAGGCCAGACGAATTTCGGTGTTGAGCAAAGTTGGACAGTGCAAGATACCAGACGAATTCAGACGTATTAGCAGCACAAGACACACCCTAAACGAAGATACAAGAGCTGTAAGAAGGTCCTGCATGTATTCAATTCATTAAGTAGTTTTGTTTTATTGTATTAGTACACTTTAATTCATCAGGATTGATGGGCTGATTCCATGTGACTACGGAAAACCATGGGCACCCCTTAAAATTGCTTTCCCATTAATTAAAGTTTATATGTTGATGTCTTTGGTGACTTTTATTAGTGCATTGATAACCTCTGTGTCTAGCTGAGCATTGCTTGGGTCGCCATGCCCCTTCCTCGCCTATCTATTCTAGCGTATACGAAACGTGGGCATCACAAATGCTCAATATTCTAGGATAGTGGGATAGACATAAGTGATCATTAAGGGTTTACTCGCTGATAAGATTAGAGCCAACGAGAAAGGGTTAATTACATACACTTCATATAAAACTAGCAATAAAACAAGTGACAAGCTACTTAATTATCAGGACAGGTCTTCTTATTGTCTCAAGTATCTATCTGTGTATGTGTGTGCTAATCGCTGATTCGTGCTTATTAGTTTAGTTTATTATTTAATTATAACCAAACCGTGCCAGTCTCTCAGGCTGAAACCCCCTTGCGTTAGATTAGGTTGTACAGCTAACTTAAGATATTAAAATACTGATTAGAATAACTAGATAATACGTTCCACTCTTAGTGATCGACACTCTACTTACCATTATATGCATACTGACCGGGTACACTGCTCGTTAAAGTGTGTGTTTTATTGATAAGTCGGCTAAATATAAATTTAAAACTTGAGTAGGCATTAATACTGCTAAAACCACAACGACATCACGCGCGCACCAAGCCTTTGGAGCCGCTGCCGTGGATATAAAAGAATTAGAGCAATACACACGCACATCACAATTCCTAACAATCTCCCCCAATGTAAAATAGTCTATTCTAGCATAGTCTTTGTCTTCACTTCTTGATATGTCTTAGATGCTTGGATGCTGAGAAGGAGATGACTGATGAAATCATCCTTGGGGAAATTTGTCTCTCTTTCTGATGTTGATTCAACTTTAACCTTGAGTAAAATTGAAGATTGTTATATCTTGTTCTTTATTTGTAACTTTGATACTTGATCTTGATCTTGGTCTTAAATTTTGAACATTGGGAGTTTCTGAAGAATAATCTATGACAGTTTGATGGAGCATGTAGAAGATTAGAGATTTGACAGATTGTAAATATTATTTATCTTTGCTTGTCATCTTTTAGGAACCTTGTGTAATAAGTATTGCTTTGTTAAGTTGTTATTTGTAGATACTTTGATAAACCATTGTCAACTTATCATCTTCTAATGTCTTCAATCATCATCTCTTGAAAGAATTCCCTGTTTATATGGTGGGCTCATTCAGTTTAGCAGCAGAATTTACCTCGAAAACTATAACGAATAATCTCCTACAATCACGATATGTTTGATGCACCGGATTGTAACACCAAAGTTTTACAATCCTCCTTGGCAGAATATCTACCCGTCATAGTGTAGTATAGGCAAGACTCGGAGGATTGATCATTCTCTAGGGGAATAGTGAGATAGGCTCGAATTGTATTTAAGATTAAGTCTAAGAGTGAAGAGGATATTATTTTTGGTCTTTCCAACCTCTAACCTACGAGGTAATCCCTCCTCGGCTCCCCAAGCACGGATTATAGTAGGCATCCAAGTAAAACTATGAGCAATGAAGGCCCTCGTGTGGGGAGTAGAAGCGGTAGTCAAGTCTATAGGTGGTGGCGAGGTGAACCGTACCCTATTCCAAGGTGGTAAGGCAGCCTCGGCGATGGTACCTCTAGAGGGTGATGATGATGACTGTGATGGTGGTGGTGATAGTGATGGTGATGGTTATGGCGATGGTGATGAGGATGGTGATGGGGATGGTGATGGTGTCCCCTGGGGTGGTGTAAAACCCCAAAATTACCACAATCTGAAATGACCAAAATACCCTCTAATTTTGAAATTTTAAGAACTTATAAAATACGCTATAAATTAAAACTTGAGTTATATATCGTGTTATGACTCGAGATCACACAATATGAACTTATAACCTAAAGTAAAATACGAAGTGATACCAAGACTCTATGATTAACATATGGCACGTCTAAAAATTCCCATAGGCCAAAATTAAATAAAAATTTGTACACAACATTTTGGAAGATAAGTATAAGATATATGGCAAAATTGGAAGGTGCAAATCATCCTTAATTATCTCCAAATTTTTGGCTCAATCCTTCCCTATTTCTTCTCACCAAACCGTGTACTATACTCTTCACAACAAACCCTAAACCTTTCTCCCTATCTCATTTGTACGGAACAAGAGAAAACACCAAAACCCTAAACCAAATTTGTTCTAGGTCGACATCAAGAAGAGAAGGAGAAGAGAAGACTTTGATCATTGTTCTTGTTCTACTCGTATCACACATAAGGTAATTGAATACACACCTTGTTAATCTATTCAAATTGTTTGAACAAAATATATAACCGATCCATATTTTCTTTTGTTCTTTCATTCGGTCTTGATCAAAAGAGAAGAGAAGGTGTGTTGGTGATTTGATCATCTTGGAAACCTTTGTGTTCTTGTTCCTATTTGATCTAACCTAAGAGGTAACCTTAAAACCTTCGATCTATAATAATAATTCCGGATCCATATAAGAAAACTAATTTTCATGAAATAACAACTTTAAAACCCTAATATGTGAATCGACCTATGTAAAGTGTTATGAATTCGATTGTTATGAACATGTTTATGCTAGGTAAGAGTCGACCTAATATGTGTTTTGTATCATACATAATCGATTTGTGACAATATGTAAGTCATGGGAATTATAAACCTAAAAGATCGCACAAAATAATAGACCCAATTACTGACCAGAAATTTTAGGTCAAATTGATTCAATTGTATCTTAATGATGGTAACTTGTTTTTGAGTGTTTCTGGAGTCTAAAATTAAGTTTAAGAAAAGAGCTTTCTGGAAATATAAGCCTTGAAATTTTTAGAGGTCGGGAAGATACACTTTTTGATTTTACAAGCCCAAGTGTTAAAACTGGATTCGTATGTCTGGAAAAACAGTCCGTGTTTTTTATTTTTAATTTGCAAACCATGTCGAATTAGAGGATTCCCTTTTACAGGATTCATATTTCACATGTTTAGTAATTACTGGAGTTTTTGTAGATTTTTATAAATTATTTTGATGGGGTAAAGAAATACAAACTTTTCGTACGTAAAATCTGATCATAAATCTGGACGAGTTGGATTAAGGGATTTTTAGACTATAGTTATACTAACTAATAAATTCTGAGAAAATTTATGTGAATTATAAAGACATTTAAGTACGTGTGTATATTTTTGTGGATTTTATTTCTGAGTTCTAATGTGATTCATAAAATCGTCAAAACGTGACTAGTTCATACATATAAACTGTTAAGGGTTTAAAAAGGATTAAAAAGGTGCTATGTGTTTATTTTCTAAACTGAAGGGTTTAAATTTTCATTTTTCTAAACTAAAGGGCTTAACTTGTGAAAATATGTAACTTTAGAATATTTACATTTCATACCCTAATCTTACCATAATGACACTATAATCACTAAACTTGTTATGTTTGCATAATAAACCCTAAAACTTATGAAAACTACACTATGAACCCTAAACTTATATAAATGGCATTATGAACCTTAAGCTACTAATATAGTCACCTTTAATACCTTAAACTGATAAACTTGAATATTAATAACTAATGTTTCTAAATATGGAAACTTACTATTTTTGGAAAGTTGCTAAATATGGAAAGTCACCTAAAATGGAAAGAAAACTAAAATGAAACCTTTATGATTATGAAACCATGAAGCTTATAAGTAAACTTATGATTACTGTAGATCGAGTGAAGAAGGAGTGATCCCCTGCTTCTATTCATCTCATTGCTTTGATTTGTGTGCTTTGATAAGGTACAGATATTCTACCCTTTTTCAGTAAGGGTGTTTTCATCCTCATGACTCCTTGATCTTGATCTTTAATTCGTTATAAGATACCCTTAAGCCATTGCTATGATTCCCTGTACTTTGATTCATTCGTTTGATATGCTTCGTTGTTATGATGATCCATTTGACATTCGTTCATTATGACCCTTGTGATATGATACTTGGCATAATTCATTCGTTACCCTATGACATGAGTATTCGAATCACTTGATGCTTTGAAGGTTCAATTGATATTGTAACTGGATGTGAAAACCTTTCTTAATTGTATCATGGAAATGTTTTGAGAAAAACCATTTTTAAAACAATGTTATGAGCATGATGCGCTACCATTTTTATATAGAATCTTGCTAACTTTTATGAAAACTACTTTTAAAGACTACCTTTATGAAAACCATTTTAAAGATCATTTTTATGAAAACCACTATTAAAAGATTTCTTTAAATGAACCTTTGATAGAAACCTTTGAATTGAACCTTGCTATGAACCATTTGATTTCGAACCTTTGATTATGAACCCTTGAGATCCTATGCCTGATATAATTCCCTTATTTGATTCATGACTTTCATTGTATGATTGTCATTCTTATTGATTCATTCTGACATTTATTTAAATGTCTCTGCTATGCTATGCTTATGTTTTGCCATGCTAGTATGTTATTGTTGTATGCTATGATATGATAGATCTGTGCCTTAGCTTAACTAGTTGTGGAGGTACCATGACCATGTCTTTGATGGCACCTTAGACATGACACTCCCGTAGAGGTGTGATAGATCTACGGCGTTCCCCCTTATGATATGATATGATTTTGTGTACACTATTGGCCAACTTTATATATGCATGACCAGTCCAGTACTGGCATTCATATTTTGTTAGGGAGCGTATAGATGCATCCTAGGTTTATGTATGTGTATGTATGGTGACCAGGTGGTGTGTGCCTTACACTCCTTCTCACACTTTTAGTACTTAGAGGTCTCCCCTCTTCGTACACTTGTATGGCTTTAAGTATGATTTGACGGATTATGTATGTATGGAGTTCCTATGGCACATCCTTATATGAACCTTTCCATTATTTCATTTTCTCTCGATTCATTATTACTCAGTTCTCATGCATTCTTGATTTTTAGTTCTCCTTTAAATTCGTATGACTTTCATGATTATGCTTTCTTTTGGCATTCTTATTCCTATGTCGCTTATGCTTATTTACCGTTATGTTATGTTATATATATATCTGTTCATTGGGCTTTTTAAGCTCAGCCGCATTTCTTTCCATGCGGCAGGTTTTAGTTAGAAGGCTATACTTAGATTGCTATCCTGGATTTAGTGATGACTAGAAGAGATTTGCATTTCAGACTTAGTATTTTGTTATTGTTCTCATTGTAACCTTGTAGTTTCAGAATTTCCATTTGTAACCTTTGAAATTCAATTTGTATTATTTAAGTTGTGGAAAACTAGAAAGGGGGGGGGGGGGGTTGAATAGTTTTACCGTTTAAAGTTAATTCGCTTTGTTACTCCATGTTAATTCAAAGGAAACAATCACAAACAAGTATTCACACAATATATATGAAAAGTAAAGAGAGGAAAGATCAAACCACACAACACGGATGTTTATAGTGGTTCGGCTACAAGGACTCTCTTCTTTGCCCTACTCCACTCCTCGAGCCTCTAACTCGAGAGTTATCCTTCACTAAGAAACAAACTCTCTTCTAGGTGGAGAAAACCTTTACACGTTGCTTACTTCCTTTTCCGGTACTAAGCTAAACACCGAGTTCTACTTCAGGGCAGAACCAACCCAACGTTGCCTATACAATTACCGACACTAAGCTAGATGTCGAGTTCTTTCACAAGGGTACAACCACTCCCTACACTCTTTGTGTTTTGAGGACTAAAACACTAACCACACTCACTGAGATAAATGATACAAGTAATGATGTGTGAATTGCACAAAGATCACACAGTAACTATACTAAAGGTTTACACGTCTGTGTTGAACCTTGATGCTTAATCTTCTTTGCTACAAAAGATAGATCAAATGATATGAATGAATGATGTTAGTAATATGAATGAGTATGTACTTATGCTATATGAGTGATGAGAGGGCCAAGTGATCAGCTTGCTATTTATAGGCAAGCTGATAAACACTTGGCGGATCCGGCGGATCCCTTAAAAGGGATCTGTCCTTTATGTCGAAGGGATCCGTGTGTATGCCAGAGGTAAGACAGCTAAGAGATTTTCCAAATCTCTCCAATCTCTCCATATCTTTGTGTTGTCATATCAAGATCTTCCAATGTCAACTATCTTACTTGAAGATCTATCCAAGATATTACATGATCTTACCAAGATTACATGTATGATGCATGCCATGATGTCATTGTATCATTTTAGAAATAAAGTTTCCTTTTAAGGAAATAAACATGTAGATGTATGAAATGTATTTCCAAGTAAACTTGTGAAATGTAAAATGTGTTCTAAAGAGACTTTAGCTAGTATTTATAATTTGCTTAAAGATGTACTTTGTAATTGTCATTAACAAAACTAAGCAAAGATCGTAAAATATGAATAATGTTTTTAGGACGATATTTGTATTAACAATCTCCCCCTTTTTGTTGATAACAAAACATAAAGTATATTTTTGAGCAAAAGAATAAGTATAGCATGAGTTCTTTAAAATATAGATTAAGTTTGTTTTATTTGAGTTAAAAACTATTTTTATGCAAAAAGTGTATGTACTGTGATGATTCACAGTTATGCAAACTTAATCCTTTCTCCCTCTTTTTGTCGAAACAAAAAGAAGAGTTGCGTAGCGGAATGCGATTTTGAGAACTTTAAGAGCTCCCCCTTGTTTGATACTCCCCCTTAATGGAGCAACAAGGTGATGATGCATGATCCTACAAAACAAATTGTTAGAGTATGATATGCTCCCCCTCGATGTATACTCCCCATTACAAGAGTCCCAACGTATACATTTGAAGAGTTTGAGATGCTACAAGAAAATGTTAGTTGTAAATATCTTCAATGGAGAAGCATAGTGCATATGAAATGGTCATCCAAAAGGATGTTCAATCTAGTTGACTTTTAAAAGTCAAAATGTAGTGTCTGATCAAAATTTTATACCTAAAGTACATGATCAAACTATAATGTAGATTCCAAATAACTAAAATGTTAGTCACCTAAATAATGATAATATGCTATGTTGATCACTCATAAGCATGAAAACATCACATTCATTAATTGAAAATTATGTGACAAAAGTCACAAACATGATATGATGTTACATTACAAAATAAATCCTAAATAAAGACAACTACTACAACATCATCCTAGAAAGTTCCTAATAACGCTTTTATTGAGGCAGATGAGAGATTGCATTGAGACGCTCGAGAACATGGTTCAAGATGAACCTTATCTCATTTTGAAGCTCATGGACCAAAATGTTGGTCCTTTGGGCCAAGTGAGATGTTCTCTCACAATGTGCGCAATCATGACTTGAAAAACCGGGAGGAAGACTAGGCTCCAAGTTTTGTGGTGGTGGTGGTGGTGGTGGTTGGTTGTTGTTGTTGGATGGTTGTTGTTGTTGTTCATTGGTTGGTGGTGGTATTTGGAGGGAGTTCATGAGGATGTTTTGAATGTCCATGGCTTCATTTAGGCGGTGATCAACTATACCCGAGAGAGTGTAGAGACGGTTGAGCTCTTCACTAATCTCTTCTTGGGTTTGAGGCATATTCATCCACATTGCCTCGTCAATGGCAACTAGAGTGGATGTGGGTGATAGAGGTTGTGGTTGAGGTTGGGATGATGGTGCATCATGGTATAAAGGACCATGGATATCCGGGTAAACCAGGTGAAAAAGCATGGGTTGTTGACCTTCAAAGGTCAAGGGTGGAAGATTGGGTAATCTTGGTGAAAGTTCTTCTAAGTCATCAAGATGTGGTGATGTAGGAGGAGTCCTAAATAATTCCAAGGTTGGAGTTTGGGTGATTTTGGTGGTGATGGTGATCTAACAGGCTGTGATAGAGCCGGAGGTGGAGTAGTGGCTATTGGAGTAATGGTTGGTGGTGGTGTTTGTATAACAACATTTGATGGTGTTGGGGTGGAGAGTATAAGGAAATTTTCACTAGCAATGGGTGATGATATATTGAGAGGAGAATTTTCCTCAGATGAGGAGTTTGCTAAGTTGATAAAACAACAAGGTTTAACACTAATGCGGGCTGTTCTTCTTGGAGGTCTAGATGTGGAAGAGTTGTTTGACTTAGTCATGGTTTAGTATGATAGCTAAGATGTACAGGAGAGGAAATGGTTGTTGTGTGAAGTGATGATCCTAAAGCACTAATTTATAGGCAAAAGGTATATGAGTCTGTGTGTTTGGATTTGATGTGAATCCAATAGAGAATGTTGGTTCTAAATGATTTGGAACAAAAATTTGAGCAAATCACATCACTTAAGTCAATCCATAGAACTTATGTTGAGTAAGAAGAAGAAGATATGCAGTAAATGCAAAGGGGCAGTGGAAAATCCTGTGATGTGATGTACCCACGGATTTGAAGGATCCCTAAAAAGGGTTCCTTACTTGTAACAGAAAGGTAACTTACTCCTAAGATTTAAAAATTCAAATTTTGGTGGGAAATTTTGTTCTTAAGTTTCTAAGAATGTCTTAATCATTCTAAGAGTTATTAGTGATCAGTGAACCTATTCTAGAGAACACTAGAGACTAACATCAAAGAATCGGGATGAGTCGAAAAGTTTTAAGAATATGACTGTTATACCTGCGGATCCAAACGACGAGGCGTGCGGATCCTTAAATTGGGATCCACCTGATCCGCAGGTTGTAAACTGACGGAGTCAATGCTAACACTTGGCGGATCCAAAATAAGGGATCCGCCAGATCCGTCTGGCAAAAATGCTAAAACTTCACAGAGAGAATGTCATATTTCGCGTTTTTTGACGAAAACCCGAAAATTCTCTTGGAGCATATCTATCATCTAATATATAATGCAAAACAACTAAATATGATGATACTAACACATATTTAATCATAGATTAATTCGATCATATGAACTTACCTTAATAGGAGTTAAGCCAAACATAGGCTTACTCTTGGAAAATTGATAACACTAAGTGTTATCGACCTGCAAGGATTAGTTAGTTCACATACAATTCAAGTAGTATCATAACAAGTTAATAACATAACCATTCAACATAACATTGTCTAGAAACGATTAGTTCCAAACACTCCTATCAACTCAATTTCTTCTTCAACTTCTTCATACCCTTGTGAAGCTTCATGATCCATCGACCTAAATTCTTCACCATTCCCTTCATTTGACGATGCTCAGGTGATTCATTCTGAATTGGTGGAAGTTGTCTCAAGTACTCGGGTGGAGGAAGTCTTGAATTTGATAAGCCGTCATCGTCACTCATTGATGATGAAGATGATGAGGTTGGAACACGAGGACGTTTCCCTTTATCAAGCGCTACCCTATGGTCACTTAAGGGAGCAAAGGTGCGTTGGATCTCATCATAGTTGGGAACAAAGCCTAAGGCATTTCTAGGAATGGGTGCAAATGATCGATAAAGACGGGTTAAGAGCATTCCATAAGGCAATGCCATTTTTCCTTGAACCGGAATATCGGCCATTCTCTTGGCGATATAGTAAGCAAGATTGAAAGGCTGACGAGTTGACACATTGTACATCATGTGGCAAAGACAAGCATTGATGTGATCACGGTTTCCTACCGTGCACATGACATTGGCCCTTAAGACTTCTTCCAACTTCCTAAACTCAGGCTTAATCTCATTTTGCTCCATAGCAAATGGATCTCTAGCTACTTCTTTACCTCGATACATCCTAGTGGGGTTGTTCCTAGGAATGAAGAGATGCTCACGAATGATTTCTTTTGAGGCTAAAGGAGTGGCATATGGTGCCGTTCGTTCAAGATTTGACTCAAGAATGGTTAAAGACCATTTATCGGTATAGACACACGTTCCATAACTTGGAACTCCGAGGACCTCACCGAATTGATTTAAAGGGATGTTGTATTGTGTTCCATTGACACTGAAGCGAATGTTTATGTAACCATGATCATTTGACTCTAGAGTGACACTAGCATAGAATTCTAAAATGAATCGTGGAACTATTGGTTCATCGATATCAAGGAGGGAATCAAAGTGAATGGCCGCTAGTTGTTCCCTAAGATTGGTTCCTTCATAAAATGAGGACTCTACAAATCTACCCTCATGTACATAGTGTTTTTCTAGAGCTTTGAAAGTTTCAACTTGTTGTTCACTAAGTCCTTTGGTTTTATGGTGTTTAGGTAGGTAATTGATGGTGTGTTTGTGATCATAGTTGGTGACGGGAGGCATGATTATCCTAGACACGAAAAATATATATAGTTTAGTTGAAATTATCAAAAATATGTATGTCTAGTGTGTGCCTACATGGGGACAATGTGGAGGTGCGATTATCTCGACTCATTTTGATGCATGAAAATTATGTTTATGCAAGTTTTATAATAAAACAAGAGATAACCCAAACGCTCCCACTTCAATGTAGCTACATTTGAATGTACCCGAAAATACATATTAGTTATGTATTCCCTTTAGCATTCAAGAGACATGATGCAAGTGACGCTTAAAACCTAATGTTTTTGTATTTGTATGAACAATGTCCAAAAACCGTTTTTCCTAGTCGTGAGAATATTTTAGCAAAAATTTCTCATGGGGTTTTTGATGAATGATGACAATGTACTATAAGATGCAATTCCTAACTATGAAAAACATGATTTGTTATGCAATTTGGAAAGTATGCTTCATGATTTTTCAAGAATTATGCATAACCCCAAGGTTTGGTTTTGTGCATGAAATAGAAATCCTAGACGCAGATCAGGAGTATAAACATGATAAGGATACTTACAGTGATGTTTGGAGCAGAATTTGGTTGAGAACAATGGCTTAATTTGTGAATTTGGTGAAGTATGGGACGAATTCAGTAGGTGATAAGTTTTAGGAGAGTGATGAATAGTACATGGTGTTGTATATTTTATAATATATCAACCTGTGCATGTGACGGATCCGACGGATCCCAAACAAAGGATCCGCGGGATCAGAACACAGTTTTTTGGTTAGTGTTGAGTTTAGTTAAACTAAGGTTTACGCTACTGTCTATTCTAATCACTAGGTTCCATTAATCCTAATCCAAGTCTAAGGTAGTTGAAAGGTTCTCTTTTGAGAGGTTTTGTGAGGATGTCGGCAATGTTGTCCTCTGAGGAAACTTTCTCAATTGAGATATTTCCCTTCTGAACATTGTCGCGTAGGAAATGATGACGTATTTCAATGTGTTTGGTTCTAGCGTGTTGGACCGTATTTTTGCTGAGGTCGATAGCTCCTTTGTTGTCGCAAAGAATGGGGATGTTGTTGAGTTCGATTCCATAGTCAACGAGAGCTTGTTTCATCCACAGTGCTTGTTGACACGCCTTTCCTGCAGACACATACTCTGCCTCTGTCGTTGAGATTGCGAGGGCTGTTTGTTTCTTAGCGAACCATGAGGTGAGACAATATCCTACAAAAGTACAAATACCACTAGTACTTTTCCTATCCACATAGTCACCGGCATGGTCTGAGTCAGCATACACTATGGTTTCTACACCCGTTCCTTTGGGATACCATAATCCTACATGTGTAGTACCTTTGATGTACCTAAATATCCGTTTAAACGGCTTCAAGATGGGATATTTTGGGATCTTTTTGAAAACGTGCACATAGACAAACACTAAACATAATGTCCGGCCTACTAGCCGTAAGATAGAGTAAACTACCAATCATTCCCCTATATTTAGTGCTATCTACGGATTCATTTTCTTCATCCTTTGTGAGTTTGGTTTCGGAGGACATAGGTGTTTTCATTGGTTTTGAGTCTTCAAGACCAAACTTCTTAAGCATATCTTTGATATACTTTGATTGGTTGAAGAATATCCCATCTTCTAATTGTTTTATTTGGAGACCTAAGAAAAAGTTTAGTTCCCCCATCATACTCATTTCAAACTCATCATGCATGATTTTTGAGAAATCATCACATAACTCTTGACAAGTTGAACCAAATATAATGTCATCCACATATATCTGGACGATGATAATATGTGATCCCTTATTCTTGGTGAAGAGAGTGTTATATGCTAGGCCCATGGTGTACTTATGGTCAACTAAGAAGGTCTTAAGTCGATCATACCAAGCTTTTGGTGCTTGCTTAAGTCCGTATAAAGCTTTCTTTAATTTGTAAACATGATTTGGTTTTTCAAAATCGGCAAAGCCGGGAGGTTGTGCTACATATACCTCTTCATTTATAAAGCCATTTAAAAATGCACTTTTGACATCCATTTGAATTAATTTAAAATCATGTGCACATGCATATGCAAGTAGTATTCTAATAGACTCAAGTCTAGCTATGGGTGCAAATGTTTCATCGTAATCTATTCCTTCTTGTTGATTGTAGCCTTGTGCTACTAGTCTAGCTTTGTTTCTAGATACTATGCCATTTTCATCCATTTTATTTCTAAAAACCCATTTGGTACCTATTATGGTTTGATTTTTAGGTTGAGGAACTAATGTCCAAACGTCATTCCTAATAAATTGATTTAATTCTTCTTGCATCGCAATGACCCAAGATTCATCTTTTATTGCTTCATTTATATTTTTGGGTTCTATTGTTGAAACAAAACAAAAGAAATTACTTTCATTTTGAGCTTTAGACCTTAATGTTCTTTCATTGAGTTTTCCTATGACGTTTTCTAATGGATGACTTTTATCTTCTTTGATGTTGACTAAATCTCTTTTTATTGGTTCATCTTCTTTATCATTTTCAACATTTTCCTGATTATCAACCATTTGGTTTTCAACTAAGTCATCATCTACCAAAGGTGATGTCTTAGAGGGAGGTGGACATTCATCGAATGTTACGTTCAATGATTCCTCGACTCTTGAGGTTTCCTTGTTCAAAACTATGTATGCTTTACTAGTTTGTGAATATCCTAGAAATACACCTTCATACGACTTTGGGTCGAATTTGGTGAGATAATCCTTTGTGTTTAAAATGAAGCACTTGCTTCCAAACACTCTAAAATATCCTAAAGTAGGCTTTTTGCCTCTATAAAGTTCATAAGGAGTTTTATTTAAGAATGGTCTAATTAAAACTCTATTTAGGATATATGTGAAAGTATCTACTGCGTGACACCAAAACTTTTGAGGTATGTTTTGTTCATTTAACATAGTTCTACTCATTTCTTGAATTGTCCTATTTTTCCGTTCTACTACACCATTAGATTGTGGAGTTCGAGGAGCCGAGAAATTATGAGTTATTCCATTTTTATCACAGAATTTTCCGAATTGGATTTCGTTGTCAAATTCTCGACCATGGTCAGTTCTAATAGATACTATGTTACTTCCTAGTTGATTTTGAATTTTCTTGCTTAGAATTTCAAATTTATCAAAGGCCTCATTTTTGGTTTTCAAAAATTTAGTCCATGTATACCTAGAGTAATCATCTACTATAACTAATGTGTAAAAATTACCTCCATAACTTTGTATAGCCGACGGGCCAAACAAATCCATATGTAAAAATTCTAGACACCTAAATGTAGATACCATGTTTTTAGCCTTATGGCTATTATGCACTTGTTTCCAATTTTGCAAGCATCACAAAAGTGTTGGTCATATCTCAACTTAGGTAGGTTCCTAACGAGTTCTTTGGATGATAAGGATTGAATTAACCTCATACTGGCGTGACCTAAGCGTCGATGCCATAAGGTTGAGTTTTCGTCCAGAGAAGTAAGACAAAGCTTGTCTTTCGGTGTTTTATCTAATTTCATAACATATACGTTATTCTTTAAGACACCTTTTCCTACTGTTATGCCATCTTTAAGTATTTTACTTCCATTTTCACTAAAAAGGACGTTATACTTTTTACAGCACAATTGACTTATACTAAGTAAGTTAAAACCTAAATTATCAACATGAGCAACATCATCAATAGAGAGAGAGTCATGAGAGATTGTACCTTTTCCGATGATTTTACTTTTAAGCTTGCTACCAAATGTGACATTACCTCCGTCGTACACTTGGTAAGTGGAGAAAAGGCTTTTGTTTCCCGTCATGTTTCTTGAACACCCACTATCTTTGATCCACTCATCAGGTTCAAGTTTAACTTTTAAGCATACCTAAGTTCAATAAAGACTCAAGCGTTTGGTCCCCAATATCTCATGGGTCCGTTTGTATTAAACATAACATTATCATGGTTCATGTAAGCAAATGGAGGATAATAGTCACATGGCATGTAATTGGGACCTTGAAAGTTTCTAGGCATATTTTGGTTCCAATTATTTTGATAATGATGTTGTGAATTAACATTACTCTTAGGAAAGGGGTGTTTGGGAAAACTAGTTTGAGGTCTCTGTTGTGTTGTTTTAACTCTATACTCATTCCTAGCTTGACCTCTCCCTATAAACACAGCTGGTTTTAGCTTGTTATTAGTTGTACTAGTACTGGGTTTTCTAGTGACCTTAACAAATTTAGTACGGTCTGTTTTCTGAACTTTCTGTTCAACTTCTGTACCCGCGGATCCCTTGGGTACAACTGGCGGATCCAAAACTTTGGATCCGTCGGATCCGTGAGCTTCTGAGTTAGTTGAAACAGTTTCTTTTTCATTCACAGTTTTTTTCTTAAAGTTACTTAAGGTTCCTAGTTTCATAAAACCTAATCCGGTTTTATCATGAGGAAGTTTTTGCATCTTCATTATCTCATCTGCACAACTTATGTTTTTATCAAATCTTTTAAACTTAGAGTTTTGCTTAATGAGATCTTCCTGTGAAGTTTTTAGTGCATCTAATTCTAATTTTAGTTCTTGACAAGAGACACATGTATCTTTACTATTTTTCCCTTTTTCCATTCGTATCTCTTTTTCTTTAAGCCAATATACTTCTTTTTCTAAAAGTGTTGTTTTAGTTTTCAAGAATTTGTTTTTGTTGATGATTTTTAATGTGATATCACACAGCTTGTTATATTCTATTTCTAAGGTTTCATCATCTATAGAGGAGTATGAGTCAGAAAGTACCTCTTCTGTGTCATGAGCCATAAGGGCAACTTCGTTGTTCTTAGGCTCATCATCATCTCCTTCACTATCACTCCAAGCTCCACTAACGAATGCTTTTTGAGATTTGTTCTTTGGAGGTTTGGACATTCACCTATAAAGTGACCAGAATCTCCACATCTATAGCACTTCCTATCTAACTTGCCCTTTCTATCATCACGGTCTTTTCGTAAAGATTTCTTTTCTTCATGAGGTGGTTTTACGAACTTTCCTCGTCTCCTGAAGAACTTCTTAAAATCTCTTACGGCCATGGCATATTCTTCGTCTTCGCTACTTGAACAAGACTCTTCATCATCACTTGACTCAACTCTAGCTTTCAAGGCAATGGACTTTATTTTCTCCTTCTTCCCTTTAACTATTTCTGATTCCTTTTCCATCACCATTTCGTGAACTTTGAGATTTCCTATGAGCTCATCTAGTGTCATGCTCGAGAGATCCTTGGATTCTTCAATAGCCGTCACCTTTTCTCTCCACTTAGGATGAAGTGCTCTAAGAAATTTCCTGACAAAGTTCTTACTAGAAAAAGATTCGTCAAGTGCTTTAAGAGATGTAATAATAGTATTAAACTTAGCAAAAGCACCATCAATGGTCTCATCGTCAGAGATAAAAAATTGTTCATATTGTTGAACAAGAAGATCAATGTTGTTATTGTAATACCTGAAATTCAGATAACTTGTAAAATGACCAAATTACCCCTGAAACAATAAAACCTAAATATATAAGTTGTAAAATTCTGAAACAATTCCAAAACTTCTGAAAACGAACTATATATGAAACGAATTAATTTCCAGGACAACACTACATTATTTTGAATGTCCAAGAATTACAAAATATATATACATAATTATATATGCACCGAAATAAATTAAATAAAACTAATTATATTTGCAAAATCTTTTAAAACAAGATAAATACAAACTAAATAAGGGAATTATGTACCAAATCGAATTGTACTCTTATGATAATCTTCTAGGGCCGAAATTCTGGACCCAAGCCCCCTCCTAGGTCGGTTTATATAATATAAATACAAACACATATTTTTTAAAACCCTATTTTGCCAAAAACCCTAGATCGACAAAACTAAAATCCCTCAAACCCTTATTCGACCTTCTGGACCTGAGCAAGAAATTTTCTGGAGTTCATTGAGGTGTAAAAAAGCTACAAAAAATAGGAGTTGAGTTGTGGAAGCCTTCGTTTGATCGTAGTGTTTTGGTTTTGTTCGATCCTTGCGCTCGATAGGTATAAAATCTCACGACTAATTCTTACATTGTATAATTGATCTAGTATTTTTCTTGTGATCTTTAGGTCGTGTATAACTCAGGAAAAATAAGAAAAATGAATCATGCAAGCTAAATCATGCGTACGAAAAATAATGAGTTAAAACACACATAATTTGCAAATAATATCATACGAATTTTTTGGATGATGAACATAATTTTTATGTGTTACTTGATGTTAATATAAGCTTAGAAAAATAGCCATGTGATTTGTAGAAGCTTAGATTAATTATTTTTTATTTTTGTTTAAACCGTATATTATGTGAAAATGGAGAGAATTGGGAAAAATCCTTAAACGATTAGGGTTAGGGTTTTGTGTGATGAATCTGGTCTAATTAATGCACATTAATGATGTGGTGATGATGGTTTGATGATTGGTAACTTTAGGGTTAGGGTTTGGATATTAAAAGGGTTATACGATTTGGAACATAAATGACAAGGGTTTGTTTTGCCAACTTTGAAACTTAAAGGTTATTTTTATAATGTTAATTAGGTCAGTACAAATGTAGGAAAAATATAACTTGAGGGTCCTAAGTGTAGAAATTGCAAGAAAATGAATTAATGATAATTAAAGGGTACGATTTGAAATTTATTAAAATGGAGGGACTAAAAGTGTAAATTCTAGAAACTTGAAGTTATTTTGAGTAAATAATATTATAAAGGGCGTAATGTGTAATTTTGAGTAATTATGGGTTTGATATGAAATTATTACTAAATTAGAGTTTGAAATATAAGTTTTGTAAAGTTAAAGGACTAATTGTGTAAATTATGAAATCTGAAGGACCTGAATTGTAATACATTTAATTTTGAGGATATGTTCTGTAACTTTGTAATATAAGGTGTTTGTTTGGTAAAATAAATATTATAAGGATTAAAACATGAATTATGTAAATGAAGGGTTTGTTTTGTAAATTATATAACTAAAGGGTATAAACTGTGAATTGTGAAACTTAAGGGATTAAAATGTCATTCTGAATAAAGTGTGTGTTTAAGTCAGTAACTTAAAATATTTTCATGATTAAACCTTTGAATTAGATGAATTTGCAAGTGAAACCCTAAACTAGGTAAACTTGTCATAATAACTCCTAAACTTTTGTAACTTGATAAAATGTACCGTACTCCCATAATAATCTTAATAAGGACTTAACCATGTCTGTGATATTATTAACTTACTAACAATGGAAATATAACTAAAGACCCTTTGGACTTCTGTCTTCTACTCCTTAGGTTCGAGGAAGGAGTACTCTAATCCCTGTCAGCTTTCACCTTTGTGTTTCTTGCGTTCGTAATAAGGTACAGATATTCTGCCCTTTTTCAGTAAGGGTCTTTCATTTCCCTTTTTCTTCAGTTCTCATTTTCCTTATTAGGATCCCCTATACCATTGCTATGTTCCCTGCTGTTGTGAACTTTTCATGTTATCTCTTGTTTGTGAACCTTCCATGTGATCTTTTGTTTTGTGAATCTTCATGAACTTTGTATTTGATCTCTTGTCCTGAACCCTGATATGTGAACCTTGTTTGAATCTTAATCTAAAATACTTGCTATAAAACTAAATTGATTTTTGATATAAACCTAAATCTGTTAAATCCTTATTTAAACCTAACTGATTTTGAACCGTTCTTAGACTACGTATAAAACGTTTTGGGGATAAACTACTTTAAAAAAAAATTAAGTAATATCACTTTTAATGAAAGTTACTAAAAGTTTTGGAAGGCCATTTTGAAGGAAACTATTTTGTAAGATCAGTTGTTATGAAAACCATTTTCGAAGGATTGTTTAAATGGACTTTTAAATAGAAACCTTTGGAGATAAACTGTTGATATGAAACCTTGATTATAAACTTTTGTTATACTCTTTTGAACCATTTAATATAGTTCTTTTAATCTGAACTTAAACTTTGATATAAAACTTAACCTGATAAATTCTAAGTTGAACCTATGATATATAATCCTGAACTGGTTGACATGAACCTTTGCCATGTACCTTTAGGACATGACTTTTAATTATTTGATAGTATGTTTGACCTTTGACCTACAGTTTGATATTACGAGCCAGTCACTAGGCATGAGGGTTTCATGTCCATGTCATTGACGCACCTCTGACATGACTCTAGGGCAGGAGAGTGATGACCTGTTCCGTCCCTTATTTATTATCTGCTATGGCCATTATAATTATGATTATTGATTTGTCTGTGGGGCGTATGGGTGCACTCTAGATTTGACCTGTTATCTGTATATGTTATGTTATATGTTTATTGTTATATTTATCTGGTGACTGATGGTGTGTGCGATACACGTCTTTCACATATCTGGGAGCTAGCTACTCTATTTAGTTACATTTGCAATGATATGATATGGCTTGTTTCTGGGCTCGTGATAGATTCCTGATTTCTTTGTCTATTGAACCTCTTGAAATTTTCCTATTACTTGTTCCTTTTCTTTTCCTTAGTCTTATTCCTTATTTATTCCTGACATCTCACTCTTACATCTTGAGTTATCGGTATGACCAGTATTCCTGATTCTTCTTGATTTTATTATCTATTATTGTTTTGTTACCGTTATATCTGTTCACTGAGCTCTCGTAGCTCAGCCGCATTTCTTTTCCTGCGGCAGGTTTTAGTAGGAAGCTGGGAATGAGAGAAGAGTGTACCTTTGGACTTAGAAGCTTGGATAGCTATACTGGATTTAGAATTGAACCGAAGATGATATACTTTAGATATAATGTTGTGGAAGTTTTCATTTGTAATCCTATAGATTTAGTATCTCATTTGTCATCTTTTGAGAATTTTTGTATTAATGAAGATGTATGCTTGGTTTTATTCTGATGTGAATCCATTGTTGTGATATCTTTACCCTTGTCGGGTTGGGGTGTTAGCCGTTTTACAGTTATACACATAAAAACTCTTTGACTTGTGAGTTCCCTTGATGAGTGATAATAAGAGATTGCCAAATATCTTTAGCCGTTTTACACATAAAAACTCTTTCATATTCTTTCTTAGGTAAGGCATTGTAAAGCATCATTTTGGCTTCATTGTTTTTGGCAATCAACGTCTTTTGCTCATCACTGTGACGAGTAAGAGAAGCTCCTACATCCCGACCACCCGAAATATCATTACTAATGGGCTTGTAATCACCTTCAACAATTATATACCACAGATCTATGTCCTTTGACTTTACATATGTCTCAAAGCAATTCTTCCAATATATAAATCAATTTGGTTCAAATAGAGGTGGTCTTTGCATAGATTGCCCTTCTTTAAAGTTTTCAAAATCCATGGATCGTTTTAAGTTTTAAAATACAATATATTTTAAAAGTCTTAAGTAACGTAGCTCTTGATGCCAATTGTGGAAAACTAGAAAGGGGGGGGGGGGTTGAATAGTTTTACCGGTTAAAGTTAATTCGCTTTGTTACTCTATGTTAATTCAAAGGAAACAATCACAAACAAGTATTCACACAATATATATGAAAAGTAAAGAGAGGAAAGATCAAACCACACAACACGGATGTTTATAGTGGTTCGGCTACAAGGACTCTCTTCATTGCCCTACTCCACTCCTCGAGCCTCTAACTCGAGAGTTATCCTTCACTAAGAAACAAACTCTCTTCTAGGTGGAGAAAACCGTTACACGTTGCTTACTTCCTTTTCCGGTACTAAGCTAAACACCGAGTTCTACTTCAGGGCAGAACCAACCCAACGTTGCCTATACAATTACTGACACTAAGCTAGATGTCGAGTTCTTTCACAAGGGTACAACCACTCCCTACACTCTTTGTGTTTTGAGGACTAAAACACTAACCACACTCACTGAGATAAATGATACAAGTAATGATGTGTGAATTACACAAAGATCACACAGTAACTATACTGAAGGTTTACACGTCTGTGTTGAACCTTGATGCTTAATCTTCTTTGCTACAAAAGATAGATCAAATGATATGAATGAATGATGTTAGTAATATGAATGAGTATGTACTTATGCTATATGAGTGTTGAGAGGGCCAAGTGATCAGCTTGCTATTTATAGGCAAGCTGATAAACACTTGACGGATCCGGTGGATCCCTTAAAAGGGATCCGTCCTTTATGTCGAAGGGATCCGTGTGTATGCCAGAGGTAAGACAGCTAAGAGATTTTCTAAATCTCTCCAATCTCTCCATATCTTTGTGTTGTCATATCAAGATCTTCCAATGTCAACTATCTTACTTGAAGATCTATCCAAGATATTACAAGATCTTACCAAGATTACATGTATGATGCATGCCATGATGTCATTGTATCATTTTAGAAATAAAGTTTCCTTTTAAGGAAATAAACATGTACATATATGAAATGTATTTCCAAGTAAACTTGTGAAATGTAAAATGTGTTCTAAAGAGACTTTAGCTAGTATTTATAATTTGCTTAAAGATATACTTTGTAATTGTCATTAACAAAACTAAGCAACGATCGTAAAATATAAATAACGTTTTTAGGACGATATTTGTATTAACATAAGTCTTATGCTTATGTTTGCTTTGATATGTCACCATAACGTAATACTTCTACCCTTATCGGGTTAGGGTGTTACAGGTGGTGCAGCAGTATACTCGGCAATGGATGCTAGAGTGGATGGAGAAAGTGGCCGGGGTGGACGGTAAATCTTCCTTGGTGCGGTGACTAAGCGTGATCTGTTGTAGTGTAGTCGGTATGGGTGATACAAAGGATTCTGGTCCGGCTGAGTGGTGGAGGTGGGTGGTACTGGTGTGGTACGGGCAGGTGAGGTGGGTAGGTCCTAAGTAAGTGGTGACCTGACCTCATCATCCTCTGAGGGGTCCTTCTCAGATGGGTCCTCCTCTGAGTCAACCTTCGGGTCATGCCCGTCTCCCGAGGATCCTCCTCGAATAGCTCTGTCACATTGTAGGACGCTGGCCCATAATTAGGTAAATCTGGTACAGAGTCGGGTGATGTGGGTACGAGTGCAGTGGTAGACGAGTCGATACCCTCATCCTCGGTGTCGGATAGTATGATGATATAGGGGATCGACATCTTTGTGACAAGTTCGGTATTTATATAAATAAATAATATAAAGCAAGTTAAGCTTGTATAGTGATTATGCACGTGGAATGTTTATGATGCAATGGTTATAGTCAAGTCCTAATGATGTAACCTAGTTCTCTATAACCTTGGCTCTGGTACCAATCAGTCACAACCCCAAAATGTTGCAGCGGAAAGGTAACCAGGGGTATGCCGTTCATAGCACAAAGACGAGATATCAAGAACGACCTCTACATGAGTCGTTTTAAAAGATACATCATTTGATTCATTAAAAACAAATAAGGTTTTCAACATAATAAGTTCACAAGTTTCACAACAAATTAAAGGAAGTTTTTGAAAACATAATCAAATGATGTGAAGTCCATGTAGTAAATCCTCATGAATGCAACCGTCATCGACGACTCTGTGATGAACTCCATGCAAGCCAAACCATGTAAATTACGAACCTGAGAAATACATGCTAAAACATCAACATAATGTTGGTGAGTTAATAGGTTTAAGCAAATGTAAAAATGGACCACAAGATTTTCGAGTGTGACTATTATAACAAATACAATATCACATAAAATTATTATGATTGCGCTAAGCTCATGACACTGAAGCCTTAACTAGAGTATACGTTGTTACAAGTTGTTGCCCTGGTAGGTGTAATACCCCTAGTCTCGTGTAGCAGCGAAAGCTAAACAAGTGTATTACTTCATAACACAAAGTACAAGTACATAAAACGACTCTAAAATGAGACGTTTTTAAAATATATTATCATTCGAATTGATTCATAATATCAGAGTAGAGGTCCCATAATGTACATAACAAGTTTAAAATGTTATCGAATGATAGTATGTGCAGTCTTCAAAATGTCCATTCCGTGTGCCTCCATTTGTGTGCCAGACATACCTTAAGGACCTGAGATAAAACATGCCGAAAAGTCAACACAATGGTAGAGTGAATTCATAGGTTTGAAAACAGTAGTGGACAATAAAGTTCATAGTATAATTGCAATGTGCGCAATCCTCATCCTGATAGTTATTATTGCTCTAAGCTCATGGTACGCACGACTGACTGTATATATATATCACCGTACGATATATACATTAAACAATTTGCCCCGTGTAGGTACTATGCCATATACCTAGAAATTAAAACATAGTGCGTTTGTGATATCCGCTGTATGATTAACACAAACGGGTTTGTCAATCCCGATAGGCATATCCACAATATATGCGCTCACTCGCAACAACAAGTGATTAGTGGTCCTTGATAAGGGGACTTTCGGCATAAACATACTTAGGCATGCAATAATACATTCAGGGCTAGCATTCATTTTACAAGTAATTGTCCATAATAAAAAGTTTTAGCATGTATCTCCCCCAAGAGTTTATAAAACTGTTAAACAAAAGTTTGGGCTATGAACTCACCGTAGTGATCAGTAGTAGTTTATATCAACAAATAGTGTATGGCGAGACCACGATTTTTAACGATGACATACGAGAGTGTAGTGATCGTGTATTAGTATAATGTACAATAAGAGTATACAAGTATATGGAAAGTTTTTGACTTGATTAAGATGCTGTACATTATTCTAGTAATTTGTGAAAAGGAGTGAAGTATCCTTAAAATGTGGTTGGCTATTAGCCTTTTATAAATAACTTCGTGTTACCGTTCGGGCTATCAAAATCTAGAGGTCATGTAGTGAACGTATGAGGAGCCATGACACTTTAAATCGTAAATCCACAACTCGTCGATACGACACCCCGAAGCGGCCTCTTATGATAATTGCAGCACGTATCATTTATAGTAAAAGTATTTGACGAGACAAATGTTGTATAAAAACATTTGTAGTGTTTCGTCAAATACTATTGGTTGAACTAGTTTGGTGACATGATGATATAATTTATGTGTCGTGAAGTGGTTTAGCATAACATTCGTCAAGTGTGAATGTTACCAATTTAATGATCAAGTGTTTTGTGATGAAATCGCTAACAGCGTTTCATATCTTTGTCATGTAAAGTGTTTAAAACGATATTTAGATATCATCCTAGTTATTATAATTTCGCGGATCAAGTGAAAGTTGTGACTTTGTGGTAATGATATATGTGATATGGTCAATTTTTATAAGTTGTCGAGGTCAAGAAAATGAGTCAAATAATTGAACAAGTCTCAATGACAAATTTCTGGTCATCAAATCCCAAACTAGCCATGCGGCTAGACACACAACCTTGAGACAAAAACCAAGACCATAGCCATGGCTATTTCTCAGTTAGAAGGCCTTGAGACAACATCCTTGGCTGTGTCTCGGCCTCAAGAGGTCAAAACGCCACCAAAAGTCTTTTGCCATGGCTGTTTTTCAGTCTTAAACAGGTCCAGTTGGTTTTTGCAGTTTCTAGCCTTTGTTTTTCACTTTCTGCACACGTGCACGTGTGTTATTGTATAAAAAGTCATTCTGAACAACTTTCGTGTTTTACACTTTTGATGATTCGGATAAGAAAAGGGTCTAAATCGTGATTTAAAGTCGGATCAGAAGACTTTTTGTTAGAGCTGGCAAATCGTGTCTTAACAGGTTCGGAGCGCGCGAATAACACAAGTTTCAAACCTCAAAATGACTCGTTTAACACTTGGCTTTGGTAGTTTGAGTTTGGCAGATATACGTTTTATATATCAAAAAAGTTAAATATTGAATCCTCTAATACTGAAAACAATTATTTTAAAAAATAAAAAAATTGCATAGTACATTTTTTCCTTTAACAGGTCTTAACAGGTACCCAATTTGCCAGCTCTGAAGACTTTTTGTTCCAGCACCTAATTTCCATCTAGTAATCTTCATTTATCTATAACTTTTTAACTATAAGCCCTTTTTAAGTGATTCAAATGCTCAAGTTCTAGTTTTTACTTCCTCTAACAGCTTATTAAAGTCATTCAAGTCCATGGTTCATGAATTTCTGTCAAAACTCATCACAAATCACTAGTTGTCTTAAAGGGGTTTCTACACAAGTTTTATCCATCTTTTCCTATATGTACAACATCAATCATGTCATATTACATATACAACTTGTAAAACATGTAAATTACATCAAAATTAATGAAAAGCTTAAAAACTAAAAAAAGTCTTACAACTTCTTTGGATGGAAAACACTAAGTACCCAAGCACAGTACCCTAAGTCTTTCAATCACCAACTAGTCTTTCAATCTTCAACCAAACTTGTGGTAGCCTATTGAAAGCCTTGTGCTTGGACTTCTACTTCAGGCCTTTGGTCTTGTGTAGGTCTTTTTGTAAGCTTGGAATCAATAAATCTTTACTTGGACTAGGTAGAACACACCATGGTCTTCATCTTTCTTATATACCTTAAGTCTTGATTCAAATTTATGAAGGTGATTATGTTGGTATGTTGTACGAATGGAGAGGGATAAACAAAAGATATTTGTAACTTACTTTACTATGAAGATAGATGTATGAGTCTTTTATATATGGAGGTGCAAGCTTATGTGGCTAAATATTAAACATAGAGATCTTACAAAGGCCATATGGCTTTTATGACTAAGCCATACACGCCACCTCCTACTTGAGGTGGTGTGGTGCTTGGTTACTTGCTTGTGATAGCTTCATGGTGAAGTAAAGTTCAACGGGGTATAGTTTGGTCCCGGTAATTACTAATGTTAAACTGTTAAGTCACGAAACTTAAAACCGGGCAACGTAAAAATGTAATACTTACAAAAATGTTAAAATTTATCAATATACTCCAACTAAGTATATTAAAGGTGTGATAAGTTTAATGGAGTGTGTTTATGTTGTTAAAACCTAATAACGTAGGTTTGAGTACGCGTATTACGAAAAAAATAAAATGTATACGTAAAAATGATAATGTGGCAATAGTTCATATAAAATATGACTATTGGTGAAATATGAGTATTTTGAACACATAGATTTATCCTAATCTTGTGTTGGTCGAGAGGAAAATTCACACGATTAAACTTTCGGGATTACTTATAAAAGTACTTAAAAGTAATATTATATAACATAAAATAGTAAAGTATAGACTTGAAATATGCGAGGGGCTACAATAGGTGTCTAACCTAAGAACACCCTAAGTTCCCAACTGAAATACGTCCGTTTGATAGGTAAATCAAGTAAGCGCTACTTACCCGGATGGGAGTGTCTACTACAATAGATCTATTTACAATATTCGTACTTACAAAGTAATTAACGGTTCATGATAGTGGGTCCCAATGTGGGTTAACGGGTACTTAGGCAATTCGTAAAATTTTAACGCACTTGTGTCCATATATAAAAGCAAGCAATGTATTCCCACCCAAAGTGTTTCAAAATGAGTAGTAAACAAGTAAAAGTGGGGTTATGAAACTCACATTAATCAAGTGTTACAATCGAGAATAATACGTAAGTTCAACGAACAAGGAATTCTAACCGCAAATTAAATAAATAAGTCGTCTTAGGAATGATACGACATGTACTATATGCGAATGAGTTTTATAAATTTTATCACCCTTATATACTTGTAGTGACGTTTTATATAGTATCGTGGGTCAACCCGTTTAAGAAAAACAAGTGAAACGCGTTTTTCGATCCTAAAAACCTTTAAAAATGTTGTTGATTGGAAACAATTTACGACTTTAAATGGGCATAACTTCTTCATTTCTTGCCCGTTTTTATCCATTCAAATCTCTAACCATAGGTAAAAATATCTGCTTTCAAGAAATGAAGGCCTCGGTTTGTGAAAACATCTTTTGGGTGTCGATTTATACACAAATACAGGTTGACCTGCTGTTACAGTTTGTTTAGAAAATTTTCCTGACTTCATGGGGCTATAACTCACTTATTTTTTATCCACTTTTCAAAATTCAAGTTTCTAGACTTAGATGTATGTCTTAACTTCCCAAAAAGTCCAACTAGAGTTTCTGGTTTGGAGTTAAGGTCCTTGATTTAGGCATTTTGTGTCGAGTACTCAGATTCAAGGATTTTCCGACAACCAGGATCGTATCACATGTTAAAAATACTAAAAGGATTCCAAAAATTTTGAAATTTGGCTGGTAACTACTTAAAGACCCATATCTAACTATGGTATAAATAAATTTGGAAAAAAGTTATTTTGAAGTGGTTAAATGGTGTACACAAGTTGACTAAATGTTTTGGCATAATTAGGGTTTGATTATACAAACTTTTAAACAACTTTCAACACAACAAACATATAGTTGTGATATGAAAGCAAGCATTAAGTGTTAAATATGAATGAAATGAAGTATGAAATGAGTTTTTGAAATTCTTACAAGTGTTGTGGATGATAGGTGATCAATAACACAATGAAAACCCTAGAAAACCCTAGATTTAAGCATCCAAAACCTTAGTTTATGTAACCCTTCTTGTATGAACCCTAAACTAACTTGAACCAAGCTTGAAACCTTGATGTTCTTGTAAGTTTTTTTCCGTGAAAAGTTAGAGAAAAAGAGGGGTGATGTGTGTTTAGTTGTGGTGAGAAAATAGCTAGTTAGTGGGTTCTATTTATACTAGTACTTAGGGATGGTTGAATGGTCTTCTCTTGGTTCACAAGGATGTGTTACAACAATTTGGGAAAAACTACAAAATGGTGTCATGTGACTTGGTTTGGGGTGCGGGTTTGATGGTGAAAGGGGGGGGGGTGTTGCTATCAAATTGTTGCTTTTTAGGTTAGCATACTTGTGGTAAATTGTTGTTTCAAGGTGCAAAATGAGATGTTGGCATAACCAACCATAAATGGCCGGTTTTGTTAGGGTTCCAAGGGAGGAATTTTTGAATTTTTTGAAAGTAGAGCCAACCCACTCTGATACCAGTTGTGGAAACGATATGGAAACGGTAGAGGGGGGTGAATACGTTTCCGTTTAAAACTTAAAACTTTTGTATCAAATTGTCGATCAAGCATGTCATAATATGTAAAGTGTCAAATATAGTTTATGACTATATGAATACTTGAAAGAGCAAGTATACATCACAATCATAAACATCAAGCACATAAACAATCAATAATATGAAACAAGAATAAAAGTAAAGCAATAAGTAAAAGGGATATGTAAAAGGATATGCAAACCGACACGATAATTTATAGTGATTCGGTCACAAGCTCCTCTTCGCCCTACTCCACTCCCCGAGTACCCAACTCGAGAGTTACTTCACTAGATCAACAAAATCCATTCTCGGTGGAGAAACCTTACACAATGTTGCTTACACTTTATCCGGTACAAAGCTAAATACCGGGTTCTTCCACAAGGTAGAACAAAACCTACGTCGCCTACACTTAATCCTGTACAAGGCTAGATACCGGGTTCTTCCACAAGGTAGAACCAAACCTACATCGCCTATAATTTATCCGGTACAATGCTAGATACCGGGTTCCATTACAAAGGAGGAACCACTACCCGATCAGCATGACACATCATGAGGGACCAACTCCTTACTACACCATTCTATACAATACGTCTATGAAACCCGTTATGTTTTATGGCCCAACATAACAAACCTTGTGTTTTATGGCACAAACACCTAGACCATCTAATCTAGTTAGAGATACAAGAAAATGATACAAGAGAAGATCTAATACAATGCGTCTAATGGATATGAATGTCTAAACTAAATAAAATTCCACTTATAGGAAGCCTTTAATGAATGAAGATCACAAGTTCCCTAAGCTTGCTGTGATAGATCTTCATGTATGTATGGTTGTGGTGGATGAGGATGCAAGATCTCTAAGCTTGCTTTGAAGGATCACTTCAGTAGGTAAGGAAGCAAGATCTCTAGGCTTGCTTTGGAGGATCACTTCGGGAGTATGCTTACAACAAAATGAAAGTTAGAAGCAATGTTGCAAAAATCGTGAATCGGTAGTCGGGCGGTCGACCACCCTGCAGCGATTAATCGGTCAAGGCGGGATTAATCGGTGATTAATCGGATTGCATTTCCTGCAAGTTTTGGGTATTTCTGGAGACAAAACTAAATATCTTAATTGATTCCAAGCCTACTATATTCCCAAACCTCAATAAAAGGCTCCAATTCTGATTAAACGGCCCATTGTTTGTTATAAGTGAAATAGACGATCCCCAAATTAAGTAGAATGCCTAAATTAATATTTTTTTTAAAGTTGACTGATTAGTCCGATTTGGCCGTTTCAGTCGATTTTTGACCGATTCGGCCGATTTTTTACTGATTAGTGGCCGATTTTTGCCACCGATTTTCAAAAATCAACAAGGTATAGGGCCGATTACCGATTAATCGGCCGATTCAGCCGATTTTTGCAACATTGGTTAGAAGCATTATGATTATATCAGAAAGAAGGTGTTTTACATGTTTTCCTACTAATCTAAATATGTTAGAAATGGTGAAGAGAAGATGTGTGAAAGGTGATAGAAAATGGTAAAAAGTGGTTTGCTATTTATAGGCAAAAAGAGCAAAGCTGTTTACTATTCACCCGGATCCATTTGAAAGGGATCTGGCCCTTGTAAACCAAGGGATCCGCGAGGGATCCGGCGACGCTCCTCATTATTTGGGTTATGGGTACCTAACATGATGTCATGCATGATGACAAAGACATCTTGGGATATGGGTTATGGACTTTGGGTCATGGGTCATAGACTTTAGGTCATGGGTCATGGACTTTGGGTCATGGTTCATGGGTTTTACCCATTATGATGCCATGTATGATGTAATGCACATTAATGCACATGGGTCATGGGTCATGGGTTTTGGGTTATGGATAGTCCAAGCCATTTACATGTTTTTATTTAACTATGTATTTTTACAAAAGTGTAAGTAACGAAAGTTACTTATAAGTGTTTTAAAAATGGTTTTGGCTTTATGTAAACTATTTTACTAGATGTGTTTAATGGTTTATTAGGAGTTTGATCATAACGCAACATAACAAACATGTACGAACCTGTGTTGTAGCATACAAGGACTTGAGGCATTGAGAGATGTTGAAAGTATGTTGAGACAAAATATGATTATGAGTAACATTTACATTTTACGTTATGTATTACAAGTTACATGGTTTATCATCAATCAAAACAAATGAGACTGTATAGATTAAATATCGTAATATTTGTACTAACAATCTTCCCCTTTTCGATGATGACAAAATATATGTAAACGTAATAGATAGGTAAAATGTTAATGTTACCTGTGTCCGTACTTTCTTTACATTACCTTCTCCGTTTACACTCTTCTCCCCTTTTTGTCGAAACAAAAAGGGTGTGTCCTTGGAGTTAAACTTTATTTTTCCCAAGAATGGCGAGCTTGTATCATCCCTAGTGAAGTTAAACTAAAAACTCCTTATTGCTCCCCTAAGCATAGCAACACTTCTCTTGAAGCTTAGAAGACTTGTATGAAAGAAGCGTGATCTCGTCTTGTAAGAAGAACCTTGAGAAGCACAAGAGAAAGAAAGCTACAAGAAAGTTATAAGAATGATCCTTGGATCTGTGGTTAGAGAGATATAGGAATGATAGATATTAGAAGAAATAAGAAGATTTAGAATGAAATAAGATAAGAAGAGAAAAGGAAAGTGAAGAAATGCAAATTTGCAAGTTTGCAAGTTTGCTTCCCTTGACGAGTGCTCCCCCTTGATGAGGGCGTCAAGTACTCCTAGTGTGTTTTGAAAATCTACAAAACAAAAATAAGTGCAAAAATATATTCGTCCTTGTACGAGTGAGTCATATGATGCACTCTTTAGATGCTCGATGAAAGCTCTGCCTGGGTCAAGGGCGTCAACAAGAACCTACAAAAAGATAAGTAATCCTCGTCTGGAGACAAGTATGCCATATACAAAACCATGTATATGAGTGAACCTACAAAGAAAAAATTAGTGTAAAATTTCGTCCATAGACGAGAGTCCAATACACATCAAAGTGTATATATGTTGATCCCAGTTGACTACTTGATCGATTTCCCTTAGCTTGTAAAGATTAAGTAATATTGAATAAATCCGATATAACTTATGTAGAAACTGTCTTTGATTATAGTAAAGTTTATACGAAATCTAAACTTTAATCTTAAGAAGAATTTAACAATCAATATCAAACAAATCACTTCAATATTATTAATAATAATACGAATACTCAACCGTATTAGGGTTTACAACCTTGAAGTTTTCTAAAGAATCGTATCTATCTCTATGCCCTAGAACTTCCTTTTATAGACTAAGGAGTCCTAGTCGGCTTACAATTGCTTGCTATACAAGATAAATCTTAAAAGAATCTTTTCTATATTTATCTAACCGACTATACATGGTTATCTCATAAGTAGTACTAACTATACACTCTAGCAGTCTTAACTCTAACTATCGCAACATAAACTCTTCAGCAGTAGTAAGTTTGTACTAGCAGTACTAACTTTTCTTCTAGCAGCATTAAAACACTTAGAGTATTTTTTCTTCAAGTTCATCAGCAGTTGAAACTCTGAAAGCAGTTGTAACTTTGAACTAGCAGTAGTAACTTGTTGTCTAGCAGTAGTAACCACTTGGTGTATTTTCTTGAACATCTTCAGCAACACTAGCAGTAGTAAAATACATAAGCAGCTGTAACCTTTAATACTAGCAGCAACAATGACTTAGAGCAATTTCCATCAGCAGTCTTAACCAAACAAGCAGTAGCAGCTCTAAAACCCAACAATATAAATGAACCTACAAAGAAAAGATTAGTGTCAAAAAGAGAATAATCCTACTACTTGCATCATCGTGGTTGGATTAGAGGTTGTAAGGTTGTTCAAGGTAGAAAAAATGTATTTGGTAATGAGACGCATTTCATTACGAA
Source organism: Artemisia tridentata subsp. tridentata (assembly GCA_021014915.2). Lineage (NCBI taxonomy): Eukaryota > Viridiplantae > Streptophyta > Magnoliopsida > Asterales > Asteraceae > Artemisia > Artemisia tridentata. The sequence goes on along the minus strand of CP139505.1, from coordinate 279,310,473 downwards.
ATTCACTTGGCTTTTGACAACATGGATGTTTGTGGAAGATGGTTCAACGACCATGGATTGTAGTGGTAGTGAGACACTGGTAGGATGTGGTTGACACAAGTAGGGTGTGGTTGAGGATTGTTAGTTCTCGGAGGTAAATTTTCGAGGTGTGGGGTGTATAAAGAGTTCAAAAAAGGATGAGGTAAATTTTCGAGGTGTGGGGTGTATCAAAGGTGACTCTACGAGGTTTGACAGAGGTGAATTGTGGCAGAGAAGTAGTGGTAGAGGTGATGAGAAGTCAAGGTTTACTAGGTAAAAGAGAAGTTGATTCAAGAGTAGCAAGTGATGGTGATGAAAGGTATCAAGGTGAGTCTTTTTGTAAAGATGACTTGGTTGATGACTCAATAAAAGGATTTTTCACTAAGATTGACCTTGTTGGTTATTGAAGTACTTGAGGTGGTAGACATGATGACTTTGTGAGTAGTGAAAGAAGTGGAGGAAGATGGTGAGGATAACGCAAGATGAGGAAAATGATAAATGTGCGAATGAGCACAAATTGACTTGATAATGAATCGACCATTGTCAACTTACACAAATCCAAATGAGTTAGTACAAAAGGAAAACAATTATACAAACGGAGAAATTGTTCACATAATATCATGGAAATAACAAAAGAGAACACATAAGTAGTCACATATACGGAACACATTTATAAACATAAAAATTTTCTTCTTCCATGAATGTCGCAACAAACTTTAAAGAGAAAGACTATAGAACAAGGCCTTAAAAGAAACTGATAATCCTATGTGTTGAGCTAGTGTTTGAGTGAAGAAAGGAAGATTATAAGATTCTATTTTTAACTGCTCTGTTTGCCCGGATCCTTCCCGAAAGGGATCCAGCTGGCACTAGCTAAGGGATCCGGATAACTGAGACAGTGAAATGTAGGATTGTTGTGTATTTAAGTGCTCTAAGCCTATATAAGTTGGATTTATTAGTGAAAGGGGCTATCTTAAATGGTGAAGAGTCCTAAGAGCATAAAACTCATGATGAGAGGAGACTAGTGATGGGCTTTAAAGAGAAGTAGAAAGTAAAGGAGGCTATTAGAAGATCAAGTAAGAGTTTAGATGACTCAAGAAGTTATCTTTAGATATAAGGATCAGTAGGTGAGGAGAGAAAATAAATAGAGAAAATTTCAAAAATTTTGAAAATTAAAAAGTTGATTTTGGAGCATTTTGAGAAGATAGTGGGTAGAGAAAATTTAAGATAAATATAAGAAATGTGAGAATAAGTGAAGTAAGGTGAGAGAAGGAAGGTGTAAGCACCAGAGTGGAAGAATGGTGAGTATTTGAAAAATGATAATTCATAAACATCTTGGAAGATTCCTAAGTCATTTCTAGGAGAACATGGGAACTACTGTAACCACTGTAAGAATTTCACTATATAATATTCTAATACTTGTCCTTTTTCTACGTATAAATATTTTTATTATTTATTATCTGATCATAGTTATTATCTAATGTGACGTAGATCATATCCTCGATAAACGTGCTCGCACGTAACCCAACCTTAACTTATTTAATGTTTATCTATATAAACACCTTTGACCTAAAACTTTATGATGTCCCAGTTACCACTTTACGTTAATTCGTTAACGTACGTTAAAAACTAAACGTTTCTTATCTAATAAGAGTTTTTATGAAACCCTAAACTACCATAACAATATATAGAAAATAAAAAAGCCCTAGAAACACTAAAATACAACTTATTTGAGTAATGTACAAGTCACTAAAGCACAGAAACCCTAATTCCATTATAACTCCCGATAAAACCCTAATTTCACAAAACTATGATTTTATGTAATAAAATCACAAACCCTAAATAATATTTTTATAAAATATATATGTACAAGTCCTTTAAACTAAAGTACAAGTCCTTAATGCATAAAAACCAATTATTAATAAAAACACTATATAAAATTTAAAAATAATTATTTTCAAGGCATAATTTTGTGATAATTTCATACATTAATTTTTAAAATAAATTTATTAGATTTATAAAACAAATGTACAATCCTCTAAATCTATTGTACAACTCTCTAATGCACAAGACTTTAAAAATACATTTAATTACTTTAAAACTTTAATTAAAATTATATAAATTAAGGAATTATTAAAATTATATTTCTCTTATTTTCTAAACCCTAGTACAACACTTCTAAGCCTGTAGTACAACTCTCCAAAGCACCAAATGAATTTCTTTTATTTTTCTATAGATCTACATATTTAAAAAAATTTAGAAAACTTGGAAAAATCATTTCTAATTAATACAAAAAGCCCTAACTAAACCCTAACCCTAGAGTACCACATACCAAAGCTTGATGTACAACCCTATAAAGCATAAGACGAACTAAACTAACTCATTTCACTTAGCCTAGTTCGAATTCAACTAAAAGCAAACCAAACACATACTTTTCTTAAACCCTAAGTGTACAAATGTTAAAACCCTAAACTTTCACATCCCCTCTCTTCTAGAAACCTAATACATGTATGGAAGGGGAGTTTCCACATCTCCTCTTTCCCCCTCCAACCCACATGGCGCCAAAAATGAGGAGACGCATCTCCCATGTATCTCCACATATCCCAAAAGAAACCCTAGAAGGTCTTAGAAACCCTAGTCTTTCCATTTCTATAAATAGCCAAGCCTTACTCAACCTTTCCTCCCTCACACTACTCGACATCACCACTACAGCCCTCATACACCATTCCCATTCATCCCACAGCCTCGATATAGGTCCAAGAACATCCTAAGAAGCCAAAGAAGGAAGGAGAAACTCTTGTGATCCGTTTCCAAACCCTACGCCCTCTAAACTTGCCCTATTCGAATCACTAAGCTAGGTAAGTCATCCAACCCTATTTCATTTCTTTTCTATACTCATTATACCCTTAAAATACTAACTAAGTGTTCTCTAATAAGAGTTTAACACAAAAACTAGAAATAACATTTTCTTTCTTTTCTTTTGTTTTAGTCGAACCAAACAAACACACCCTTAGTTATTTTTTTTACAACTTAAGAATAGTTAGAACAAGATGAAAATATGTCTAACATACTTAAAAATATTATGTTATACACTCTAAGTTAACTAGAAACCCTAACAATCACAAAAACCTAATTTTATTATTCTTTTTCATTTCTATCGCTACAAACAAACACCCTCTTATAATTTTAAAAAAAATAAAGAACAAGTAGAAAATATTAAAAACTAGTCTAGATATGTTATACCTACTGTAAACATACTAAGATCACTCATTCGTAAGTTCTAGGATCGAAAACCATGTTGTTTTTCTTCTTTTGTTCCTGCCGACAACCAACAGCAGACCCCCCTTTTTGAACCTTAAATTCGACCACCAAATGAACCTTAAAAATTCTAGATTTTTGACAGAATAAAGTTCACATAGCTATCTAATTATAGGAAAAAGAACGAAGCAAAACGATTAAGTTTTCACAAAGATATAACCTTTTCTTTTCGCTTGTTTTTCTGCCCAAAACTTCGAACAAACGCACCCTAGTAAAAATTATTCTGAGCTCGTGAGCTCGAATCACGAGCTGGAAATTCATAAAAATGAAGTTTGTAAACTGATAATTAAGTGTACTAAAGAGTCGTAAAAAGTTTTGCCCTTATTATTCGTAATATATAACGCGTTTTTATGAAATAAGGACGTCGTGTGTAACGCGACGGGAATCTCAGGGGAATTTTCTGCCAAAACTCTAACTAAAATTATAACTAGGACCTTGTATGATGTCGACTTGAACCTCAGGGGTAAAAAGTGTCACTTTTGAAACTACAGGGGTAAAAACTGTCATTTGACCAAAGTTGAGGGGTAAAAATTGTCATTTTACAAAAGTTCAAGGGTATAAGTTGTCAATATAGGAAACTTTAGGGTAAAAAGTGTAACATTTTCTATAATAATAATAATAATAATAATAATAATAATAATAATAATAATAATAATAATAATAATAATTATTAATATTATTATTTGTATTATTATTCTTATTATTAAGAATTAATTTATAAATAAACGAAATATGTTTTTTTCCGATAACGAACAAACGAAGTATCTATTTAACGAACGAACGGAACGAAAACTACAGATAAAAGAACTAAGATAAATCTTATAACTTTTGAAGAGACTTCATGTTGTCTCAAAATAACATTTAACCGATAACCAAAACGATACGAGGCGAATAATAAAACTTATATATATTCGGAAACGATTACTAAAACTTGACATAACGAACCAGGTTGCGAGCCGGAGACGTTTATCAACTTTGTTTAACTTTGTTTTCCATCCAGACTGTTCAGGTGAGTTTATAGTCCCACTTTTCTTTATATGTTTTCTAAACTCGTGGGGAGATACATGCTACCAAACCGAGCACAAGTATTTTCTTGATTGTTATTGCACTAGGCTAACTGTCCCTTATTTATGTTATTATTTAAAAGACCCTCATATCATGCACCATTAGATCTATTGGCCTGACGACCCATTTGTACGAATCGGATGGATATCTTCGTGGTAGCCGGTTAGACAGATGCATTATATTTGATATCTAATCCTGGGGGCAAACCACTTTCATTTTTGTTATGTTAGTGAGACTGGAAACTGTCAACGCATTGCGTGTCATGAGGTTTAGTTCAATATTCCGTATTATGATATAACTGATTTCTCTTATTTTCGCTTGTGTTCAAAACTTATTATAACTTTAAACACTATGGATTCACTCAACCTTTGTGTTGACTTTTTAGCATGCTTTATCTCAGGTAACTAGGAGTATGACTTGGCACGGAGTGACAGTGGACTTTCTTAAAGAGTGTCCATTTTGTTATCATTCAAATAAATTATGTAACTTTTATAACATATTTCCTAACCTCCCTCTGGGACCCATATTATGTACTCTGATTTAAATAATGAATGATAACAATTTTATTTAAAACATCTCTTTTTGAGTCGTTTTCTATTTTCATGACTGTGAACCATGAAGTAATACCCCAAACTTATATTCCGCTGCGTATATCGAAAACGGGGGTGTTACAACTACTAAGGTGTCACACCCCCAAAATCTAGATTGCAGCGGAAAGGAATCCCGAGGGCTTGATGTTCATGGATAACAAAGTACAAGGAATAAAGAATGACCTCTAAGTGAGTCATTTTAAAACAAGCGTTTGATTTAAACATAACATTTTACAAAACATAAATATCAGAGTTCACCATCAAATGTAAGATTTTAATACATAATCAAACGCTAAAGAATGCAAGAAAATCTTCATCATGATGTGCTTCCAAAATGTGACTCTAGAGTGCTCCATACATAGATGGTTATCATCACCTAATTACCTGTGAATACACGCTAAAAGGGTCAACATAATTGTTGGTGAGATCATAGGTTTTAGTAAACAGTAAAGTGTGGACCACAAGATTTTTAATAGCAAGACAATTACAACAAATATACCGTCACAGTCAAAAATAATATACAGTGCACTATGCTCATGACCCCGAAGCTCGATGTACTGATATGCAATCAAGCATAATAATAATAATGCCCTAATAAGTGTTTGCCAGACGCTTGGAAATATCCGAATGATATGCGTCCGTTTGACAGGTTGGCGTGACCAACTCGGACGGAGGTGTCAACCCAAATAGATCTATTCATAACATCCGCGCTTACAAGTAATTAACGGTTCATGATTCGAGGGGGACTTTAATGGTAATGCGGTAACTTAGGCAAAGTAATGGTTTTTAGTACTTGTGTCCGAAAAATAAGCAATGTATTCCCACCCCGAGTGTTTAGAAATCATGTATAAATAATGTAAAAAGTGGGGCTATGAAACTCACCCCAGTAAAGCAAATCCCGATTGGTAAACTGGTAAACGGTGAATAAGGTCCGATAACTCTAACCGCGACCTAAATAATTCATATTTCTTAGGTTCGAAAACAAGGTCATGCACGCAAGTTCATACGCTACTTTATCACTTGTACATGTTTGTTGTAGTATTTGTCGTCAAAATGTAGTTGCGTCAATGTGATCTTTTATTTTGAAAATCACCCTTTTTAGAAAACGTAGCTTGTTAATCTCATGATATAGTCGTCTTGTTAATAAGTATCTTGAAAACCTCTAATGCGCCTAATAAGTATACGTAATGTTCTACCATCTTCGTTTACGTCATTTTAGCCAAAATACACCCTAAAGTGTCCAAAATCCATTTTACACATTTCCATCAGCTTTTTCTAATAGCAAAATAAGCTGTCAAACCTATATGTTGTCGTAATCTTCTTTAGGCCATAACTTTTTCGTCGTAGCTCCGTTTCTTAAGTTTTACCTATCCCTCGAAGGTATTTAAGTATACTAACATGTTTTTGGTGTCCCGGCTAGTCAAGTTAACTTTTAACATCAGTTTTTACCACTCAAAAATTCCTAACAACATCTAACATTTTCAGAAAATTTAGTTTTCGTCGCACAACTTAAAACTAGCGTATCTTCTTTGTTATAAGTCCGTTTTAACTCATTCAAGTGGCTACGTTTTCGTTATTGAGTCTATTTTCTATATTTATAGCCTAAACTTGTCACCAAGCTACTGAGTTTTATTCCTAGTTCATCCACCAATTTCTCAACATATAAATAGTGATCTAACACTAAACTTAGCAATATTAAAGAGTTCCATTTTTTCGTGAATGTAAATGATCATCAAGAATAGTTAAGATCACAAGTTCACTAGCATATATTTATATGTGATGTTTTTATCCTTACTTTCTTGTTGAAATCTATAACCATTTAGTTTGTTCATAACAAAACTTGTTTAAAACATAGCCATTAGTTACAAGATTATTGTGGTTATAAGGTTTTTATTAACATGTACAAAGTGATAAACTAAGTATATACAACTTGAACTAGCATCATGATATGAAGAGTATGAAATTTAGCAATGTAAAGATTACTTGCAAAAGGAGATTAGTGTGGTGAGAATGCAATATCTTTGATTAACCCAAGCTTAGTGTTTCCAAAACCATTACTAAAGTACTCTAATGACACTAGAATTAGCCACAATCAAACTTTCTTCTTCCTTACCCCCTTATGTGTGTCGACTTATATATATGAAATGAGAGGTGATACTTTTTTTTCTCTTGAACTAGTGCATGAAATTGATACATGAACACATATTTATACTAGGGATTTTCAAGGTTAGAATAGTTTGGTCAAAAATCATGATTTGGCTATCTTGATGAGGTTGGGCCGATTGGGGCTAGGGGGGACATGGTTGTAGTCAAGCCACCAAGACTAAGTCTTGGACTCCATGTTTCAAGGACTAATGTTGGGTAATTAATGTGATGTAAATTTTTTTCTAGTAAATAATTATGGAACAAAGGGGGGGGGGGGTGGCGGCACATGTGATATTTTTTGAGTAAAAGAGTTGTTTTGGTACAAGAGTGTGTATGTTGTATGTATTGGGTATTAAAAATAGGTATTGGTTGTTGATTTGGTGATTAACGTAAATTATACGTAATTAAACGTAAGAAATAAAGAAATTACTTTAGGCGTAAGAAAATATTTCTGGAACTTTGGTAATAATTTAGTAAGTATAAAAATGCGTTAGAAATAATCGTTAGGAGTATTGGGTATATCGGGTGTTAAATTTTAAATTGCGAATATCGTTTGTTCAATTGACAACCGTAAGTAAATAAAGAAAAGGAAATTGTTTTAGTGTTTACAATTTTGAACCGGAGTAGGACCAAGGTACTGGAACATTGTGGACTAAATATAGCCTAAGTCCTATTGCACTTGAAAGATACTCTAAATTTCACATTGCTTTAAGTAAAAAGTTATATGTAAATTGTTCTCAACTAAATGTCAAGATAAGAAATTTGAGTTTGTTGAATAGTATTGACCTGTGAATTAGTGGGTTGTCATAGTCTACCACCCATAATATTTCTTATATCCTAATTCGAGGGGGAGTATTAAGTTTGTTCTTGCCAAAATTAATTCATGTTTAACTTTTGTGAATAAAGGGACGATTTGTGGAAAATGGTCAGTTAAGGGGGTAATTGTGTCAAAGTGTGAAAGTTAAATTTTATTACGAAAACACAAATACAATGCATTTACTGCACTTGTATTCTACATTTATTACTACACGAACCAAGATCAACAGCAAAAAACGATTAAAAACCATTTCGAATAGTATCAGATTTTTCAAATAGTCTGAGATTTTTCGAATAGGTTCAGATTTTTCGGATAAAATTAAATTCTTCGAATAGTCATAAATTTTTCGAATAGTCACAAAATTTTCAAATAGTCAAAAAAATTTCGAATAGTCTCAAAATTTTCAAATAGTCACAAATTTTTCGAATAGTCACAAAAAATTTCGAATAGGGTAATAAATTTTTAATAGGCTGTTCAAGTTTCTAACAACCAAACCATTTTAACAGCATCTCCCATTATCATTTCATGGACTCTAAGGACTCTGATTATGACTTGTTTGGACATTTAATCTTCATATAATCAATCATTAACAAGTAATAAGTCAAGTCTTCAACCATTAAAACTCTGGAGAACATGCAAACTCACAATGTTAACACTTAACCATTTGTTGTATGTTTGTTTCCATGTTTGTTTCTTTCAGAATACAATGGCTGAACAAAATGTGTATGCCCCAGCACAACCACTGCCGTATCATTGGCAGAAACAATGCAAAGGTACATTTCAACAATCTCAGAATCATTGAACCAACCTGCCGTATCATCAAAGACATATTGTTGATCCACCCTTGTAAAGATATGCTCAACAAATCAGCCTCCATTCCTTTCTTCTACATCCACCAATTCTGGCTTACTACAAAGATCAATGATGACAACCGCTCATTCACTGTAACACTTAACAGAACCAATTACACAATCAATGTCAAAGTGCTACGTGAAGCCCTTCTTTTTCCTAAACCAAAAACAGAATATGATCCCATACCCAGTGAAATAGAACTTCTAAACTTTCTCATTGATGACATTGGATATGATGATCAAGCTGAAAAACCATTAACCAAACACTCCAAGTTTGATGTGAAATTTCTACCACAACCTTGGAGGACACTCTATATGATCATGGTTCGCTCTGTAACTGGAAGACAAAGCGAACATGAGCATCCCCGTTTACAACACCTTCAAGTATTCTGGGGAATTGCTAATAAGAAGACAATGGACTTTGCTCAACCAATTCTGGAAGACATGATCTATCAACTCAAAGGCAAATGTAGCATTACCAAAATTGCATTTGTTCACTTCACTAAGCTACTTGTGTGCCACTAATACTCAGATGATCTTGATCTTGAAGATCGTCTCTTTGATACAACAAAAATTGTTCATAGTGTGAAGATGATCACAAAGTTGATGAGGTGAGAACAATTCCTACTAGCACACGTAAACAAGGCAAAAGGATTCTAGAATTTCTTCTTTCTAATCAAATCAAGGCTTCTTCAACTTATCGTACATACGATGCGGCATTTATCAAGGGAAAAGTTGGATTCACTGACGATGATTCTCAATCATCTCAAGTGAAGACACGAGGTAAAAATCCTAAAGATGAAAGCTCTCCAAGCACAACTAAACAAAGAAAGCCAGCACCTCCCAAGGTCACAAAAAGAATAGTTCCGGTGACCCTTCTCAAGGATCAACCCACACCTGAACCTTCCGATGAATCAGACTCTGACACAGAGACAAATGAAGAAGAAGTAGTACACAGAGAAGAAGCCACAAATGATGATCCTGAAACAGAGTTGGCAAAGAAGATGAGCTTGGAATCATTGAAAGAGGATGAAGAACGAAGACGAGGAATTCTATTCAAAGAGGTTGATAAAGAATTGGGCAATGATGAAGAACAAGATGATGATGATGTAACGAAGCTGGTAGACAAAAGAAAACTCAAGAGTATTGTTGTCGACACTCGAACCGACAAAGAGCAAGAACTCAACAAACTTGTCAAGATTACAAAAATCAGCACAAACTACCCTCAACCACCTCCGAGTCCGGTTAATCGACCCAACGAGGAAGGAGGGACAAGTAGCATCCAACCTGATCCGGTTAATCAACCCGGTGGGGATGGGTACACTACTATTGTTCCCACTTCAGATCCGGTTAATCAACCCGGTAACGAAGAAGAAAGGGATGAGGAAGGGAACACAATCATGACAGACAACGCTGAGAATGAAAACACGGATGTAAATGCAAATGAGCAAGACACAAACATGGAAGAAAGGCTACTCATCGCTAATGAAGATCTCAAGCAAGCAGTGATTGAAGTTGAATTGGAGAGGAAAGCAAAAGAAGAAGAAGAAATGAGGTTACAATTAATTAAGGAAGAGGAGTTGAATAAGAAAGCTAAGGAAGATGAAGTAAAGAGGTTGAATGAACAACAAAAAGAAGAGGTAGTTAAGAATTCTAGAAAAAAAAGAACAGTTTAATGCTGACGACTTTATACAGACACCTCCGAATTCACCTCCACCATCTCCCTCACCTTCTAATGATACTCCTCCAGCATCCCCTCCAGCTTCTCTTCCTGCTTCTCATAATGATTCGGATTCAAACGACAACAAAGATACTTCAACTTCTGAATCATCGTCTCATTCATCACCACCACCAACACAAATAACATCAACCGACAAATCAATCAAGAAACCAGTCAATACAATGATCTCCGAAGCAACAAGGAAGATCAAGAATGCCGTGAGACAAGCTCGTTTAATGAAACAAAACAAGCTTCAAGACCAATTGGAAACTTTAACCAACATGGTAACGGGCTTGGTCAAGCAAGTAAACGAGCTCCAAAGCACAAAGGCTCAAGTTGAAACCTTAACAAATGTAATAACCGGTCTTGCTGGGCAAATGAACGAGCTACAAGGCACAAAATATAAACCTGATGAGTTCCTTTCTGATGATGTTCAAGATAAGATGCTCACATCAATCAAAGGTAACACAGAAGAATACCTGAAGAAGTATTTGCCCAGAGTCGCATCGAAGAAAGTCAAAGAATTTCTTGAACCAAACATCGAAGGTCTTCTCAAAAATGTTGTCACTACAGTTCCACTTGTCCTACAAACCCAACCATCCAAGCCAAAGGAACCAACAATTTTAGAGCTTCAGATACAACTGTTTGAGAGATTGGCAGGTCTTACAACACCAACTTCTGAACAAATAGCAATTATTGATGCGATCAAGGCTAATATCTCTAAGGAGTCGTGCAAAACCGATGCTGATAAAGGTAAACGACAAAGAGAAGATGAAGATCCTGATCCGAACTCACAAGCTAAGAAACCAAAGAATGTCGGCGGCTTGTCTTCTCAAAACAAGGAACCGATTAATCCTTCAACAACTGCAACTACCCAAAATCAACCAAAGGCATCCGGGTCAGCACCAAAAGCAGACGATCACTTTGTCTACACCGGTGACAACTTCAAGGAGGAGCCTGACTCAAGACCTGGTCCCTCATCAACCCCCAAAACCAGTAAACACAAAAGCCAAGGCAGTAACGGCAAAAAGCCAAAAGTTCTCACATGGCTTGTGTTGGGTTCATTCAGTACCCAAGCGTCCTAAAACAAAGATTTGAATACAAATTAGCCCAAGTTTCGAACAACCTTAAACGCTCTCAGGTCACTGAGGGAACAGTCACTCAGTGAGTTATCTTCAGGATGCTTAGGGCGAGTATAAGAAGAAGGATTCACCATTCAGTGAGGCGGAACTCCCTGAGTGTTACTTAAGCCAAAGAAGAAGATAATGGGTTCAGTGAGTGATGACAATAACTCACTGAACCCCAGTCTCCTCAACAACTGTGAAGAATGAAGTTGAAGACTGAAGACCAAGACTGAATAACCTGAAGTCTGAAAGAAAGGCGGGACAATGAGCAGGAAGAGTTTGAAAAGATAAGGAGAAGTCCATATTAGGCCAAAGTCAAACTTTCCCTAAAAGGCTTAAGAACAAGAGCAGTGTCATCAGTGTTACTCAAAAAGCTTATTTGTCTTATACCCAAAATAGGTTCTTGTAACAGGGACAAAATACATCAGTATTTTTTCCTGATTAGTTAGGTCATTCCTTTTGTCTTTTTAGTAACGGGTGCTCTTTTATACTTGTGTATAAATAGGATCATAAGGGAGAAAAATGGACAAGTATTGTTTACTTAATGCTTAGACATTCACAAAACCACTTTTCTCCGCCAAAGAGCAACCTAGTCCCTGAGATAGCTTAGTGGTTCATTCATAGTTGCCACTCAAGCATAGCTTAAGTTTAGTGAGGAGAACATACCATACTTTGTCATTTCAATCCCAAGTGTTTATTACGCGAACACTTGGGTATAGATTCTTTTGATTAACTTCTAATAAAAATTTAAACGTTGAAAAACTCTTGTGTTTATCTTTTACGTTTTACTTATTTTACATTGTTCATCAATACATTACTCAGTCATGGAACATGATTAGCTTAACTTTCTAGTTAATTCTAATTGTGTAACGGGAACAACAAGTGGTATCAGAGCCTCTGGTTTGTAAAATCTTTCAAAAACTAAAGAGTGCTCAAAAGGTTTTTAAAACCAAGATCCTACCATGGCTGATATTAATGTGCCCCAGCTAGTTGACAAAAAAGGAGGAAGCTATTCAGCTGTTGCTCCCAGACTAGATGCTGGAAAATTTTGCATGTGGAAAAAGCGTATGCTTTGCTACTTGACGGGTATGGAACCATACAACATCACATGTATCAATGAAGGTCCCTTTGTCCCTAAGACTGCTGAAGGGTTACCTAAACCTGAAGCTCAGTGGACCATTGATGAGAGAAGGGTGGTTAATCAAGACCAATGTCTGAACAACATCATTATATCATGTCTTCCTGACGATACAATGGAATCAGTCATTAACTGCACAACAGCCAAACAAACTTGGCTTGACTTGGTTCATAGCTTTGAAGGTCCCTCAGATACCAAGGAAAACAGGATTATGGACCTGAAACTTGAGTATAACACTTTGAGGGCCAAAGACTCTGAAAGTCTCTCTCAGACCTATACCAGATACAAAACCTTGATAAACGAACTATCAAATGATGGTGTAGTTCTGTCTAAGCATGAGATCAATGTTGGCTTTGTCAACAGTCTCCCTGAGAAGTGGTTAAACTTCTCTCAGGGCCTCAGGAATGCTAACCACATTCAGACCCTTGAGCTCCCTGAGATCTATGGGAAGTTTGTCTATGAGGACAACTTAATCTCTAGGAGATACCCTAACTTAAAGAAAGCTCTTGAGACCAAAAAGGCCGTGACAACCATTCCCATATCAACTGCCTTTTATTCTAATGGTATAGTGCAGGATTTCCAAGAGAATTCTGATGATGAGGTTGATGAGAGAACCAGTGAGGAGTACCTTAATGATTTACACATAGAATTTCAAAAAAGGGCACTCCTTGCTAATTCAAAAAGGTTTATTAAAAGAAACCAGTCAAACTTTTCTAAAACAAAAGCAAAAGAAACCATTGAATGTTTCAAATGTGGTAAAAAAGGTCATTTTGCAAAAGAATGTTTTTCTAAAACCACCTCAGAACCCTCTTATAAATTCTCTGGTAACAGTTCTTCTTCAGGAACTAGCAAGTTTCAACCAAAAATGCTTCAGTCTACTCAATATTTTCAAAACAAAACTGTTCAAAATGGTCAAAAAGACTTTGAAGCTAAATATAGAAAAGCTAAAGCTAAACTTGCTCTCCTTGAGGCCAATCCCTCAATGTCTCAGGCTGCTCAAACTTCTAAACCTGTTCAAACAAAGAACAAGGTTCTGGTAGCTGAAGCCTATGACTGGGATGAAGAAGAGGTCTCCTCAGATAATGAAGAAGTTAGAGTCAGTGCACTGATGGCTAGAGTCAGTGCACTGATGGCACTTTCAGATAATGATCAGCTAGCTGTTGGAAAAAGCCATGCAAGAAATGGAGAGTGGGTCAACATCACCATGAAAAAGGTAAATATTTTACTTTCTATGGATGATGATTCTTATTGGCAATCTTACATGAATTACATTAATGTTGATCTTAAGTTTGTTGAAGAGCAAAGACTTAATTTGCTTTCAAAATATAACAATCTTGTTCAAGAATTAAATAAGTGTAGAGGTGAATTGCTTGTCTTAAAACAAGCCAAGCTAGAAGCTGTTACACTTCAAATTCAAAACACTGAGATTTTTAAACAAAATCAAGCTCTTCAAAATGAACTTAGCAAAGAAAAGGCTGTCATTGAAAGCTGGACTAAAAAGAATCCTAAAGTCTATGAAACTGTTAGTCTTATTCCTAGCTCTAACAAGAAAGTCATAGGAGAAGACCAACTCACTGAATCCCTCAGTGAGAGTCATAGTGAAAAGGCCTTTATACCAGCTGGCATATCTTTTGAGCAAGAAATGCTATCCAAGTCTAGTGATTGGGTTGTCAGAAACAACCCAGTCAGTAACTTACCTAACATTGAGACTCGGAAAATCTTGCAACCTGACAGTCAGGATATAAAAGATATGCTTGGACTCACTGATAAACTCAGTAACACTGAATCTGTCAACGAGTCTGAATCAGAATCACATGCACCACTTCCACCTCTGAAAGTCCTTCAAGGAGCTACACCATGCTCAGACCTTACACCATTAGTCTACTCTCAACACTCTCCAAAGGAGAAGTCAGGATTGGGAAAAACAATCCTGAAGAGATCCTCACTTGAAGTCTAAGTTCCTACTGATGACTCAACAACTTCAGTTCCTACTGAGGTGAAAACTGATAGCCCTGATTCAAAATATGATCAGTTGGCTGAGCTTGTCAGGAAGCTGAGTGAGAAGATTGAATCTTCTGAGAAACCTCCTCAATCCAAGATTAAGGAACCCAAATCAGCTTCCTCAAGCACCTCCAAACCAAAACACTCAAAACCTCAGCAAAGATGTGGGCTGTGTAACTATACTAATTATTCCACTGATGATTGTTATAGAATCCTTTTCTGCATGATATGCAAAAAGGAAGATCACCGGACTTCTGATCACCAGACATACACAGCCACATCAAATGTTTTAAACTTTAAAGCATAGGCTTTTAAGTATCCCTCTGATTCTAAGTAGAAGCAGAAACAAAAGGCTAAGCCTTTTTCACCTTGCCCACATTGTGGCTTCAATGACCATCTTCATGATGATTGTCTAATGGATCCTAGTTGTGATATATGTGGAGATCCCACTCATGACACCTCAGGACATGAAAAGGTCATTCAGGCTAGAAGTGGAATCACCAAGTCATCCTCTCAGTCTTCTGAGTCCACATCTGCAATCAAATGCAAAATATGTGGAAGCACAGTCCATACCGCCACTGACCATGAATCAATTGTAACTTTTATAAAGGCCATTAAAGCTAAGCCCTCCAAGAAGAGGGGTCATAGAAAGAACTGACACAGTTTACTATTTGTGCAGAGACATGCCAGGGAGCCAGTTTTGCAACTAAATAATGGATGTTCAAGGAGCATGACTGGTGTGAAAGAATATCTGCACAAATATGTAGATGAACCAAGACCTCAGGTGGTATTTGCTGATAACTCATCATGTCTCACTGAAGGTTATGGTTCATTAAACTATAGTGGAATAGTTTTTACGAGGATAGCTTATGTTAATGGTCTAAAGTACAATCTCATCAGTGTCAGTCAACTATGTGATGCAAAATATATAGTTCAGTTTGATGATAAGCAAGGTACCATCTTTAATGCAAATAAAGAAGTAGTTCTTATTGCACCAAGAAGAAAAGATGTTTATGTGTTAGATATGTCTACTCTAACTCAGAATGGAACTTGTCTCTTTGCTAAGGCCACTGAAACCCTAAACTAGCTTTGGTATAAAAGACTCTCGCATCTGAACTTCAAAAACATAAACAATCTTGTCAAACAAAACAAGGTCCTTGGCTTACCATCACTTGTGTTTTCAAAGGATAAACCCTGCTCTGCCTGTGAAAAAGGTAAACATCATAGAGCATCCTTTAAAACTAAACAAAACTTCTCCATTAAAAGTTGCCTTCATCTTCTCCATATGGATCCCTTTGGGCCCATCAGTCCTAGGTCCATTAACCATGAGAAGTATACTTTGGTCATTGTGGATGAATACTCAAGATAGACTTGGGTTTACTTCCTGACCAAAAAGAGTCAGGCAGCTGGAACAATCATGTCCTTTGTCAGGAACATTGTAAACCAGAATGACATAAAAGTCAAATAAATCAGGACTGACAATGGGACTGAGTTCAAAAACCACGAACTTGAGTGTTTTTGTGATGAGAAAGGAATTTCCCAAAATTTCTCCTCTCCTTACACACCTGAACAAAATGGTGTTGCTGAAAGGAAGAATAGAACACTCATTGAGGCTGCTAGGACAATGCTAAATGGATCAGTCCTATCCAAACACTTTTGGACTGAAGCAGTTAAAACTGCCTGTTATACTCAAAACAGATCCATCATTTTCAAGAGACATATCAAAACTCCCTATGAGTTTTTCAAAGGAAGAATCCCTGGCATCAGCTATTTTCATGTCTTTGAGTGCCCTGTGGTTATTCATAATCACAAGGATCACTTAGGGAAATTTGATGCAAAAGCTGATGATGGATACTTTCTAGGATACTCCCTTGTCCCTAAGGCCTTCAAGGTGTTCAATACAAGGAGACAACAGACTGAGGAAACATTCCATGTCACCTTTGATGATAGTGCTGAAGCAATCAGATTCTCAAACACCTCAGTGGAAGAGATAGGAATTGATGATTCATCAAGATATCCTCCTGATGAATATCATCCTGATAGTAATCCTTCCACTCAATATCAAGCAGATGCTGATATTTCCTACCACATCATCCCACACAACCTTCCTTACCCAACCATCACTAAGTTTGTTGAAGCACAAACATGTACTGATGAAATCAATCAGTCTAAACAAAGTGCTCAAGAACCAGTCAATCTCAGTGATCAACCAAGTCAGTCAGATACTCAAGATCCTGAAGATCTTTAAGTGCCTGCACCAGAACCTACACCTCCACCCAATCAGGCCTCCACAAGTTCTAATCAATATCTAAGACCTCAGGACAGTTGGACTAGGTCTAAAGATATAGAACTTGTCAACATAATTAGAGAGCCTACTAAAGGTATGCTTACTAGAAGCATGGCTGCTAAACTAAAGGTAGCCTCAGCAAATGAATGCCTGTTTGTGGACTTCATTTCCACTATTGAACGTAAAAGTGTCAAAGAAGCACTGAAACATCCCAGTTGGGTTCAGGCTATGCATGATGAACTGGAATAATTTGACAGAAACAAGGTAATGACCTTGGTCAAATGTCCTCAGGATGTTTCAGTCATTGGCATGAAATGGGTGTTCAAAAACAAAATTGATGAAAATTGCAGTCATTAAAAACAAGGCCAGACTTGTTGCCAAAGGCTACAATCAACAAGAAGGCATTGACTATGAAGAGACATTTGCACCAGTGGCAAGGATGGAAGCCATCAGGATCTTCGTTGCATTTGCAACCTACATGAACTTCAAAGTATAGCAAATGGATGTTAAAAGTGCTTTCCTCAATGGATCACTGAAAGAAGAAGTTTATGTTCAACAATGTAACACCTAAAATTTATAAAGCATGTAAAATGACCAAATTGCCCCTGCAAATTAAAAACTTAATAAAAAGCTTATAAAGTACTAAATCAATCCCAAACTTCTGGCAATGCACAAGTTATGATCCCAAATAATTTAAGAACTTCATGCAAGTTGTGAAATTACCAAAATACCCCTATGAAGGCCGAATAGTATTTAAATGTATTTATATGTATTTTAAATATTATAAAATCATGTAAACATGGCAAGTTTGAAATCAAATCAATCCTAAACTAATTCCACCCATGATTGCCGAGATTTCTGGTCAAAGTCCCCCCCTAGGACTCGGCATTATCACATTTAAATCAACACACACATTTCTTTTCCCTAACCC